>CM044017.1:10273111-10873111 GCA_024085815.1 Flaveria linearis | reverse complement strand
ATGGCTATAAGTCATGCGTATTAAGGGTAGTAAACCGTTGTTAGGCGGTATTTACTGCTTGCATCAATCTTTTATGAATCTTGGGCAAGTGGGAGATTGTAGGATTCTATATGCCCAAGACACGTAGAATATTGATGCGGTTAGTACGTTATGATCCAAGTCGGGTTATACCCAATAACAAGCTTAGCAAACACAAATTAATATTTAATTGATGATATGATCATGCAATTAAATATTTACACCAATTTAGAAAATGGGTTTTCTAAATAAGTTGCATATGAGAAAGAACAACTTATTAGTATATTTTGTTCAATAATATTATTTGAAGTGTTATTTAAATTAGTTGTATAACACCAAATAATAATGAGAGTATACTACTTATACAATTAAATGGTTAATTGCATAAACTAGTTACAAGACTAGATAATATATGTGTGTGTTAATTTTATAAAAGGGAGATTTTTTTATAAAACCCATTTGGCCACCCCCCCTTAATTTTTGGTTGCTTTTTCATTAGTGGGGAACACACACATGCATACTTGTCTAGCTCCACTAACTAGTCCAAGATGCTCTTCTTCTCATCATTCAATACATGAAAAAAAAAAGACAAAAACACTCTCTCTTTCTCTCTAAAGTTACGAAAACAAGAAGCAAGAAGAAAGTGTTTTTGGAGTTTTTGTGTTGTATTTTGGTGTTGAATCTCCCTAACAAGAGGTGTTTGCAAGGAGGCTTGGGGTATACAAGCTTGAGGGCTCCTCTTCTTGGAGTCTTGGCTGCATATTCGACATCATCATCATCTTCATCTCATTCCTTTTATCCACGGTTTTGAGCTGCAGTAAGGTAGATTATGGCAGCCCTTTATGGCTGTCATATGATGTTGATTTATGCATACATAGCATGCTTATTCATATAAAATGATCCTTTGATATATGGGTTTGTTTCATACATAAATATGGTCACTTAAGAACATGTTTTTCAGCTTTATAATCAAGTTTATAAAGTAATTATTCCGCTGCGTTTTTAGAAAGTTTAATAGGTTAAACTTGTATTTGTGTTCTAACAAACCCATCAATATTAACCTTCGATAATCAATAAACACTTGCCATTGTGACAGTACATACCAAATCCCCCTTATTAGTGCACAATGAGAGGCTCCGTAAGTTCTATTCTTTGCATGTGATTGAGATACAAATAGTACTAAATAAAGGCGGTATGTTCTACATTATACAATAAATCTAGAATTCCTTTTTGCTACCTTCATTTCAACCTTGAATCACGGTGGTTTGGAATTTGGATCATGGATCATGCAGGGTCTATTTTTTGGCAGCTAGCCCCCTCTTGATCATAAACTATCAAATAGCAACTTTAAGACAATGAACTGGCCTTTTTCCACATCTTAAACTATAAGTAATCTAAACCTTTTGTAAACATAAGCATCAAGTTGTAAACCCAATCGCGACTACAATCCTACATGCGTTTTTCCGGATCTTAAGCTTTTGTAAGATAGTAATTACCAAATTCAGCCTTTTATAAAAAAATTAATAACCAAATGCAACCACATTTTCGATGGGCCAGATCGAACAGCTAAGAGAATCCTACGTGTGTTTCCAACCGATCAGACAAACACCAGAAAAATTCCCCGCGCAACGCGCGCTGAGAATAATACTAGTATTTTTTAAAACATCAAACTTTTTAAAAATACAAAATATTTAAAATTAGTGTTTTTAAAATGTAAAATTTTTATAAACCTAAAATAATTAAATTTGGAAGTTAAAACAAGGAAATTTTTCAAAATGATATTTTTTTAAAATCGGTTTGTTTTGAAACATAATGTTTAATTTTATAAAAAAGTTTAAAATAAAAGTTTAACAAATGATATCATTGTTTTATCACTAGTATTCTTTACCATACGTAATTTCACTCATATATTATCTTAAAATATTATTTTATAGTTAGTAAATTTTATTATATAATAATTTATTTATTTATCTCATGTAATGCACGAGTTTACTAAAACTAATTTATATAAATAAAGCAAATAAAATTTTACCACATATCTTCTTCTCAAATTCTTCTTTCCACATGTCATCTTCTCACACTCTTTTTGCCACATGTTACTAACAAGAAAAAGATAACTACTTAATTATCACATTAAATGCTACAGATATTACTTATATTCTTTTCAAATTATAAAATATAAATATAATTTTTTTAGAAATAAATAAATATGATGTTTTAATACAAGGAACTTTTTTAAATGGCGTTTAAAAAAATTTTTAGAAAACTTTGAGAAGTTTTAAATGCATTTTTTAAATGAAATTTTTTTAAAGATGAAAGTTTAAAAAATATATTGTTATTAGTTTATCACTTCAGAGAGTTGATTATACGTACTTAATTCGAATAATATCTTTATAATTTCTAAATATTAATTACTAACTATTAATTTAATATCTTAATTCAACCCGTATAAAACATTGGTATGTTTGCTAGAACATATTGTTGCGTGGGGTAAAGTGCAACAAAATCTTATGAATACTAATAACTTAATAAGTAATGGTAAAAACGACGATAAGATTTGACTTCACATGTAGACACCTTAATGCCAAAGATTTATAAATGTAAAAATTAAATATATAATTTAATAAATTTAAAATCTTATAATTGTATAATATGAAAAAAGCAAGTTGTGATGAATAGTAATATTCATCCCCACTTTTACGCCCCTTAAACGACGTCGTACCACTCATCATCATCTTCTTCATCTTCTTCTCCTCTTCATTGTTGCAGCTCGCTTTAATGGCCAACACACAAATCTCCGACAACGTAATGGGTCTGTACGACATTGTCATCGGCAACACGAAGTAGATTTGACCCAGTTGAAGCTCGACGAACATGTGCTCCGCGTTGCAGAGGAAGAAGCCCTCCGTGTTCTTCAGCCTTTCTTCCTATTTCTTGGTGGTGCGCCGTCGTCACATTTCCGGGTGGACTCTTCTCCGAGTAAAAGGCTTTCCTCAGGTTCCGAGTATAAGGTTTTACTTCGATTTACAGGTTTGTACTCTCCGTTTTAATTCCCGGTTTGTGTATTTGGGTTTTTGTGACGTCTGTGGCTTCGGCTTTTCCACTGTTATTTTTTTGTGTGTTATGTGGTGCCACCCACTGATTGAAATTGTTGTTGTAGTCTGTTGAGATTTTGGATTCCTGATGTGTAGTTGCTGTTGGTTGTTTTAGGGTTGTGTTTGAATGTTGTATTGATTGGTTTTTTACACAAAGGGTTTTATAGATCCTAATTAGTAGATTTAAAACATCATATTTGTTGCTAAATGTGGTTGTGAATGTGAGTTAACCGCTGCTGTGTTTTCATAAATTTGAGGCCGGTGATTGCACCCAGGTATTGATTTGGGTTTTTTTTGTTCCATTCTGTATATTCTGTTTATTCAATTGTATTGATTACTTTTTAAGTGTAGAGTAACACAAAACATTCTACAGACGATTTCCTGAATAAGATGTTCGATGATGTTGTATGTATGTATGTATATAGAGGTTTTGTTTAGTCGTTGATTATCATTAAAATTAAAATGGGGCATCAAATAAACGTATGAGTGGGTGCTTTACACTAACTCTTCTAACAAGTAAGTGTTGTATGACTGTATCATTGATTCTAATGGTGAATTACATGATAATGGTTAGCCCAGTCAACCAACTCCTTACGCTTTACTATTGTGGATCATAAAGGTTATTTATGTGGCAGTGGTTATTAGTGTAAAACTAATATTTGTATGATTCAAATTTTGTTGATCAGATTTTGAGGCATGCTTTGATACCTACTTTAACAGGTGGTAACTTGCAGAGGTAATTTGTACATTCAATAAACTATTGTACTGTAATAGTGGCTTCTCCTATCAACTATCTCATCCTTTTGTATTTTAGTGTTTAATTTTTTATCAACGTGATTTGGGACTACTTCTGAGTTATGACTTTCTGTATAATTTTCATCTGTTTGTGAATTAGACACTGCAGCGCCTATTTCAAATTCTAGAACTAGAACTCTAGAGGTATTGTTATATGCATAGCAGCATAAGTCTTTTGTTTTTGAGTTGAAGTAATAAACAACATCACATAATACACAGGCTTTTTTATTTTAAATGTTCTAGAGTCATCATTATGAGCCACTCATGTCTATATCGACAATAAATTATACCCAAACTTCTTTGTTCTACACCGTAACAACTATGATTTGTCATAGAACAATATATGCATATAACTATTTTAGACAGATTAAAGAAAGCTATACAATATGTGTTTTTTAAACGGCTGATGGTTTTCCACCAGCAGTCAGTGAATTTTATTTGTAGATGTTTGTTATACAATTGGGTTGAGTCGATGAATTTTATTTCTAAGAGTTTATTGTACGATTATTATTTTACTGTGTTTTAGTTTTTATGTGAAACTTCAAAATAATCTACTTATTTTAATATGATGTTATTTTCTATGAGATTAATAAAGATACCATTATAATTTGAAATTAGCATCTGATAACTACAGTTGTGGTTATGTTGTCTGTTATGTTTGCCCAGGTTAACAAGTAAGAAACTATTTTATACTGCCTTAGGGGATGATGTAAACAATTCTTACTTCATGTTTTATTTGCTGATGTAATATGCATATATTAGAGGCCAGGTTAAGAGTTAGCTGCTGGTTGTGTTTTACTGTTGAGGGTAGGGTATTGTCAACGAGAGGTGTGTGGCATCATTAATGTTCGGTTTTACTATTATGTAGACGTAATTGTCTATGGTGGTGTGGGGCATCCATTAACCTGGCTTATTGATTACCTTTTAATGTTCTGTTGAAAACTATGCACTTGAAAAAGAACATTATATAAAGTGTGCAGTAGTTTACCACAACCTCTAGGTTAGGGTGATGTTGTATTCTAATGACTAGGGCTGTGGTTATGATGTTTGTTATGTTTGCCCAGGTTTACGAATACTGTTGCTACAAGAAAACTCGATCGAGAGATCAAGGATCGTGAAGCAGTGCTTAATGGTGATTATGATGGGAAACTCCGGGTTTAAGAATGTCTATCAGTAACCAAGTTTTGAATTATGAGTATTGGCTGTTTTTTGGATGATCTTGGCAAAGAAAACTACTTGGGTATTTATACTGGTGTTGTTTTGAGGCCTGATTCTATTTTTGGTATGTCTCAAACAGCATCCCAGAGTGGATCTTCCTTGGACAGAAGATCCCCTCTTATTTTATGCAAAGGGTTTCTGTACATAGAATTAATGTACTTTGTCACTATAGTTGACCTTGGACTGTTTTTCCCTAGGTTTGTCTTATGTGTTTTGGCGTTATTATGTTTGTTCTCTGATTCCCTCTGTTCCCTCGCAGAAGTCTGGCTAGCTGATAACTTGGTTTGTAATCCAACCCGTCGTGCGGGGATGAGAGGTGTTGTTGTGCCGCGGCCTTGGCCTTAATCCTGCCAGCCGCGGCCCTTGTCCTTGATCCTGCTGTACCGGTCGCGGCTCTGGCTTTGGTATGCCAGCTGCGGCCCACAGTACATGGTGATACCTTCAAGTCGTGGCTTTCATGTAGGTTGTTTCTCCTTGGTTTTGGGAAAAGCTTGGTTTCGGGAGGAAGTTGGTATGCCAGCCGCGGCTAAGGTATGCCAGCCGCGGCTCACGGCTTGGTTTTACTTTTTGTTCGTTTCGTGTGGTACCCAATCATGTCCCCCTAGTCCAATATTATGACGAGAGTCATTGTTTTGGACTATTTACTTTCAGTGTTTTATCCAAAAATGAGGTCCTTTTATTTATTATTATTATTATTATTATTATTTTTTTATTATTTTTGACAGCCTGATTTGACCTGAGGTGACATAGCCCCCTCCTGTCTCGTCGCCGACCTACTGCTGTCCCCTCTGTCGGGCCGCGGCTCATATCACATCGCCGCCCTGCTGTTGTAGCATGGGATATCGGGATTTTTGTTGGAGTCCGCACCTTTTCCCTATCTCGTCGATTGATGGGAGACCTAGATTCCTTGGAGGCCGCGCCCCCTCCCCTCTTCTTCTATAAATGCAAAGCCTTGGCCTTCATTTTGTTTGTTCCACACAAACTTTTCTCTCTTAGGAAGGAGCTTCTAGCCGGGTTACGGGTCTTTCATTCGCGAGGTTAGTTTCTTCATTTTTTATCTAAAGTCATGGAGTGTAGGAATGATATGTGTCTGCAAAAGTCGCTTGTTTCCCAAGATTTTCTTAATAATTTCGTCAATCGGTACGGTATAGGCTCTTATCTTAAGCCCCTCGTTCCTCCCACGAATTCTACTGTTCGAGACGCGCCTCCTGGTACTATTGCTTTGTATACCTCGTTTTTTAGTCTTGCCAACTTCCGTGTTCCCGTTAGCCGCTTTTTATGCTCGCTTTTGCACTATTATGCTATACACTTGTCTCAAGTTGTCCCCCTAGGCTTGACTAAAGTTTATCATTTTGAAATATGTTGTCGTGCTCATAAGTTGGAGCCTCAAGTTAATCTTTTCCGAGCCTTTTATAAGCTTACTCATGTTGGAGATTGGGTTACTTTTGAGAAGCGTAAGGCGCCTTCTCCTCCTATCTTTTCTCGGTCTTTGACTAGCTTAAAACATTGGAAGGATCACTTTTTCTTTGTGTCTTCAAGTATTATTCCCTTTCCTATGAAATGGTTGAATCCTCAAGACAAGATCTGTGACCCGGTCCCTAAGGCTAAAGACTATGATGTTTCTGCCTACGATACTTTGAAAGCTACTCCTACTGCACTACAACCTTTTTCTGAATATTTCTCGTTATGGTTGGTGTGAGTCGCAATTGGGTTGATCCCCAACTTGTTCCGTGTATGACCTTTCAGGGAAAAAGTAAGCAGATTAATTTTTTTTTTTTTTTTTGGTACGTTTACGTATGTTTGTGCCCGTAGCTTATGATTTGTTGTTTTTCTCTTTCTTAGGGATGGGGCTTTTTGATCGTATGAAACTCTCTGCTAAGGAAGTCGTGACGGAGCATACGGAGCCCCTGGCCGCGGGTGCGTCGCCTATTTTGGAAACTACTGCTAGTTTCGTTGTTCAACCCGGGGAGAGTATGGACTTTGCGCAGAAACGAAAAGCCGGTGACGATGCAGGCTCTTCTAAGAAGTCTGCTAGGGTCGTGAAAGAGAGGAAAGGCCTTGGTGCGCCTGGTCTGAGGCCTCCACAGCCCGCCCCTGCCGCGGCTGGCAAGGTCAAGGCCGCGGCTGACCCATCATTGGGGGCCGCGGCTGGTACGTCCTCTGGGTCGTTTACTTCGGGTAATCGTGTATATACATTCATTCTCTATTTATCACACTATTAATTCATTATATTTCTGTGAATCATATGTTGCAGGTAGTCATTCGGGTTCTGATGGCTCGACTGATGGGGAAGAGCCAAATCCGCTGGAGAAATTTATGCCTGACTGGAACCTGACTAACAATGCTCTACTAGATACTCCCGAGCTCTGTAGGGAGTTTCTCTTTTCTGTGCGTCCACCAACTGAGGTTTCCAGACTCGAAGATTGTACGAAACGACAGCTATCTGATTCGGGTTGTTCTGCCATTGTTGACGGTCTCCTTTCCTTTGTGGAGATTCACAATCGTTGGCTCCAGAGTAATAAGGAAGTTCGAGAGTTGAAGAGACAGGTTTCGTCATTGCAGAACGAGAATGCCTCACTCTTGTCTCGTTGTGAAAAAGCTGAAAATGAGAAAAAGGTTCTTGACAAGAAGCTTGCTGTTCTTAATACTGAACTAAAGAATCACAAGGCGTCATCATCTGAACGTATTTCTGAGCTTGAGGCTCTGACAGCCTCACATGTATCTGAGAAAAAATGGCTTATTTCTCACGGGATTGAGTTAGCTTTTAACAAGGTTCGTGAGAGTAATGAGTTCCTTGATCTATTGGCCGAGATTGATTCATTAGCTATTAAAGTCGGTTACAATTCGGGTCTTGTGGATGGTGTTCAACTGGCGGCTGAAGGTAAGAGAGCTGAAGAAGCAAAGAACTTCTATCCCGATGCCTTGGATGAATTGCGAGAACGGTCGAAGGTTTTTGACGAGACTTCCTTTCCTATGTCGCAGACTATTGCTGCTTTTGCTGATTCTGAGTTTGGCGACCTGAAAACGTTTCTCTGCCCTCCTCCCCCCACCGGAGGACCTAATGGGCCTGATCCCTCTACCAGTTAGGTTGATGGTGTTTGCTATTTTGGTCTTTTGATGATGTATTTGGGTTGCTAGTTGTTTTTCCTTGTGGACCTTCGTTATGTGCTTGTTATCGTATTTGCTTATGTGACGACTTTGTTTTGTCTTTTCGCTTTGCGTGCTTATTGTGCCTTTTTATTTTCACGTGTTGTCTTGTGACGTGTTGTGATTGTTCATTTGGCCATGAGTTGACCGTGGCTTGGTCTGGTTTCCACGGATGTGCCGCGGCCTGGTGCTGTGTTCATGGATGTGCCGCGGCCTGATGCCGCATTTATGGATGTGCCGCGGCCTGATGCCGCATTTATGGATGTGCCGCGGCCTGATGCCGCATTTATGGATGTGCCGCGGCCTGATGCCGCATTTATGGATGTGCCGCGGCCTTGTGAATGATTTGTTTCGTTT
Organism: Flaveria linearis; assembly: GCA_024085815.1. Classification (NCBI taxonomy): domain Eukaryota; kingdom Viridiplantae; phylum Streptophyta; class Magnoliopsida; order Asterales; family Asteraceae; genus Flaveria; species Flaveria linearis. The sequence continues at coordinate 10,864,481 of CM044017.1, read as the reverse complement.
CTTTGGACGTGCCGCGGCTTGGCATTGCTGCCATGGGAGCCGCGGCTGATGTCTCATGTTGATCACGGACTGGTTGCAACGTCGCATCTTTTAATCGCTTTGAGCTTTGGCAACTTGCTCATGTAATAAACAAACTTGGTTGCTCATTGTTTATACGTTTCGAGCTTGGTTACTCGCTCGTTGAATAAATAAACTTGGTTGCTCGTCGTTTATACGTTTCGAGCTTGGTTACTTGCTCGTCTTATTAAATAAACTTGGTTGTTCATCATTTATGTGTTTCGAGCTTGGTTACTTGCTCGTGGAATAAACAAACTTGGTTGTTCATCATTTATATGTTTCGAGCTTGGTTACTTGCTCGTGGAATAAACAAACTTGGTTGTTCATCATTTATATATTTCGAGCTTGGTTACTTGCTCGTGGAATAAACAAACTTGGTTGTTCATCATTTATATGTTTCGAGCTTGGTTACTTGCTCGTGGAATAAACAAACTTGGTTGTTCATCATTTATATATTTCGAGCTTGGTTACTTGCTCGTGGAATAAACAAACTTGGTTGCTTATCATTTATATGTTTCGAGCTTGGCTACTTGCTCTCGCTTGATGCTTGTGTGCATCCTTTTATCATTGCTATGCTTATACTATCTTTTATTCCCCCCCTCCTTGAGTGTTTGTTAGGAGCATGTATAGTATGAATGCAACTGCTGGTGCTCGCTCGCACCTTCTTTAACCAAAATTGAGTTACAAACAGGGTAATAGACTAAACTACATGTAACATTTACGGAGCTGTGCCCCGTTCCAGGTTCGTGGGATTGTGGTTCCATCCAAATGGGCTAACTCGTACGCCCCGTTTTTTCCGGCTTTCACCACTAAGTATGGGCCTTCCCAGCGTGGCCCTAACTTTCCTTGTTCCTCTACTCGACTGGCTTCATTGCTTCGCAGCACATAATCTCCTTCCCTGAAGGTTTGCCTCCTAACACGCGAGTTGTAGTATCGTTCAACTTCTTGTTTGTGCCTGGCCTCTCTTATCGCTGCGATCATCCTTCGTTCCTCCAGTAAGTCCAAGTTGAGTCGTAGCTCCGCTTCATTGTCTGTCGTTCGAGCTTGTGTGACCCTAGCTGTTGGCATTCCTATTTCCGCTGGGATCATTGCTTCTGATCCGTATGTTAAGCTAAAAGGGGTTTCCCCGTGACTTGTTTTTGGCATGGTTCGATGAGCCCATAAGACATTTGGCAGTTCTTCCACCCAGTTTCTTCCTTCTAGCCCTAACCTTGTCTTGATGCCTTCAACGATGCTCCGGTTAACCCTTTCTACCTGCCCGTTACCCTGCGGGTGAGCTACTGAAGTGAAAATCTGAGTGATCATCAATTCTTTGCACCATGACTTGAACGGGTTGTCTGCGAACTGCTTCCCGTTATCTGTTACAATAAAAAGTGGTAATCCGAAACGACATATGATGTTTTCCCATACGAACCTCTTCACCTGATGCCCTGAAATGTTCTTTAAGGCCTTCGCTTCTGTCCACTTGGTGAAATAATCTACTGCGACCAAAAGAAACTTCACTCCTGCTGTTGAGGTCGGGAATGGGCCGACAATGTCCATGGCCCATTTCTGGAATGGCCAAGCAGTGGTGACCGGTATCATGTCGTTTTTGGGCCTATGGCACGCAGGGGCGTGTCTCTGGCAGCTCTCGCATTTTTGAATTTCTTCTACTGCGCTCCTATGCATCCCTGGCCAGTAATATCCAGCTCCCATAGCTTTTGCCACCACCATTCGTGGCCCGGCATGTATACCGCAAATACCCTCATGTATTTCTCGAATCACGTAGTTAGCTTCTTCAGGGGCTAAACATCTCAGGAGTGGGCCCAGATAGGACCTGCGGTAGAGTATCCCGTGTCGCAGTTCGTAGTGCAGTGCCTTTGCTTGCAAAGCTCTTGCTTCTGCTTTCTCATCCGGAAGGTCCCCATCCTGCAGAAAACGTACGATTGGTTGCATCCAGCTGGTTTCCCCTTCATTTCTGACTGTAGTTACTTCTTTTGTTTCCACTGACGGTGTTTGAAGTACCTCCACTCTTACTTCTTTGGCGAGATGGCTAAAGGTTATAGATGCCAATTTGCTTAGAGCATCCGCTTTCTTGTTCTTGCTGCGCGGGATGTGTGAGACCTCGCACTTTTCAAAATCGCCCATTATTTCCCTTGTTTTACTCAAGTACAATTCCATTGTGTTCTCTTTCGCATCGTAGGATCCGTTAACCTGATTTGCGACCAGTAGTGAGTCCACGTGGGCGTGCAATCTTCTGATCTTCATTTGCCTTGCCAATCTGAGACCTGCTATTAATGCTTCGTATTCTGCCTCGTTGTTAGAACTTCTAAAGGCCAACCTGAGTGCATAGGTTATTTCTTCCCCACCTGGTCCCACCAGTATCAATCCTGCCCCTGACCCTTCGTCATTTGACGCTCCATCTGTGTGTAGACGCCATTCCTTTTCTTTCTCGTTATCACCTGGTATTGCATCAGTGTCCAAGTCATTATTTCCGTCGTGTGGTATTTCTGTTAAAAAATCGGCCACAACCTGGCCTTTCATCGCGACCCTCGGTTTGTATCGGATCCCGAAAACCCCTAATTCGATGGCCCATTTCGCCAATCTGCCCGATATTTCTGGTTTCCTCAAGATTTGCTGTATTGGGTGGCTCGTTCGTACTTCGATTGCATGGGCTTGAAAGTATCGCCGTAGTCTTCTAGACGCGTGTACCAGAGATAGCACAAGTTTTTCCATTGGGGAGTATCGTGTCTCTGCATCTTTTAATGCTCTGCTGATAAAGTATATCGGTGTTTGCTCTCCTCCTCTATCAGTCATCAGCACAGCGCTCACGGCCTCGCTCCCGGCCGATAAATATACGATTAATGTCTCGTCCGGGAATGGGGCCACGAGTGTTGGTAAACTGCTTAGGTAACCTTTCATTTGTTGAAAAGCGACCTCCGCCTCTTGAGACCATGCGAAATTCTTCTTCCCCAGACAGTTTTTCAATACAGTCATGAACGGGAGAGCCCGCTCCGCATGCTTGGATAGGAACCTGTTGAGCGCCACCAAACGTCCATTAAGCGCCTGCACTTCTCTGATTGATTTTGGTGACGGCATCTTGAGCACGGCTGCCACCTTTTCTGGGTTAGCTTCGAACCCATTTTTGGTCACAATTACACCCAAAAACTTTCCTTCCTCCACCCCGAAAGAGCACTTTTGGGGATTCAACTTCATATTGATCCTTCGTAATGTCCCAAAGGTCTCTGCTATATCTTCCAACAAGGACTCTTCATTGTGGCTTTTGATTACTACATCGTCAACATAAACCTCAATGTTTCTTCCAATTTGGCTTTTGAACTCCCTATCCATTAGTCGTTGATATGTTGCACCGGCGTTCTTTAATCCGAATGGCATTTTAGTAAAGCAGAAAATGCCTACGTCCGTATAGAACGCGGTTTTGTCTTCATCTTCCCGGGACATTTGCACCTGATGGTATCCCTTGTATGCATCCAAAAAACATTTTAAAGGAAAAGAAGCTAGGGAGTCTACCTTTGAGTCTATCTCCGGTAGTGGATAGCAGTCTTTGGGACAGGCATTGTTGAGATCCTTGAAGTCGATGCACATCCTCCAGGTCCCGTCTCCTTTTCTTACCATCACTGGGTTAGCCACCCAGGTTTGGTATCGTACCTCCCTGATGATCCCGGCGCGTAACAATTTTTTGCTTCTTCAACAACGGCCTTGCTTCTTTCTTCCCCCATGTGTCTTCGTTTTTGCACTACGGGCTCCTTGGATTTATACGTCTTCAATTCATGTTCCATGACATCTCGTGGGACCCCCGCCATGTCTGATGGTTCCCACGCGAAGACGTCTAGGTTACTTTGCAGCAAATGCCTGAGCCGATCCTTAGTTGCGTCTCCCAGCTGTCCTCCAATCGTGATCTTTTGCTCGGGGAACTTTGGGTTGACTACCCACTTTTCCTGCGTTGGGTGTATGGTGTCTTCCGCCGTGTCCTGACCCTTCATTTTTAGTGCCCTTACATCCTTGCACTTTCGGCTGGAGTAGATGGTAACTACCCCTGTGGGAGTGGGAAATTTGATTGCTGCATGAACCGTGGATATAACGGCCCCTAACGTGCATAATCCGGGTCTTCCCAAGATCACATTATGCGATGATTCCGATCGAACCACCAGAAAAGTCATCACCACCTCACGCCAGCCAGCATGGTTTCCGATAATAACTGGCAGCTGAAGTTGGCCTAATGGTTGAACCAACTCCCCTGTGAATCCTGTTAACATGTGCGTCCTGGTGTCCATGTTTTTCCTGATCTCTTCATCCAACTGCAAGAAACAATGTTCGTACATGATCTCCGCGCTGCTTCCGCTATCTACATATACTCGATGCACTTGGTGGCCTGCGATAATGGCTGAGATGGTGACCGGGCCGCTGGCAAAACTTTCGCCATGGATTGGGGGGAACGATATTTCTTGAGCCATCCATGATTCCATGTGATCGGCAGCCCTCTTGCCAGCATGACTGAGAGGTTGGATCATAAATATTTCTTTTCTCTGCTCTCCGATTTGCGGTGTCTTCTTCAATTCCTTCAAGAGGTGGGCTAGTTTTCCTGTTTTGATGGCTAGTTCGATCTGTCTCTTTAACGAGAAACAGTCGTCCGTGGTATGCCCATGTTCTCCGTGAAACTCACAATATCTACTCGTGTCTCGCTTTACCCCTGGTTTTAATGGAGTTGGTTTGGCGAACTTCACATTTTCAGTGGCCAAGATTTCGCTCGGTGTTTTAGTCAGAGGGGGGAGTGTTATCTGAGGACCAGATGGGGTTCTGGTGGGTAGGCGGGTACGGTGATGCAAGATTGAGTTTGGCTGGGCAAAACGAGGTTGGAAACGTGGTCTCTCCCAGATCTTGGGTCCCGCAGACCTTCTCTGTAGATCCCATGATGGGAGTGCTGGTTTCTTGAGAACCTTCTCACGCAACTGCTCACAGGCTCTCTTCCACGCACGAATGCCTTCGCGCGTTCTAGCATTTCGTCCACTGTTTTGGGGAGGCTTTCGTGGAACCTTTCGACGAGTTGATCGTTTTTTACACCGTGAATGAAAGCTGATATTCGTATGGTTTCATCAGCCCCCCTTACCTGCATGCTTTCCTTAGAGAACCTGGTGATGAAGTTCTCTATTGATTCCCCATCTCCCCTCTTGATATTGTGTAATTCTGTAGGGTCTTTTGATGACAATCTTTGTTGGCTGAAGTTTTTCAAGAAACGGCTTTCTAACTCTTCAAAGTCGCGGATCCCGCCAGCGGGGAGGCTGTCAAACCAAACCCGGGCTGCCCCGGTGAGAGTCTGAGCGAACATGTGACACCAGACCGGCACGGACCATTGTTCTACCTCATCTGCTCCCACAAAAATGGCCAAATGGTCCTCCGGATCTCCTGTCCCATTATACTTTCCAACATTTGAAGGCATCTTCAGCTTTGGCGGGAAAACGAATTCTGCTATCTTTGGGATGAATTTCGACCGGGCTCTCGCGGTCGAGGGACGGTAAGGTTTGCTGAAGTCATCTTGCGAGCACGTCCCCTTGGGGGGCGTGATTCCACCCTGCTTTGCTACTACCTTGTGTTCTTCTTCCTCCTCCTCATGTGGCCTTCCACCGTCATTGTGTTCATCCTCCTCTTCATGTTCTATCCTTGGTGCGTCTTCGTACTCCAGTCGAGTCCGAACATCCCTCAGTCGGTGCTCCTTCTCTTCTTGCTGCAGTAGCAGCAAGATTTGCTCTCGATTCTGGTTAAGGAACTCGGGAGTAATGACCGTGTTGTTTGGTGTAGGGGCGGTTATGGTGTTGAGGTTGTTTCCTCCCTCCGAACCAGCGTTCGTTACCCCCGAGGGAGAGGAAGTAATATGCGGGTTCGCCCTTTTGTTGGCGATATCGTGGTGGGGAGTTAATTGATCGGAGTCCATGATAATCACCTTTTGGGGTAAAATCAGGAGGTCCCACGGATGGCGCCAAATGTTGCTACAAGAAAACTCGATCGAGAGATCAAGGATCGTGAAGCAGTGCTTAATGGTGATTATGATGGGAAACTCCGGGTTTAAGAATGTCTATCAGTAACCAAGTTTTGAATTATGAGTATTGGCTGTTTTTTTGGATGATCTTGGCAAAGAAAACTACTTGGGTATTTATACTGGTGTTGTTTTGAGGCCTGATTCTATTTTTGGTATGTCTCAAACAGCATCCCAGAGTGGATCTTCCTTGGACAGAAGATCCCCTCTTATTTTATGCAAAGGGTTTCTGTACGTAGAATTAATGTACTTTGTCACTATAGTTGACCTTGGACTGTTTTTCCCTAGGTTTGTCTTATGTGTTTTGACGTTATTATGTTTGTTCTCTGATTCCCTCTGTTCCCTCGCAGAAGTCTGGCTAGCTGATAACTTGGTTTGTAATCCAACCCGTCGTGCGGGGATGAGAGGTGTTGTTGTGCCGCGGCCTTGGCCTTAATCCTGCCAGCCGCGGCCCTTGTCCTTGATCCTGCTGTACCGGTCGCGGCTCTGGCTTTGGTATGCCAGCTGCGGCCCACAGTACATGGTGATACCTTCAAGTCGTGGCTTTCATGTAGGTTGTTTCTCCTTGGTTTTGGGAAAAGCTTGGTTTCGGGAGGAAGTTGGTATGCCAGCCGCGGCTAAGGTATGCCAGCCGCGGCTCACGGCTTGGTTTTACTTTTTGTTCGTTTCGTGTGGTACCCAATCAAATACCAAAGTACTTAACTTTTAATTTTATGTTGCCTGCATACAATTGGTTACCATCTCAGAAAATTACTGCATTAAAAGACGTTATAAACAACTCTTACTTGATGCTTTATTTCCTGATGTAATGTGCATATATTAGAGGTTAGGTTTATTGTTACCATTAAATATGTTGTAATCATTTCTTATTTTATGCTTTATTTTTTGATGTAATTACTGATGTAATGTGCATATATTAGCCTTTTTTTTCGCCTGATTACTTTTTATAAATCTTTTCGTTGATCTTAACTTTTCATCTTTTAGTTATCGCTGTTATGTATATTTTGGTTATATTTTTTGTTCATTATCCAGGTTTATCGGTTTCTAGGTTGTTTTGTGAAGTATAAAGTGTGTCTCTATTACGTGCAGGTATGTTTTAGGGTTTTTTATGTTCCCTGTTATAGGTTTACAGTCACTTATATATGAGATAGAAAATGTGTGCTATTATTGATACCCTGCTATTATTATGCAGTTATGTGACGTTGTATTACATTTTTGGCCTATCGTTTAGTGGAGTATGTATCAACACATCTTTCTTTTTTCATACAGTTTACTACCTTTTACAGTTGCCTTCGTCAGTCTATGTTTATTTCTTCCTCATTTATGAATATGTATATCATTTTCTCCTTCTTTTGGTTGTTGTCCAGGTGTATCGATCTCAACATCAACTTACGTATTATAAAGTGTTATTTTGTTGGATGCAGGAATCTTTTAGTGTCATCTATATTTCTCACAATATTATGTCTTCTTTATATAGGTATTTTTTATTGCTATTGTTGTTTGTGGGATGCATCTTTTTATATTCCTTTTTTATTCTTCATGAAGAAGATTGATTAATGCTTTATGGTATGTATGGTTATTGTTCATGTAGTCTTAAAGTAGTGGCATGAATCGAGTTCATCATAGGGGGCGGTCTTCGGAGGCTAATGTCGGAGGAGGGTTGGTTTGCCCGGGTGACGGATCCTGACTCTATTTATTATTATGGTAAATCAGTGTATCAAGATGTCAATCTTAGATCTTATTTCGGTTCGATACACAAAACTGTTAAATGTAATATAATATCGCGCAACGCGCGCACCGGTTCCCACCTAGTTGATTTAAAATATTAAATCAATTTATTAATTTAAAACTTAATGTGAAGATTTATCACAGCACACATTTATTATTTAAAATATACAATGAATACATAGTTTATTAATTTAAAACCAATAAATTGGTGACAGTTATCAATGTAAAAATTAATGGTAAATTAATACGAGCCAAAGATTTATAAAATATACATAGTTTACAATGTAACAATCTAGATATTAAGTAGGAGTTCACACGTATATTTTTTCTTCATCGATTTTAGAGATGTTTTAATATTTCAAAAGGTATGTTCTAGAAAACCTTTATGTTCTAGCTAATAGCACTTATGAAGTTGCTTGATAACTATGTATATTTAATCAAGCCCCTTTTGTGTATTGTTAACTAATAAAAACTCACCCCACACATTCATCACCTTTTTAGTCGGACCAATATCTAGAACATTTGGCTCGTACATATATTTAGCATGTGTGTGTATGTTTATGTGCGTTGAAACAATGTCAAACTCTATGGAACATCATATGATTATACCCTTGAAATTTAATATGAACATATTAATCGAAGATTGTTTCTTATAGTTTGACCTTTTAAACTATCGTCATTAATTGAATCATATGATCATACCCTTGAAATTTAACATGAACATATTAATCGAAGATTGTTTCTTATAGTTTGACCTTTTTACTCTATCGTCAGTAATTGAATCAGATGAAAAAAAATATTGTGATATGTACTCGTATTCATTATGTATAAATAATTTTCGAAAATAAAAAATTAATGCACTCATGAACATAGTTTGATGTTGAACTTAAAGAGTGCGCTTCATAATAAGTGGTCGTGCAAGTTTGCGTTTTCTGCTACTAAACGGACGCATTCTTACAAGAGTTAAGTTACAAAAGGCGGTTATGTGACAATATTTTCAAAACACCCTGCTACTTGCATGTTTCCATTGCATAATATAGACTGTTACAAAAGTGTAATGTGATGCAAAATGGGTGTGCAGGTACTGATGTTGCAGCAGTCGTGCTGCTGTTAGTCTTTATATTGTAGTCAACCCTTAGTTGCAATAGAAAGGCTTGGATGTGAAAATGTGCATGTTTACTGTTCTTTGGTCTTTTGTTTCAGGCGAGGTTCCGCACCTGCAAGTAAGTTGTGTAGTTGTTTATACAATGTAGAATATGGCAAACGTTTTTACTTGGGTGATAGTTTGACTTTATTGTACATTGTTCATATGTTCTTTTCGGGGTTTTTACGGATGGGGTTGCAGGTGTAACTATTGATGAGCTGGTAGCCTGTGTGGTAGCAGTTGGTGAGGTTGTAGGTGATGATGGTGCCTCGTAAGCTTTGTTGACTCCTATTGCTTCACTCTGGTTATCATTTTTGGCATGGATTTCAAAGATGAAAGGTTTATTTATCAGTTGTTTGAGCTCAGCTGGCAGGATCTTTGGATCTTTGTTTTGCTGTGTGACCACCATGTCGTAGCAAGTAGTGCCCACAAGTGATGTGACGATACTGTCAAAGAAGACAACATCTGCTGTATAGCTATCATCTGTGATTGTGCCAGTGAATCGGTAGCTGTGGATGTAAACAAAGATGGATTAGAATTTTTTTGTTTTTTATGTGGTGAATCATTGTAATCTTTTTTTAATGTAACTTACCAATATGAATGCTCATCTTGGAACCCATGAGCAAGACAGTATTATAGGTGGCCGCTCTGGTATGCTTTGTTTGCGCATTTTATGCATGATTCGTAATACCAACCTTTCCCATCACCACATTGAATCTCTGTTATCCTAGCCAACACATGTAAGTTGTCTCCTGCTGTCATTTACACTTAAAGTTAAATTTTCAAAGAAATACATTGGGATTTAAATATGTCAAACGCTAGGCATTTAAATCCTTATGCTAAAAGTAGGATTCATGACATACGTATATATGCAATAACATATAAATGGTCTGTGTGGAACTGAAAATATTGCATTGCATGATGGTGATGGTAGTGAAGGCTTAATTATTTAATATGTGTTAGAATCTGGCCTTTGTTAATGCTTTGTGAGGCCAAAAAAACAAAAGTCAAGCATGAAAAACACGAAACCAAACATTTTTTAAAATTTTTTTTCTTAACGGGATTCATCCAAATCTATTCAACTTCATTCAGTACACCTAGATCATTTGTTTATTAATAATATGAGATTAATAGAAGCATGGCACATAATTCTTAAAATTCAGATTTTTCAGGAGAGAAATGAAATAAATAAGTTTTGTAGAAAGTAGGAGTTACCTTCTTAGCCTCGTACAACTGATTCATAATCTTAGAAAGAAGTGTGAGATTGGATTCAACATGTTGGTTTCTGGCTGGTGGAGATGGTATTTCATATGCTAGAATGTGCTTGAATCTGGGTTTTTTGTAGACGGAAGTTGTTAGTGGTGCTTTCTAGTGTAGGTATAAAAAGATGTATGTTTGTTGTAACTTTGGATTAATCTTGATAGTTGACTTATGCACGGGTTGATGTATGTTTCAGATGCAGACGTGGAAGCCAATTGTAATGCACCTGCATTAAGTAAATTTGCGTTATGATGTTTGGAATTTTTTGGTATGTTGTACGTTACTATTTTTGGAATACCTCCGAATGTGGAAACTTTGAGAGATGTGACTGCTATGATTGCGGGATCCGGGTCACTCTCAGCTGCCTTTCGATTGAAGCCTATTGCAATCTCCTCCCATAAAGCAACCTCGATCATTTTTCCACTGTTCAAACACACATTTCTGATTATACCTCTAATAATGGAGGTGTTTTAATGTTTGGAGCATGGGTGGTACCTTTCATCTTGTAGTTTAACACGTAACAGACCCTTTCACGTACGGTTGGGTATTTCTTTTGCGTCAATATAGCGGCCTATGAAATCTGCAATAACGTTATGATGTTTACCTGTTTTTTTAACTATAATAGTTATGTATGACAAATACGAACCTGTAAGTACTTTGTTCTTCTCGACCATCCGTGTATGCATAGCTGAGTACGGAGTAAAGGAAAAGTAGTACATTGGTATCGTGTTGCTTTCTGTGGGGATCACTGTTGTAGATCTCCTGAACAGAATCATTGCATCGTGATTGACAACTTTACTGGATGATCTTCCTTCTATGCAAACGAAACCCGTAATTCTGTAGCAGGTCTTAGGCCTGATGAGTTCATTAAAGTGTGTATTGATGTGTACATCTGTAACTGCCTCTATTGCGCCACCCTGTAACATGTGTTTATGTTAGAATACCATGTTCAAATGTACCTAAATAAAATAAAGTTTCAATATGGGTGTTCTAACTTACATGTTCATCAACAAATAAGAGATGAGGCTCAAGGCGTTTGTACATCTTCCATTTCTTTATTATTCTGACTTCTAGAGTTTCTGTTTTGCATTTAACTGGGAGATCGGCTATTCTTTGAATTGACATGTCAACTTTCCTGCGTGCAATTTATTTCATCTAAGAAGTCGGAATAGACAATGTTTTTTGTTATATTAGGATGTGTATCTTCACACGATTCTATGTAAACTTTTAAAGCATTTGGTGATGTCGATCTAGAAAATGCTACATACAACTGTCCGTGACCAAAAACAGGTTGTGGTAAATAAACACCTATCTTATTCAAAGACTATCCTTGACTCTTGTTAATTGTCATTGCATAACAAAGTTTAACTGGAAATTGCTTTCTTTTGAACACAAATGGAAGCTCTGGATCAGTGTGGGTTAGAACAATTCTAGGTATATATACTTTATGACCAGCTGTAGTACCAGTGATTATTTATGCCTATAGGAATCTTGGAAGTAACTGTGTTATGATTAATCGTGTCCCATTGCATAAACCAGCGCTTTGATTTATGTTTCGTAGTAAGATGACTGGTGTTCTAACTTTAATTTTCAGTCTATGTGGTGGCAATCCACTAAAGTTCAATTCATTCAGATGTCGCGCAGGCAGCTACAGATTTGTACACCATAGAGTTTCAGAAAAGAGGGCTTCCACATTGTCATATGCTTTTGTGGGTTACGAAGGCATTTAAAATTCATGATAGCGCGCAGGTAGATCAATATATCTCTGCTGAGATACCAAATCCTGTGTTGTCACCTCAGCTTTATAAGATTATCATCGACTCTATGATGCATGGACCATGTGGTCTGGCCAAACCAAATGCTCTGTGCATGGTTAGTGGTAGTTGTTTAAAAAGATTCCCTAAAGCCTACAGGTCAAACACAACCTTTGATAAAAATGGATATGTCCATATCGAAGGCGACCAGATTCCGTTTCTGTTGATAAAGGGGGATCTCGCTTGATAACTCCTACGTGGTTCCTTATAATAAAGACATATGTTTGCGATTTCGGGCTCATATTAATGTCGAATATTATGGTTGGAATATGGTGATCAAGCACTTGTTCAAGTATATATCTAAGGGTGCTGATCGAATTAGATTTACCATTACCAATTCTGATGCGCAACATTCAGATATTACCTTTAACCGTGACGTTGTTATAGATGAAGTAAGGAACTACGTGGATGGTCGTTTTATATGTCCACACGAAGCGCTTGGAGAATACTAGATTTTCCAATTCACCATAGAAACCCAGCTGTTCAGGTCTTGTCTGTTCTCTTGGAGAACATGCAGAACATAAGTTTTAAGGATCACCAGCATTTACATGAAATTGTGGACAACCAGAGTGGTAAACGGACCACGTTGACAGAATGGCTAGCGAATAATGAGGCAGATGCAACTGGTAGACATGTTTGTTATGTTGATTACCTTTCAGAATATAGATGAGATAGAAATAGGAAACAATGGCTTTGTAGGGTTAGGGATAACAATCCTACTGTAGGAAGACTCATTTATGTCCATCCTACATGCGGAGAGCCGTTTTACTTATGTTTGTTATTAGGCTGTCAGGTCGGATGTAGAAGTTTTAAGGATATTAGAATAGTATGTGGTGTGACATTCTCTACTTATCGAGCTGTATGCGAGAGACTAAGGTTGCTGGAAGATGATAATGAGTGGTGCTAAGCGTTCGATGAGACTACCGCATGGGCAAGTGCTTCTGAACTGAGGTCTCTTTTTACTCATATGTTACTTTATTGTGAGATTTCAAACCCGACCAATTTGTGGAACCGGCAGTGGCGGCGGATGACAGACGACATCGTGCATCAGCTACGTGTTTTTCAAAATAGTTTAGAAGCTCATATTGATGACCACGATGTTCAACAGTATGTGCTCTATGAAATTGAACTCCTGTTGAACTCGAATGCCACTTGGTCGTCACTTGCAGATTACGGCTTAGCAGTTCCACGAGCAGAGTTACTTGAAAGACTTAAAAACAAGCTCCTAATGGAAGAGAGAAGCTATGATAGAGAAAAACTAGCTGTTGAGCATGAACATCAAAGGAGTTGTCTTCATGGGAAACAACTGTATGTCTATGAAACTGTCATCAATTCAATCAACAGTAGTAGGCAAGTTTTGATGTTCGTTTATGGTCATGGTGGCACGGGGAAAACTTTCTTGTGGACCACAATTATTAATGCTTTGCGATCTGAAGGAAAGATTGTTCTTGCTGTTGCGGCGTCTGGTATCGTATCTTCACTAATGCCCTCTCGTAGAACAGCTCACTCGCGTTTCAAAATACCCTTAGAGATGACAGAAGAAAGCATTTGTCATATAAAAAACACTCAACTTGCAAAGATTTTGATTGAGGCCTCACTTATAATCTGGGATGAAGCCCCTATGAATGACCGGAGATGTTTTGAGGCATTAGATAGAACCCTTAAGGATGTACCTGATAATAAAGCCAGCCTTTTCGGTGGAAAATTTGTACTCTTAGGAGGTGACTTTAGACAAACGCTGCCTATAAAGCGTAAGGCTGGTAAACAAGATATTATAGCTTCTTCACTACCTAGGTCATATCTATGGAATAACTTTAGGGTAGTTAAGCTAACAGAAAACATGCGTTTATGTCATGCAAGGCAAAACACTGCTGATGTTAATGACACCGCAACTTTTACATCATGGCTGCTAGATGTAGGAAACAGCTCAATTGGCACATTAGAGAAAGACGATTCCAGTGACAGTAGACTTGTAGAAATCCCTTCAAAGTTCTTAATACCTCATACTGATGATGCTTTGAATGAACTTATTCAACTTATATATGATAGCGGAACCCTAGAAAACCCCTCATCAGCAAATCTTTCTGAAAAAGCAATTGTATGTCTAAAAAATGAAACTGCTGATTTAGTGAACATGATGGTGTTAAACATGTCTTCTGGTGACTGCCACGTTTACTTAAGCACAGACTCAATTCTACCGCATGCAAAAAATCGAGGTGATCTTGAACTTCTTTACCCAATTGAGTATCTGAATGAATTGAACTTTAGTGAATTGCCACCACATAGACTAAAATTTAAAGTTAGAACACCAGTCATCTTACTACGAAACATAAATCAAAGCGCTGGTTTATGCAATGGGACACGATTAATCATAACACAGTTACTTCCAAGAGTCCTAGAGGCACAAATAATCACTGTACTACAGCTGGTCATAAAGTATATATACCTAGAATTATTCTAACCCACACTGATCCAGAGTTTCCATTTGTGTTCAAAAGAAAGCAATTTCCAGTTAAACTTTGTTATGCAATGACAATTAACAAGAGTCAAGGACAGTCTTTGAATAAGATAGGTGTTTATTTACCACAACCTGTTTTTGGTCACGGACAGTTGTATGTAGCATTTTCTAGATCGACATCACCAAATGCTTTAAAAGTTTACATAGAATCGTGTGAAGATACACATCCTAATATAACAAAAAACATTGTCTATTCCGACTTCTTAGATGAAATAAATTGCACGCAGGAAAGTTGACATGTCAATTCAAAAAATAGACGATCTCACAGCTAAATGCAAAACATAAACTCTGGAAGTCAGAATAATAAAGAAATGGAAGATGTACAAACGTCTTGAGCTTCATCTCTTATTTGTTGATGAACATGTAAGCTAGAACGCCCACATTATAACTTTATTTTATTTAGGTACATTTGAACATGGTATTCTAACATAAACTCATGTTACAGGGTGGCGCAATAGAGGCAGTTACAGATGTACACAACAGCACACACTTTAATGAACTCATCAGGCCTAAGACTTGCTACAGAATTACGGGTTTTGTTTGCATAGAAGGAAGATCATCAAGTAAAGTTGTCGATCACGATGCAATGATTCTGTTCGAGAGATCTACAACAATTATCCCCATAGAATGCAACACGATATCAATGTACTACTTTTCCTTTACTCCATACTCAGCTATGCATACACGGATGGTCGAGAAGAACAAAGTACTTATAGGTTCATATTTGTCATACATAACTATTATAGTTAAAAAAACAGGTAAACATCATAACGTTATTGCAGATTTCATAGGCCGCTATATTGACGCAAAAGAAATACCCAACCGTACGGGAAAGGGTCTGTTACGTGTTAAACTACAAGATGAAAGGTACCACCCATGCTCCAAACAATTAAAACACCTCCATTATTAGAGGTATAATCAGAAATGTGTGTTTGAACAGTGGAAAAATAATCGAGGTTGCTTTATGGGAGGAGATTGCAATAGGTTTCAATCGAAAGGCAGCTGAGAGTGACCCGGATCCCGCAATCATAGCAGTCACATCTCTCAAAGTTTCCACATTCGGAGGTATTCCAAAAATAGTAACGTACAACATACCAAAAAAATTCCAAACATCATAACGCAAATTTACTTAATGCAGGTGCATTACAATTGGCTTCCACGTCTGCATCTGAAACATACATCAACCCGTGTATAAGTCAACTATCAAGATTAATCCAAAGTTACAACAAACATACATCTTTTTATACCTACACTAGAAAGCACCACTAACAACTTCCGTCTACAAAAAACCCAGATTCAAGCACATTCCAGCATATGAAATACCATCTCCACCAGCCAGAAACCAACATGTTGAATCCAATCTCACACTTCTTTCTAAGATTATGAATCAGTTGTACGAGGCTAAGAAGGTAAGTCCTACTTTCTACAAAACTTATTTATTTCATTTCTCTCCTGAAAAATCTGAATTTTAAGAATTATGTGCCATGCTTCTATTAATCTCATATTATTAATAAACAAATGATCTAGGTGTACTGAATGAAGTTGAATAGATTTGGATGAATCCCGTTAAGAAAAAAAATTTTAAAAAATGTTTGGTTTCGTGTTTTTGATGCTTGACTTTTGTTTTTTTGGCCTCACAAAGCATTAACAAAGGCCAGATTCTAACACATATTAAATAATTAAGCCTTCACTACCATCACCATCATGCAATGCAATATTTTCAGTTCCACACAGACCATTTATATGTTATTGCATATACACGGATGTCATGAATCCTACTTTTAGCATAAGGATTTAAATGCCTAGCGTTTTAGATATTTAAATCCCAATGTATTCCTTGAAAATTTAACTTTAAGTGTAAATGACAGGAGGAGACAACCTAAATGTGTTTGGCTAGGATAACAGAGATTGATTGTGATGATGGTAAAGGTTGGTATTACGAATCATGCGTAAAATGCGCAAACAAAGCGTACCAGAGCGGCCACCAATACTACTGTCTTGCTCATGGGTTCCAAGATGAGCATTCATATTAGTAAGTTACATTAACAAAAAAGATTACAATGATTCACCACATAAAAAACAAAAAAATTCTAATCCATCTTTGTTTACATCCACAACTATCGATTCACTGGCACAATCACAGATGATAGCTATACAGCAGATGCTGTCTTCTTTGACAGTATCGTCACATCACTTGTGGGCACTACTTGCTACGACATGGTGGTCACACAGCAAAACAAAGATCCAAAGATCCTACCAGCTGAGCTCAAACAACTGATAAATAAACCTTTCATCTTTGAAATCCATGCCAAAAATGATAACCAGAGTGAAGCAATAGGAGTCAACAAAGCTTACGAGGCACCATCATTACCTACAACCTCACCAACTTCTACCACACAGGCTACCAGCTCATCAATAGCTACACCTGCAACCCCATCCGTAAAAACCCCGAAAAGAACATATGAACAAGGTACAATAAAGTCAAACTATCACCCAAGTAAAAACGTTTGCCATATTCTACATTGTATAAACAACTACACAACTTACTTGCAGGTGCGGAACCTCGCCTGAAACAAAAGACCAAAGAACAGTAAACATGCACATTTTCACATCCAAGCCTTTCTATTGTAACTAAGGGTTGACTACAGTATAAAGACTAACAGCAGCACGACTGCTGCAACATCAGTACCTGCACACCCATTTTGCATCACATTACACTTTTGTAACAGTCTATATTATGCAATGGAAACATGCAAGTAGCAGGGTGTTTTGAAAACCATGTCACATAACCGCCTTTTGTAACTTAACTCTTGTAAGAATGCGTCTGTTTAGTAGCAGAAAACGCAAACTTGCACGACCGCTTATTATGAAGCGCACTCTTTAAGTTCAACATCAAACTATTTTCATGAGTGCATTAATTTTTTATTTTCAAAAATTATTTATACATAATGAATACGAGTACATATCATAATATTTTTTTTCATCTGATTCAATTACTGACGATAGTTTAAAAGGTCAAACTATAAGAAACAATCTTTGATTAATATGTTCATATTAAATTTCAAGGGTATAATCATATGATTCAATTAATGACGATAGTTTAAAAGATCAAACTATAAAAAGCAATCTTCGATTAATATTTTCATATTAAATTTCAAGGGTATAATCATATGATGTTGCATAGAGTTTGACATACTTTCAGCGTACATAAACATGCACACACATACTAAATATATGTACGAGCCAAATGTTCTAGATATTGGTCCGATTAAAAAGGTGATGAATGTGTGGGTTTCATGTTACTCTTGCTTACTCCCTATTGGATCACCCTTATAATTAAGGTGTAGCGTGTAACACGAATGTATATTATTTTGGCATCACATTGATCCATAGTTAGTATGAGTCTCCTGACAAGTTAGTGAACCTTGATCATACGCGGGAAAGAAGAGAGGTTGAAAAAACAGTGATTGACATAAGCATGTAACAAACGGTAAAATGTGTGGTGAGTTAAAGTTTATACCAAGTTGTATTGAAAGTGTTGGTTGCATAGGAATGGTGAATTTCAATGCAAGTTTTGCTTATACAAGAGATCAATATTTTCGTACATTTTATAGTTAATAAATGTCATGGATGGTGATGCACCATGTCAAAGAGGAGTGTTCGTCCTTGCACGCTACAACCTAGGTTGCCAAAGAGAGTAATTGACCAATCTTTGAGGTCTCCTACTCGATCACTAAGGCTAAATCATGACTTTTCAATGTCTTTTTCACCGTAAAGCCAAAAGCAAAGTCAATAAATTCAAAGCACCCATCATGTACTTAACAATCGTGCATAAAATGGCGTCGAGTGTGTCACAAGCCAAACATTCAAGGTATAAATTTACTCCGAAAGATACTAAACATGCGTGTTTCTGATCATCCATGCCTCTCCTATTTAACGGCCCTAAATCCTAGTAGTTATAAATATTTGTGCCATGAATGTAAACTCAACAAAAATAATGGGTTTAATGTGAATAACCAACTCTGTTCATCTTTTTTCTCTATATTCCACCGAACCCTAATACTCTTCCGCCATTGAAGTAGCTCGAGCTCATAGGTGCACCATAAACCCTAGGGTATCATCCTCTATAATCTGCAACCATGGGTACATTTTCCGACTACCAATAATATTAATCGGTTTAATTAGATTCATTGATCAGTTATCGTCATCCTTATGATGCCAATTGTTGAAAAACTTTGACGCTTATGCACTTTTGTTGCAGGTATCTCTCGTGATTCTATGCACAAACGACGTGCCACTGGAGGCAAGAAGAAGGCCTGGAGAAAGAAGCGAAAGTAGTTTCCCTCTGAACTTTGATGATTACTCATGCTATTGTCTTAATTGTTATATATACATCTGTTTACAGTTTCTGATTGTTGAATTTGCTTCATTGTTCCAGTATTCACTTCAATTTGTTTGTTTAATTGTTTAATGTGTATCTGTTTGATTGTCTTGCTGTGCATCTTATGAATGGTTTTAACGGTATAAGAAGTTAGGGTTTTCCGGCAGGCCTTGGCGGAACTGGTTAGGTTGTTGCGTTGTGACCATGAGGTTATATGTTTAAATCGTAGGAAACAGCTTCTGACACAAAAGTGTAGGAGCAATCTGGCCCCTGCCCGGACCTGTGTAAGTAGGAGCTAAGTTAAGCACGGGATCCACCCTTTTAGATTATTAGTTGAATATCAGCTTATAGCTTCACTTTGGACTGTGAAGCAATGAATTCTTTCAATAAACTTTCTCCAAATACCTAACTGTTAGCGCTTGTGTAAGTTGTTTTTGTGTAAGGCATGAACCTTAGGGCCTTGATGTGGAGTTTCATGCACATTTCCGTCAAAATTAGGGTCGTTTGGACACTGATTTGTAAAAATGACCAAATAGAGTATGAATTTCTTACTTGATAAAAAGGTATATGAAAGAGATGCAACTTTTGGTTGTACTGAAAGTTTGTTTGGTTGTACATAGAGCAACAACTTGCTTACATCTCGCCTCTAGCATTTATCTTCACCGACCATAACTTCCTGGAGGGCCTCATAGTTTTCAAGACAAAATTATTAGTTTATATAGAAGAAAATAGTTCACTCATTTTTTACAGGAGCAGTGGTATATCAACGTAATTAATCAGTATTTACAGGGTGGCATTCAAATCTAACAACCATCTAATTTACTTATTTGATCTTGAATACAAGAATGTACTTATGTCATAATTGTATAAACAACATGATGATAGTGTTACTTTCTTTAGGGTACCAGTGGCAAATTAAATAAGATTAATCAGTATTTACAGGGTGGCATTCAAATCTAATGAGTAATGACCGTCTAGCTTAGTTATTTGATCTTGAATACGAGAATGTAGTTATGTCATATATATATGAACAACATCATGATAGTGTCACTTTTCTTGTTCTAATTAAGGTATGAGCTTGGAAGGCAGCCTGCCAACACTAAGATTTCCAGCAACAAGACTGTAAGAAGAGTGAGGGTTAGAGGTGGTAATGTGAAATGGCGGGCCTTAAGGTTGGATACTGGTAACTACTCCTGGGGCAGTGAGGCCGTCACCCGAAAGACCCGTATTTTGGATGTGGTTTACAATGCATCAAACAATGAGTTGGTCAGGACCCAAACTTTAGTCAAGAGTGCAATTGTGCAAGTTGATGCTGCACCCTTTAAGCAATGGTATCTTCAACACTATGGTGTTGATATAGGCCGCAAGAAGAAAACAGCTTCCAAAAAAGAGGCAGAGGTATGTGATCTTTAGAAGTGATCTTGTGATATTGACAATAAAATAATATATTCTTGAATTTGTGATTATACTAGGAAGCTGAAGGTGCTACTGAGGAGACCAAGAAGAGTAACCATGTTGTGAGGAAACTTGAAAAACGTCAAGAGGAGCGAAAACTTGACCCACATGTTGAAGAGCAATTTTCAAGTGGTCGCCTTTTAGCTGCCATCTCATCACGCCCTGGCCAGTGTGGCCGAGCTGACGGGTATCAAAATCTATCTAATTTTTATTAAATTTCCGTTTACATTTGTCTATGGAGTTTCCAATTTGTCAAGAAGGATAATTTAAAATCACAATTGTGGTATGGATAATATTTTTATATCAAAAGGGGTGAAAATTTATTTTGACAAATTTTGGAATGATAGTTAAATCCTCTGTATATTTCACAAGTGAGTTTAATTGTTGAAAATTCATTGACAATACAGGTAATTTTTGACAAATTTAGGGATAGAATATAGTTCAGTTATGAAAAAGTTTCTTTATTTTTGGGAACAGTTGTCAAAATTGATATAGTTTGGTCTATCAAAAATTAAACTTTTCCTCCTATATTTGTCAAAAATTAATTTATCAGTCATAAAAATTGTCAAACACATACTTTAAGGAAGAGTAAATTACTCACATTGTCAAATTGGTATTTTGACTTGCATTTAATGTCAATTTTCTCTTTATTTGAAAATGAATCTATTTCTTATGATGGTATATAAAATCACTCATACCATATTGTCAAATTTGGGATTTTTTTACATATCTTGATGATTTTCTATTTTATAAATGCAGGATCTTTGGTGTACATGGTTTTAATAAATGTTAGTTTGTATTGCGGCAGGTACATATTGGAGGGCAAAGAACTTGAGTTCTACATGAAGAAACTTCAAAAGAAGAAAGGAAAGAGTGCTGGTGCTGCCTAAACAACATCTGCTAATCAAGTTTGTTTTAGGTTATGTTTTTCTGTTTCTTGAATGCATAATGCATTGCATTCAAATTTTGCTTGTTTTGACATTTACATGACTAAAAATTAATCATCTTACAGTTGATTCATTCACATGGTTTTAAATGAATTATGCCCTAGTTTTTTTTAATAAGATATGCGCAAATGAGGCTCTGCAGAAACCAGTTCAGACCAACAACCTGAATCGTTGGGGACGAGGTTTGTTTGTCGATTAGGCATGTTCTTTGTGGGATGATTGTTGGATGAGGTTTGTTGATTGGTAAAGTAGGTTGATTTAGCAACCGTTGGTGTTAACTCTTGTTGACTGGTTGTGGTGGTCATATTGTTCATCTGTTCATGTCATTATGGTTGGGTTGATGGTTTTGAATTGTTTAACTTGAATATGGCCCATAGGTTTATTTTAATCATAAGTTTGGCACACTAAGATTGTGCAAGTCGAAACCTAATTTGACCTATTTATGTAAATTAGTTAAAACGGTTGGCAGGTTGTAATAAAGGAGTTCAACGGGTTGTAAATGGGTTGACCCACAGGTCAATCCGAACGTGACTCGTTTAATCAAACAGGTTAGGTATGCCAAACTTGTGTTTTATTTACATGTATTTATTTATCGATTGATGAAATGAAATTCTGTATTGAAAATCAACAATTGTGATCTGTATTAGTTAATAAGGAATAGATGCTTTGTGCTGTTGGTCTATTGTGATGCCCATACAAAACTGTTTAGCTTAATTAATTGATAGATTGATGATATGAAATTCTGTATTTAGTTTGATCTAATTAGAATTTGGTTTTCAACAATGTTTTCAGAACCGGATCGGACGTCGAACCGGACGCCCTACTGGTTTGGTGGTCGGACCGGTCGGACCGGTCGGACCGGTCGGACCGGTCGGACCGGTCGGACCGGTTGGACCGGATTTAACTATATTTTAATTATATTTATATATGTAATTAAATATAAGTAATTTATATATGCTTTATATATGTATTTTATAGTTATATATAAAATTTAAGTATATTTGGGTGTGTGTGAATGTATGTTTAAGATTATATTGAACACTTTGTCCCACATTGGTGTGGGGACAAAGTGATGTTTGGTTTATAAGTAATTTTTTTATCACTCTAGTGTATCCTTATGACATATTTTGTCACAAGTACTACCCGCGCGCAGGGGGGGGTGCAAAAATGGGGAAAAAGGTTGGATTTCCAGCGAACTCGTGTGTGCCCGCACGTGTCGCGGACACGAATGCAACTTCAAAAACCCAGGCCCGTGCGAGCCCGTTTTTTGAATTCGGTTTTACTTTTTGATCTAGCACACTAATTTGTAGTTCAACACCCCGTTTTTACTCAAAAAAATTAAAAAAAAAAAAAAAAAATTGCAAAACCGGTCCGAACCGGTCCGGTTCCCCGGTCCGACCACCGACTCGGGTAGAACCGGCCGGTTCGACCCCCACAAAACGAATCGCACACGACCGGACCGGCCACCTAGCCGATCCCCGGTTCGACCGGTCGGACCGGCCGGTCCGATCCGGCCGTGAAAACACTGGTTTTCAACAGTTTTCTTAAGCTATTATTTTTCTGTTTGAATTGTTTTTCTATGTATGTGATATTCACCGGTGAATATACTACATGTTTAAAATAGTGTATTTATCAATGCATACAAACATAAACATAAACCAATGTTCTTCAGCTGCTTTTTAGGGCGACAAGTTACTGAGAAGAAAACTCTGATCCCTCAAGCCCTCAAATAATTTTAAAAAAAAGTACAAAGATTAGAAAGATTACCCTTGGAAAATGTCTCGATCCGGAGATTGTTTCAAATACCTTAACACAAGAAATGCATGTTGCAAATGTGACTATAACGGACTATACACATACCGACTTAAACATGGGATTGCATATGAAATATTCGTATTTATTAACATATTAATTTTCCTAATCTTTGTTATTCTGTCACATTTCCAATGGTTTCATCAGCAGGCAAAGCATTGTCTTTATTATGAATAGTTATATTCTATAGTTCAGGGAGAATCTTGAAATGTAATTTAATTTGTGTTGTTATTTTATGTTAGAGCTGTTAGACTCAAGGCTGAAATAGTTGCTGTGTCAAGATAGTTACAGGTCATAGGATAATTCCTCCATCATGGGTTTTAGGCATTGCTTAGTTTACTTCTATTTGTTCTCCATCATTCTCTGTTATGTACTCTTGTTTTAGCATTCATCAAGCATTACTCTTTACTTCCACTAGGAGTAAGTTGTGTTTAACAAACTGTTAGACCATTTTTCGGCCAAAAACTAGCAAAGCCAAATACCTTCCACGAGCCTCTATAGGTTTCTATCTGCTCGTGACTCATATAATCCTCCTCCCATGGACGATTCGTGACTGCCCATGAACTGTACATTCCCTTCGCTCTCATCACATTCTCTTATCTATAATGCCAGTGTCCGTGAATTTTAATTTATTATGAGCCGAAACGATGGATTCAACAAATTCTTTCTATAACCACGCCCGCTGAATAAAAACTCAGAGCACCCACTTCAAAGGAAACAGATGTGTTTGCCTGGTTCTTCTTCTTAGTTGGATTGGACGGGTTCGACTAGAATACTATGATTAGGTGCAAGACTATCTCTCTTCTCGAAAGTTACACGCCCACTACTTTACGATGATGGATGACCGTATGTAGGGTGTTTGTTGCACAAGGCCCAGCAAAGGGAAAACTTTATCCCAACGAACGTAAAACGCTCAGCTCCGCGTAACATAGGGATTAACATGCTTTCTAGAAGAACATAGATCAATAGTACAGGATCCAGCATGCACAATACAATGATCATTAGAAGTTCACAAATTAGAGATGATGCAATATAGGGTGAGCACACAAAGCCAATAACCAAAAGAACCAAAACCGAACCATTCGCTTACGGCTTTGGTGATCCCTTATTCCCTAACCGAAAATAACCGAAACCGAACAAAAACCAAACCATTATCTGAATCGAAACTCGGTTTTAGTTGCTTGAATTCCAAATAAGCGAACCATAGGTTTCGGTGGACTATAAAAACCGATCCAACCGACTTTGCATACCCCTAAATTATTATACCTTTCCCATAATATCTCATACCAGACCAACTCACTAAAATCCAAATAAGAATAAAAAATATGATAATGCGAGTCTGCCAAGCTAAGCTAAATCACAACTCACTAGCGAGTGAGCACTAAACGATATTGATAGATCGGAATGCAAAAACCACATACCCATTAGTTTTTTTTTTTTTTGAGTTAGATTCCAATTTCCAGCATTAAATATGATTAGTAATTAGAACTTTATTAAGAAGTTTATTTCTTTGTGCCTTGAAATCTGAACAAACCACACACGTTATCATTCCCTTTCATGTTCATAATATGTCATGCACCCGTTCACTCAATATACTCTCTAGCTTGTCGAATATATACATCTAAAGTCAGTCATAAAAGTATCAAAAAAATCTTGTTTAGTCTTAGGGTACTTGACCTATCTAGTATTGATAAACTTGTTAAAACTATAAATTAGTGTCCATGGACGAGCCTCGAGCAACATAATGTTTCAAACAGTGTTAACAGACTTGTTAAAACTATTTATCAGCGTCTATGAACGAGCCTCAAGCATATGATGTTTATGTTCGAGTCAATGCTAACAAACACTTTTATAGAAATATTGGATAATACTATACGTTAAAAGTAAACAAACTCTTACAAAAACATGGGATAATATCATACGTTAAACAAGATAACATTACACATTAAGCCCGAGTTGACCAGACACCTCTAAACCCATGGTTGACCAGTTTTTAACATTTAAACCTTCTTTTTTCTTTTATCCAACTCTTCTAAACTTGGTATAAAATATGTTGAGACCCATCAATCGAGGATCAATCACGGATGAACAAATCGCAATGAGTATGCACAAAGATGTGTAGCCGTGTAGGGACACAATGGAACACAAGATCAAAACTAGGAACAAAATTTGAACAAAATTTACACACGCTACGTTGAAATTCCACACTACAAATGACAAATGTGTTGGGCATTTATACCCATACAAACGGTTACAAACTAACACAACTAACATAACTAACCATAAAATTCATGCTAATTACAGTCGGTTTGACTTTTCTATTTTTACCGCTAATTACATTAATTCATTTGATTTAAGATTGATTATGATCTTCCAATCAAAATATATCATATTAATAAATTAGGTTATTGGCGCCGGGAGGCGTCGCGGCTATACGAGTTTTAACGTAACCCTAAACCAAAATTAAAATCAAAATGAATGTTCGAAACCACAAAATCAGCAAAATACATAAAGTAAACAAATCAAAACCCCAAATCCATAACACACTATAACATAAATAACCCAAAAACTAAATCAAAGCTCAACACTATACACAAAACAAACGAAAATCAAAGCCAAGAAGACGACACAGTCCACAATAGAAAACCAACGAAAATCAAAGCCCCGAAAAGAGAAACAAAAGGAAAACTCAAACCTTAATAGCGAGAAACGAAAGAAAGAAAGCAATAACCCAGAGAAAGACAACACCAGCAAACCCTATAAAAGAACTAATTAAAACACACATCAAACCTTCATCGAAAACAAACCGAATAAAACAAAAAAAAAAAAAAAACAAAAAAAAAACCACCAACCAAACATATTATTATTCTAATTAAAGTATTTGGTCGGGGTATTTTCCCAATTTTTTTTTTTTTTTTTTTTTTTTTTGTCTTTGTGGGTATTTTCCCACTTTTTTTTTTGTCTTTAAAATTTTCTTTGTTTTTTGTTTGTTTATTTTTTTTTTTTTGTTTGTGTTTTAATATGATTTGTTTTGTGTGTGGGCTTGAGAATTTGGGAAGGGGTTTTTGTATCTGGACACGTGTTTTTGATTTGTAGGGTTCGTTGACTTTGTCTTTCTCTGGTTTCTTGCTTTCTTTCTTTCGTTGTCGATACCCTGACGATTCTCGCTATTAAGGTTTGGGTTTTGGTTGGTGGGTATTTTCCCACTTTTTTTTTTCTTTTGTCTTTAAAATTTTCTTTGTTTTTTGTTTGTGTTATTTTTTTTCTTTTTTTTGTTTGTGTTTTAATATGATTTGTTTTGTGTGTGGGCTCGAGAATTTGGGATGGAGTTTTTTTTATCTGGACACGTGTTTTTGATTTGTAGGGTTCGTTGACTTTGTCTTTCTCTGGTTTCTTGCTTTCTTTCTTTCGCTGTCGATACCCTGACGATTCTCGCTATTAAGGTTTGGGTTTTCCTTTTGTTTGTTCTTTTTGGGGCTTTGATTTTCGTCGGTTTCCTATTTTGAACTGTGTCGCTTTCTTACGGCTTTGATTTTCATTTGTTTTGTGTATGGTGTTGGGCTTTGATTTAGTTTTTGGGTTCCGCATGTTCTGGTGTGTTATGGATTTGGAGTTTTTGTGTGTTTTACTTTGTGTATTTTACTGATTTTATGGTTTTGAACATTCATTTTGATTTTGATTTAGGGTTACATTAAAACTCGCATACGCGCGGCAACGCGCGCGCCATAATTACTAGTTAATATAAATAGACAATGCGCATCACCTTTTGGATTTTAGAATGATGTCAAGAAATGTAAGCAATCAAGAATAAATAGCAAATGACAAAGGTAGATTACACTACTGTACAGAGCACTGTACTTTAAAGATCTTTTAGGGCTCAGAAACTGCAGTTCAATAGTACTTTCTCTTACACTTTCTCCATCAATATTCCACCAGATTAATCACCACAAAATTAACACACAAAACCACCATTAACACCCATAATCATCATCACCATACATCACTACATACTACCACTTCTAGCCCTTTCTTCAATCCCACACTAAGATTCAAATCAAGATTCACTTTACCATTTTCTTGATTCATCTTCTTCATGTTCATCTTCATCTTCATGTTCATGTTCATGACAGATGAATTGCTGCTAAACAGTTGATCAACAGATGTTACAACATGACATTTGTTTATTGCACCACTGTTAACGCCACCGTTGACGCCGCCGGAGGTGGTACATTTGTGTACGGATTCCACCGTCGCCGGCGGCGGAAACACCGACGGAATCTCGAAGTTGGTTCTTGCTTTGGCGCCTCTCAGCCGCCTCGCGGCGGCGTCGTACGCACGCGCCGCCTCCTCCGCCGTGTCGAATGTCCCCAACCAGTGCCGGCACCGCCCTATGCGGTCGCGAATCTCCGCCGACCACCGTCCCCAAGGCCGCTTCCTCACGCCTCTGTAACTCTTCTCCACCGGTGAGTTCGATCTTGATTCTTTCATAATGTTCTCTCCTCCGGTGGCTGTCTCGGTGGCAGTTACGGTGGTTGTGGCGGTGGTTGTGGGTGTTCCGAAGAGGACGTGTTCTCCGACGACGGCGGCGATGCCTTCGAGCTCCGGCGAGCTGCGGTGGTGGGTGGGTGGGAATGGGGATTCCGTTGGTGGGTTTGAGAGGTGTTGATCGGAGCTGCATGATGGTGGTTGTTGGTGTTGATGGTGGTGATGATGTTGATGAGGGAGATGATGATGATGATGATGATGATGATTATTATTATTAGGGTTGAAGAAGATGTTCATTGTTGTTTATAGATGGTGGTAAGTGGTAACAGTGAGAGACGATGATCATGTGATCAAGTGAAGGTGTAGTGGTGGCATGTTGTAGATGATTTGTTAATATATATAGGTGGATTTTGCATGGGGACAAGTGTATGTGTATTTATACATGGATGATGTGAATTTTACTTGTGTGTGATTTTTAACTTTTAATGTGGTTTTGGAAAATGTGTGAAAGTATGAGTAGCTGCTTTCTATTTTCTTTTAGTTGTTTGGAAATTATGGCATGGGTGATGGCAGTTTGAGCACGAAAAAAAATATATCATATAGATTTTATTAGTAAGATTTTATTTACTAATGATTCTTTACTTTAACTAGTCAAATTGACTTACATATGATATGTAAATTATTAACTGTTATTTGTCCAAGCCCCACTTTAAATAAAATTCTCAGAGTTGAGACAGTGGATTTTTTTCAGCAATATGTTTCCTACTTAGAGGGATGGGAGAGGAGTTGGGGGTGCGGTCCCGGTTGAAAAACATATAGCTGAACCCGATTAAGATAACATCTATTCTCTGAAAAATGGTTGTACATTTGTCGTTCAAAATATATAGATTTTATTTTAATAACAATTTGTTTACACTCATTAGAAATGTGTAATGTTAGAGCATTTACACTAGTTTTTCTAGTTACATCTCTATATTTATACTAAAAACATTATTTTTTACTCTGTTTTTTAATTACATAATATTTTTATATCTTTATAATTATCTTTTTTTTCTACTGCACTTTTAAAATATTAAAAAATTTAAAGTGAGAGATGAAATGTTGTATTAAAGGTGTGTAAAGTAATATGTTTCCTACTTTAGAGGGATGGGAGAGGAGTTGGGGGTGCGGTCCCGGTTGAGAAACATATAGCTGAACCCGATTAAGATAACATCTATTCTCCGAAAAATGGTTGTACATTTGTCGTTCAAAAATATATAGATTTTATTTTAATAACAATTTTGTTTACACTCATTAGAAATGTGTAATGTTAGAGCATTTACACTAGTTTTTCTAGTTACATCTCTATATTTATACTAAAAACATTATTTTTTACTCTGTTTTTTAATTACATAATATTTTTTATATCTTTATAATTATCTTTTTTTTCTACTGCACTTTTAAAATATTAAAAAATTTAAAGTGAGAGATGAAATGTTGTATTAAAGGTGTGTAAAGTAATAGTGAGACACTACAACAAAAATGGTTTTTTGCGACCACATTTTTTGGGGCGACAACGTTTCGTCGCAAAAGAGTCACAAAACGACAAAAAGAAATAACTTTTTTGACTTTAAAAGTCAATAACTTTTTTGCGGCGATTTTTAATCGCAAAAAGTTAAAATTAATTATTATTATTATTTTAATATCACGAAAACCTTTTTTAAGAGCGGGAAAAATCCCGCGTAATCATTTGCGGCGACTTTTTCGTCGCAATAAACAACTAAATATTATAATATATAAATAATTAAATGTTTTCGTCGCAATTACATTATTGCGGCGATATATCGCCGCAAAAAGGACCCCCATTTAGTCGGGACAGTTCACATTTTCACCATTTTACAAACCACCACACCACAGCCCGACTGCACAGCCCGACTGCGCAACCCACCCTCACCCCCACTGCGCACCCCACCCTCACCCTTGCGCACCCCACCGTCGGCTCCCTCACCACCGTCGCCGCCTCCTCACCCTTACGCACCACCGCCTGTCCACCACCGCCTGTCCACCACCGCCATTTAGTCGGCAAAGTTGCTGCTCCACCACCGCCTGTCCACCACCGCCAGTCCACCACCATCGCCGCCTGACCACCGTCGCCACCTCATTTATACCCTAGCCACCACCACCACTCCTGATTTTAGGTAATATCCTCAATTTTACCTAATTTTATGTTAATTTTTAGTTAATATTTTGAAATTAGGGTAATAAAGTTTATGTGGTTATGTAAGAATATAAAAATGTGTTAATTTGTAGTTGTTTGGGGTTTGAAGTTTATTTTGTTTATGAAAATATGGTTGTTTAACATGTGTGTATGTAAGAATATAAGAATATAGTTTATGAAGTTTATGAAAATATGAATGTTAAGTTTGGGGGTTTTGTAGTTTATGAAAATATATAAGAATGTATGTTTGTATTAAGATTGTTTATATGGTATTTGAAATTAGGGTTAGCAAGAATGTATGTTTGTATAAGAAGTTAGCTTTAAGATTGTTTGGAATTAGGGTTAGCAAGTTTATATGGTTATGAAACTTAGATGTTTAATTTAGTTGAGATTGTTTGAAATTAGGGTTAGGAAGTTTATATGATTATGAAAACATAGATGTTTATATGATTAATGATTTGGAACAACAGGTTTGGTCTGGTACCCAGAAAAATCTGGGTGGATTGCTGCAAATGCAGCAAATTATTAAAAAAAAAATTTCTTTTTTGCGGCGATATGTCGTCGCAAAAAAGAGTAAAATATATTGAAAAGACTCGCCGCAAAAAAGATTTTGGTCAAAATAATTGCGGCGATATATCGCCGCAAAAATTAAGATTTCGTCACAAAAAATATCGTCGCAAAAGATTTATCTCAGAATTTTATTTTTTTTAAATAAGTGGAGCCTACAAAAGAAATCGTAGCAAATTTCGTCGCAAATAAATTTTGCGACCACTTTTTTACGGCGACTGTTTTGCGACGAAATTTTCGTCGCAAATAATATATTGCGACGAAAACTGAGTTTTTTGCGACGATAATAGTCGCCGCAAAAAATCCTTTTTCTTGTAGTGAGATCTGTAAATAATGAGTGATGAGTAATGCAATAGTTATATGATGATTATTAATTAATGATTTTTTATATTTATAAGATATTATTTTATATATTTATATAAAACTAGAAAATGCCGTTTGCACGTTGCGTAGGAGATTTAAGTGTTTGTCTACTAATGTTTTTGCACCTAAAATATAATGAAATCATAGTACATAAGCATTTATAAAATGGTACAATAAAAGATATAAATATGGATGTAACGACCCATTATGGGAAAAAGTACTAAACTTTTGTTTTAAAACAAAAGAGCATAAAAGCTCCATATAGCTAAGGTTCTTCTTATATATAGATATATAATACATTACAAATTTATTTAATAATAATTAAAATAAAATTAAAAATAATTCAAATTTATAAAAAAACACAATTTATTAATCATTTAACCAAAAAAACCCTACAAATCGCTTTATTCACCACGGTGCACTAAACGACGCTCAACCAAATCTGCTTTGAGGTTGCTATGCGTTTATCTATCGCTGATCGCAATATAGTTTAGTAATTGCTCTTGCTGGCTAAGTTGAATGGTAGGCATGTCATGTGGTTCACGTTGGTGGCATATTCCTCGATCTTTGTCCTCTAAGTTCATGTTATGTAAAATAACACAAACATATATTACAGTTTGAATTTTATTCTTTTATCAAGCACATGCCGGATTAGCAATCATGCATATGCTAGTATTTCTTAAGAATCTCAGTTATGCATTCGATTATTCTTTCTCATCGACTCTTAAGCTTTTTTAAAATGACATCGTTTAAAGTCACTTGTCTTAGGATGTGTGAAATGATTCACAATTATGATGTGATATGGATTAATACAATCCACAATATAATAATCTTATACCCATTTACAATAAATTAAAAAACAGGCTAATGCAACTCCATCAATAAGGTTGTTGAAAATTAACGGTTGATCCAAATATTTATATTGTTGCTTGACCCCGCGACATCGAAAAGAGCCTGCCAGATATAAAAATAATGTGAAGCCACGACTTCAAACATAATGGTCGGGTGTTGATGATCACCTCATTGATATAATAAACCAATCAAAATATAATAAACCAAACATTATAAATGAAACCTTATAGAACCTTGTAGAAACATGGAAAGATCAAAGATCTACGTTCATTCTCGATCGTCCAAGTTCTTGTGTTCTCATGATTGTTCTTGTGTTTGATTTTTTGGTCATGTGCTCTAATGCTTCTCTTTCTGTTTCAATCGATTGTTTCTAGTCATCAATATCATGAATTTGGTGATTTTGTATTTTGATGAATTTGGTGATTTTTGGAATGATTTTGTTTTATCTTTATGTTATATGCTCGAAAGGAAGAAAATTGATATATTTGATGAATTTGTGATTTTCTTGTCATGTGCTTGGAATGATTTTGGATTTTGTTTAAGGTGAAAGGATTATTGAAATCCCTTAAACAAGAGAATTTGATGGAAAACTTTCAAATTTAATGCCCAAACATGATTTAATTCCATAAAATTTCACAAATTAAACAGACCCTAACTTTTTTATATGAGCTTAATGAGTTTGTTTTGCTTATGCTGATATCATGTACATCCTTGATTAGAAAAATTAGCAAGTGTAATAGTCTAGAAAGAAGTATGGTCTGATACAAGAATAAAATGCCAAGATGTAAAACAAGTTACTTGAAATCATATGGATATCAGTGGCGGATGTAGAAGAAAAGTTTAGAGGTAACGTAATTTTTTACGGTACATTTATATAAATACCACCGCCGCGACAGAATGGCGGACGACGAGGGGTCGTCACTCTGGTCAGGTGATGTTGGTTGGCGACAGGGACAGAGGTTCACTACAAGAAAAATGGTTTTTCGTGTCGATGTTTTTTGCGGCGATACGTATTTCGTCGCAAAAAACACACTAAACGACAAAAATAATCAACTTTTTGACTTTTCTAGTCAAATACACCTTTTGCGACGATTAAGTCGCCACAAATGATATATTCAATTTTTTTATTTTTTCTGAATTCTCTTTTAGGAGGTAAAATTTCCCGCTTATTTATTTGCGGCGATATTATCGTCGCAAAAAAGGTTTTTATTTTTTTAATGTTTAATCCTTCTTAATTTATTTTATTTTTGTTTTTTGCGGCGATTTTTCGTCGCAAAAAATGTATTATCGCCGTAAAAAAATTGTTAACTTTATGAAAACGGGGATTCCAGATCTGTTCCCCATTTTCACACCACACACCATTTCACAAACACAGATCCGCGACCACCGCCGCCGCTGCGCTCCCACCGCCACCACCACCGCCATCTGCCACCGCCGCTGCTCTCCCACCGCCACCACCACCGCCATCTGCCACCGCCACCCGCAGTTCCAGTCACCACCACCGTCGTCGGCCGGGTGTGGACCACCACCGCTTGTTGTCGCCCTGTCACCACCACCACGCCGTCACCACCACCGCGCGCCACCTGCTCCACCGCCGCTTCACCAATGTATAAGATCTGTTCCCAATTTTACGTTTTGTATTTATTTGGTATACAAATACATATTAGAATGTATGTATATGTGTGTATGGATGTATATATGTATATTTGTGTATGGATTTATATGTATATTTGTGTATGGATTTATATGTATACAAATACATATTAGAATGTATAAGTTGTTGTTACTTATATTCTTATTTGTTATACAAATATATTTCTGGATATATAAAATGGATTAATATGCATATTTGTGTATGAATGTATATGGGTATTTGTGTATGAATGTGTATGTGTATATATTAGAATGTATGTATATGTGTGTATGAATGTATATGGGTATTGAGATTAAAATGAATATATATTTGTGTATGAATGTATATGGGTATTGAGATTAAAATGGATTTATATGTATATTTGTGTATGAATGTATATGGGTATTTGTGTATGAATGTGTATGTGTATATATTAGAATGTATGTATATGTGTGTATGGATGTATATATGTATTTATGTATGGATATATATGTGCATGTGTATGGATGTATATATGTATTTATGTATGGATGTATATGTATATGTGTATGGATGTATATGTGTGTTTATGTATGGATGTATATGTGTATGTGTATATGTATGTTGAATTATGATTAAAATGGATGTATATGCGTATTTGTGTATGGATGTATGTGTATATGTGTGTATGTATGTAAATTGTGATTAAATGGATGTATATGTGCATTTATGTATGGATGTATATGTGTATTTGTGTATGGATGTATATGTGTATTTGTGTATGGATGTATATGTGTATGTGTATATGTGGGTATTGAATTTGTATTTCCCTAGTTTTAAATGTGTTAAGATAATTAATATTAGAATGAATGTATTTGTGTATGGATATCCATATATGTGTATGTGTGTATGTATGTTAAATTGAGATTAAAATGAATGTTAAATTGTGATTAAAATGGATGTATATGTGTATTTGTGTATGGATGTATATGTGAATTTGTTTGTATTTCCCTAGTTTTAAATGTGTTAAGATAATTAATATTTGTTTGTAGACACAGTTATGACGATTGATAAGACTTGGACTACTTTAGAAAATAAATTTTCTAAAGAATATCTGATTGGTCTTAAAGCATTCATGAAAAGGTGTAAGAATTATATGAATGCCCAAAATAAAGCTCGGTGTCCGTGTAATAATTGCAATAACAGTTATTGGTTTCCTCTTCCAACAATAGAGCGTCATATACATAATAATGGTTTTTGCCGATTTTACAAAACGTGGACGCATCATGGTGAATCATATGTGCCGTCACCGGTAGTTCCAGTCATACCTCAAACGACAGACCCAATACATGATTTATTAACGATGTTCGTCAGGAGAATGTCCTACAAGAGGACAACACATACGACGACGACGAGCCAATGAACACAACAGATACACCGAGTGATACAAACGATGAACTTGCTGAATTACTGAAACTTGCCGACACCAAACTATACCCTGGTTGTGACCGGATGTCTTTATTGGATTTCTTGGCAAAACTGAGTCACATGAAGGCCATCAATAAATGGACCGATACATCGTTTGACCAATTGTTAGAATTTCTAAAAACTGCATTTCCGCTTGCTAAAATCCCACCGTCAAACTATGAAGCCAAGAAGATAATGAAGAAAGTTGGGTTAGGATATGAATCGATCCACGTTTGTAAGAACGACTGTTGTTTATTTTAGGGGAAGGATAACAAAGATTTGTAAAAATGTCCAATATGTTATGAAAGTAGATGGAAGGACGCAAACACTAAGGGAAGAAAGTTGCCAACAAGGTTATGCGTTACTTTCCATTAATTCCTAGATTAAAGCGTATTTATAGCTCAAGACACACTGCAAAGCATATGACATGGCATGCTTCTGGTCGTTGCATGGAAGATGGTAAGTTACGTCACCCGGTGGATGGTACATCATGGAAAGAATTCGATTCAATGTATCCTGATTTTGCTGAAGAACCTAGAAATGTTAGATTAGGGTTGGCTGCTGATGGCTTCAATCCATTTGGGAACATGAGTACGTCGTATAGCATGTGGCCGGTAATATTGACAACATACAATACGCCGCCATGGTTATGTATGAAAGAGTCTTCATTCATGCTGACGTTATTAATCCCTGGCCCTAAATCACCTGGGAAGGATATTGATGTTTTTTAAGACCATTGGTTGATGAATTGAAAAGTCTTTGGTCGGACGGAGTCGTGACAAAAGATGTGGTTACAAACACTTTCTTCACATTGCGCGCAATGCTTTTATGGACTATCAATGATTTCCCTGCTCGTAGTAGCTTGTCTGGTTGGAGTGGGCAAGGTTACTTTGCATGCCCAACATGTAAGGAAGACACTCCATCTGTTCATGTATTGGGAAAAACTGCTTATGTTGGGCATAGAAGATGGTTACCAATGAATCATAAATAGAGGAAGGACAAGTCATTCAACGGTAAGAACGAGACTAGACGTCCTCCTAACAGGAAAACTAATGATCAGATTTTGGAACAACTTAATAAATTGTCGCCCCGTATTTCTGGGAAACATGTTCAGTTTGGTGGTAAGAAGAGAAAACGTGATTCTAATGTTGAATTGAATGGACCAAGCGTTCTATTTTCTTCGAGCTTGAATATTGGTCTTCAATTCAACTAAAACATAATTTGGATGTCATGCATATCGAAAAAAATGTGTGCGAGAGTTTGTTGAATACGTTGATGATGAACAAGGAAAAATCCAAAGACACTAATAAGGCAAGAATGGTGTTAGAACAATGGAACATTCGACATGACTTGTGGCTTGTAGATAACGGTCGCGGTAAGCTCTCAAAGCTTCATCCCAAGTTCTCTTTCTCAAACGCCGAAATGAGTCTTTTTTGTCAATTCATTAAGGAAGTAAAACTACCTGATGGTTTTGGCTCTAACTTTAAACATAAGGTAACCGATAATGATACCCAAATAACGGGGATAAAATCACATGATCATCATATAATGATGCAACGGTTGCTTCCGATTGGTGCTCAAGCATATTTGAATAAAAACATTTCAACACCAATAATTGAGATGTGCTTATTCTTTAAGCAACTTTGTGCTCGGAACTTGATGTCATCTGACATGCAAGATGCTGAGGAGAAGTTGATTAAAATTTTGTGTTCTTTCGAGCAAATATTTCCTCCGTCATTTTTTGACATAATTATTCATTGGTTATGCATTTACCTGAGGAGGCCATTCAAGATGGGCCAGTTTATATGAGGTGGATGCATCCATTTGAAAGATACATGAAAAAGCTAAAAAATTATGTTAGAAATAAGGCTAGGCCCGAAGGTTCCATTGTGGAGGGGTATGTCACAGATGAAGCCTTAACTTTCTGTTCAAGGTATCTTTACGGTGTACCGACGAGATTTAATCGGCCGAACTGAAACGAAGACGCTCCAGTTCCCACACGTGAGTTTTATGTCTTCCAATCGCTATGCACACCTATCAGCAAGGGGGTTGATAAAAAATGGATGGTGTGCTTTGAGCAAATCTAAATTGGTTTGTCCTTAACAACAGCTCCGAGATCGAAGAATACAAAGAGTAAGTATTTTCTATTTCGGGTTGTGTTTTCGTAAGTTATCTTTATAGTGATTATTATTAACGCAAGTAACATTATTTATAGTGAATTTATTACTCAAATGTCGCATGGAACTGACTTGGAAGCAAATTTTCCTAACTGGTTTAAACAGAAAGTAAACTTATTTGTGTATAAACCGATTATACAAACCGATTATACAAATTTTCCTAATTTTCTCTTATTTCAAATAGATCAACCGTCGGCGAGTAAATGATGAATCTAATGTTAGCCCTCAGTTATTTGCTTTAGCAAATGGACCACGACATGCAAACTCTTATACCGTTTGTATAGTTAACGGTGTGAGATTTGTAGTTCATAGCCGAGACGTACGCCGTACAACTCAAAATAGCGGCATCTCAACAACTGGTCAAGATGGAACAAAGTATTAAGGTTTGTTGGAAGAGATTCTAGAGCTAGGCTATCTAAACCGTTGTAAGGTTGTGTTGTTTCGATGTAAATGGTTTAAAACTAATAACAACAAACTTTGTGTCATTAAGAATAACATAACCAGTATTTCTACCCAAACTGAATGGTTTATAAATGACCAATACATTCTTGCAACACAAGCAGAGTAAGTTTTTTATCTTGACGAACCGTCTAAAGCCAGTCAAAGAGTTCAATCAATCAGACATTGGAAGGTCGTCGAAGAGGTGAATCATTGGAAGATTTGGGACCGAGATATTATAATAGAAAATAACGAAGCAGATTTAATTCATGGCAGCATTTTATCTGAGCTTTTGTTGTCTGCTGACTTAGATAATTTAACTTATGATGGTATGAGTAGAGATGAAGCTACAGAAGTCGATGTTTCCCTTGAGCATATCAATATAGAGGACGAGACATATGAAGATACGGATGAGGGTGAAGACAACGATGCAGACAAAGCTGTTGACGTTTCTGACAATTCAGATGATGAATTAGACGAATTTAATAATGATTGTGGAGAAGATTCTTATCACACCGATGAATCCGATTGATTGTAATTTTTAATTTTAACCGAATCATTTATTATGTTTGATCTATTATGTTTATTGAATTGTTTTTTTCAATTGTGTGTTTAGCTATTGATTCAATTGCGGTATATTTATATACTTATATAATCTTTTTTTACAGATGGCAGACGTGGCCCGAGGTCACGGTGGGGATACCTATGGCCGTGGTCCACCTGGTGGTGGTCCTCCCGATGATGATCGATCGTGGCAGCCGCCACGACAGTGCGAGGCCAGTGATGACTCCGGCAGCGGCAGCAGACGAGGTGTGATGAATTTTTTATACTATTATCTTTTAAAATGAAAATATATAATTTACATAGAATTTTTATACTATTATCAATTTGCAGGACAAGGCAAGCGTGGAAAGACCATACTTCAAGGTATGCGAAAGAGAAATCCACAAGGAAATTTGCTCACAATTGAATTTGAGCAAGGTACGCATGACACCTACAAACCTGTTGGTGTCAATCAGGCGACCTTTGCTTCACTGGTTGGCACACTCGTTGACAGATTTCCTCAAAACTACAAGAGCTGGAGAAAGATACCTGCAGAGTTGAAGGCGACTATCTGGCCTGACTTACAGGTTAAGTTTTTGATAATTAAATTCAGTGATTAAATATATATACACTAAGCTATTTGTTTTCATAATATGCAGATGTATTTTGATATGACTCTCCACGAAGGATTGAGGGCAGGCATTGAGAAATATGCTGCAAACCGGTACAAAGATCAAAAATACCGGTTCAAGCAAAAACATTTTAGCAAAATAGGCGGGGAGGACAGAGTTGATATTTCTGATGTTGTGCCACCTGATATGCAAGAATCTGAATGGAAAGGCTATGTGGATTACTACACTTCTCCTGAAGTCAAGGCTCGGTCTGCAACCAACAAGTCAAACAAAGGGAAGCAGACGATCAAAGGACATGGCGGTCAGACATCTCTAGCCCAGTGTCGTTATATGTTTGTAAGTTGTTTTAATCTAATTTGTTTTATAATTTGTTTTATGTGTTTGTAAGTTAATTTTATATGATTATATAACTATTTAATGTGTTTACAGCGTGAAGAGGGTTCTGATGAAACTAGGAGTGCCATATTAGCATACCGCCGCTTCTATACCGATTCAAGCGGTAATTTCTATCAGCCTGAACCCGCTGCATACTATGTAAGTAATGTACACATCTTAAAATTTTATAAAATAAAGTAATATATAACATCACCATA
Organism: Flaveria linearis; assembly: GCA_024085815.1. Classification (NCBI taxonomy): domain Eukaryota; kingdom Viridiplantae; phylum Streptophyta; class Magnoliopsida; order Asterales; family Asteraceae; genus Flaveria; species Flaveria linearis. Next base: position 10,825,408 of record CM044017.1, on the reverse strand, counting down.
TATATAACATTGTTTATTGTTTTTTGTAAACTATACACGAGCAAATGGTCGCGCTTCAACAACAACACCCTGAAATGTCAGAGAAGCAGATCATGCGACAGGTATTAGGGGAGCGGCCCAGGTGGGAACGTGGCATCGGTCCAATACCGAGCATGCCTTCACAACCCCCACCTCCACCTCATAGAACAGATCAGCGGATGTTCTCACAATCTGAGGTTGAGGAGAAGCGAGAGTGGCAAGTGAGCAACAACAATGGCAGTCACAAATGATGGCTAATATGATGACACAAATGCAAAGTCAAATCCAAAGTCTAGTCCAGAGCCGTTGAAGAGAAGTGGTCATTCTCAACCAAATGATGAAGATGAAGATGATGAAGATGAAGAAGGTGGGTCGTCATAAAATGTTCACTTTGAGGTTGTTATGAATATTTTAAACATTTAGGAACATTGTGTTTGTATGATATTTAACTTGTTAAATTTAAACAATATTTTGTTTATATGCTATGATTTTGTATTTGGGAATGGTTTGATGGTATTAGCGATTTTCAAAAGCAGGTTTGGTACCCAGGCGGATCTGGGTGGATTGCTGCAAATGTAGCAAAAATTTTTTTTAAAAAATGACCTTTTTCGCGGCGACATTTCGCCGCAAAAAATATTTTAACAAGTGTAAGATTTCGCCGCAAAAAAGAATTTGGTCAAAAACTTTTCGGCGACATATCGCCGCAAATAATACAATATCGCCGCAAAAAGTTTCGTCGCAAAAAAGGGAAATTTAATTTCCCTTTTTTTAAATGCTGTAGACCCCACATAAATATGTCGTCGCAAATTTCGTCGCAAAATGTTTTTTGCGACCACTTTATTACGGCGAATGGATAGCGACGAAACTTTGTCGCAAAATATATATTGCGACGAAAATGGGTAGTTTTTGCGACGACCTCTGTCGCCGCAAAATATCTTATTTCTTGTAGTGGTTGTTGGGTGATCGAGGCCAGGGTGAGGCGGTGATGGTTATGGGTATAACTAGTTATTTTTTTTAAAATTATTTAGTTTAGGTAATGGGTATTTGAGCTTGTAAACTTGTTAGGTTTTTAAGTTATTTAAATTTGGGGCTTATTATAATTTTGGTCATGTTATTTGGTATTTTGATTTTGTTAGTTATTAACTTATCAATGTTTTTATAAAATATTATTTGGTATTTTGGTCTGTTAGTTGTTTAGTCATTTAAATTTTAGACTTATTATAATTTTGGTCATGTTATTTGTTTAGTTATTAACTTATTAATGTTATTTAGTATTTTAGGTTTGTTAGTTGTTTAATTAGTTATTAACCAAATAACACAATTCAAGTTCATAAAATTTTAAATGAAATACATCTCCAAATCCCTAAATTCATCTTCCAAATACATTTGGGATCGAAGGAATTAAACTTGCAGGAATTAAACCCGAAGGAATTGAAACCAAGAGAATTGAAATAAAAGGAGTTGTTGATCCAATATTATCATCATTATTAGAAATAATATATTTCCTTGAAAATTTCTTTTAAAAAAAATACCTATAAGAACTTGTTTTTTCATCTTCCAAATCTATAATTCAATTTCAAATAACACAATAAGATTACAAATTGAAATTACAAATAACAATTCAAATTCATAAAATCCCTAGTTTCAAATTCTTAGTCTTTAATTCATATAACACAATTCAAATCCCTAATTTCAATACAAATCTCAAATTGTCATAAACCTAAAAATTAAATCAAATAACAAATAATCAATCTTCTACTCTAAAATCTTATAAATAACACTTAAACCTAAAAAGTAAAAAGAATATCTTTAAAGATTCAAGGCTTCAACTCTTCAAAGTTCAAACCCTTATTAATCTTCTACTCTAGAAATAACACAATTCAAAGTCATAAAATTGTAATATCAAATCCCTAATTTCAATTTCAACCTTCTACTCTAGAAATCTTGCAAATAAATCAAATAACAATACAAATCTCTAATCATCAATAAAACTTAAATTAAATAACAATTAATCAATCTTCTACTCTAGAAATCTTGCAAATAATACTTAAACCTAGAAAGTAAAAAGATTACCTTCAAGGCTTCAAGGATTTAAAGTTTGAATAATCAAGCAGCAGGTTCGATTTGGGAGGTGGGTGGCTGATTATGGAACGAAGCAAGCACTCAAGCAGCCAAGTAGAAGTTACGTAGTAGCCAGCAGCAAGGTCGCAGGCTCGCAACCCGTAAGGAGCAGAACGGAGCAGAACGCAGCAGCAAAAGCAGAAAGCAGTAGCAAACAAGCAGGAAGCAACAATCAGCAGTAAACAAGCAGCAATCGCCAAGCAGTAGTAGCAGGCCCCAACTAGCAGTGGACAATGGTTCCATTTGGGGATGGGGTTGGGGGGCGATTTGTGTTGTTTTAGTGTTAAATGGGGTTTTGGGTTTTTTTAAATTGTGCGTTTTAAAATTAGTTGGGTTTTATAATATATTGGGCTTTTTAAAATTAGTTGGGTTTTAAAATGAATTGGGCTTTTAATGTTAATTGGGTAAATGAGTTTTATAATGTCTTTATAAAAGTTAATATTTTTATAAAATATTAGACTAATTTTTATAAAATTTAAAAAATTCTATAAAGTTTTGAGTTTAAAATTTTTTTAGAGGTAACGTAAAATTTTCTCGGGGATAACGTAAAACCATAATTTTTTTTACATAAAACGTAATTTTTTAACACTACGCGTAAAAAGTTGAAGGGTAGCGGAGTCTACCCCTCCAACCTATATAGGTCCTCCCCTGATAGATAGTATGGTTTTGCTAGATGCCTCTTCAGCTACTCGGTGGAATCATTATATTTACTTATTAAGGTAAATATTTTAGGCTGGCGTATTTGTATGAATCGTCTTCCGACTAAAATGAAGCTTGCGGATAGGGGGACTGGATGCTGCTAGTGCTCTTTACCTGATTTGCACCAATGTTGACAAATTTATTGATCATCTTTTTGGAGAATGTGATCTGTTGGTTACTTTTTGGATTACTATTTTAAAATGGCTTGATGTTGCTCACAATGGAGATTTTAAACTAGCGGGATTGCTAGTATGGTTTGATTTGCTTCATACTTCGTCTAAGAAAAAAACCTTATATATGAAGATTCCAAAATAACATGTTTTTTCTTAAGATGATCGGCTTTGAGAGTTTATTGTTCGATACTATTGTTAATTACTCGTATTGGTGGTATGTTAATAGGAACATAAAGCTAAAGATTAGTTGGGCGGCATGGTTTCAAAATCCTCTTCTCATAGTGTAACATGTTTATTTTTTCTAGTATATTTTGCTAGGTTACAATATAAGAACAGTAAAAAAGATAATAAAATAAATTAACATAGATGTACTCCAATAGCAAGAGACAAAGATTATTAAAACCGTATAGGTTAAAATCCATGAAAAATATCTCCAAAATATCTGTTTAAATAATTATCCCTCAAAATGTTTCTATCAGGCAAGGCATGGACGACTGCATAAGTTAGAGCAAGTAACCTGTATAGTAGAAACAGTCACAAATGAGCATGTGTCCTAGGCATATGTCTCTTTGAAATCATTGTCGTGGTCGCTAACGCCAACTAAAAATTTAATTTAATATATGCTCGGTCAACAAGCTCCGCCTGCTTGGTACAGGCGCCCCGCTCAGGCACACGTGTCTATTAGGACCGGTTATGTTGTACATGTCTCAGCGTTTATCTGTAGAGACGTCGGCACCTTGCCAAAAAGATATTTCAAAGAATAATTCAGGGAACAATTTAAGGAAGAAATTCAAAAAAGAAAACATTTTAAAAAAATTCTCTATTCTAAGGATCTCAAAATTAAACATTGCTGTTACAAAATAAATAAGTGAATATATGTATGATCTCTCACAGTAAGTGCACCAAGAAATATGCCACTAGCTTTATATTTTATATATTGATGTAAAGTTTCTTAGCCTGGGCTGTCAGAATGTCAGATTATATTTTGTCATAGACAAATAAGCAATAGTTTTTTTGGTTTATATGGCAATTAAACAAATTGCCAAATATATTTATATTTATAAGTTCTAGAATATATTTTATTACAATTACAATTCTTTAGGTGATCTTTAGTTAAAATAGGCTTGTAAACGAGTGGAGCTGAATCAAGTTGAGCTTAGGCTCGGCTTGTTAAAAACTACGCTAAAAAGGTTCAGTTTATTTATTATAGCGAGCTCAAAATTCGAGGCTTGCGAGCCAACTTTATTATCTTCTAAAAATATTTTTTTTGTATATAAGATTGTTATTTTAAAAAGTATAATCATGTTTATACTTTTATAATCAGTTTCTCGTTATATAATATCAAATAATCATATATGTATGGTATATTGTAAATAATGTCATATTATTTATTTATAAATTATATAAATATAATTTAGGATTAAATTTAAACGAGCTAACGAGCCAACTAACGAGCAAGCCACGAGCCAACTAACGAGCAAGCCACGAGCCAAGCTGACCTTAGCTCGGGCTCGGCTCGTTTACATACGAAGCCTAGCCGGCTCGGCTTGTTTATCAACGAGTTTTTTTCGAGCGAGTTTTTTCGAACGATTTTCGAGCAAGTCATGAGTTTTTTGAACAACTCTAAATCTCCATCTCCATCTTCCTATTCTAATAAAAAGGTATCTGGGATGACACATGTCAACACCACAATCATTCTCACTAAAATTTTCTCGCCTCTCTCTCCTATTAAATAATTACCTTAATTACTAATAATACTATTTAACACTTTTTTAGATTTAATAAATTAATAAGAGATCTATTTATTAATGTTATTTCTAAATAAACAATTTTTTATAAAATAATAAATTTATTTAAAGCATAAGACTTTTTAAAAAATACGAAATATTTAAAATTGGTATTTTTAAAAAGTTTTTTTTAAAACCAAAATAATTAAATTTAAGAGTTATAATAAGAAAATTTTTAAAAATGACATTTTATACGGTTTGTTTAGAACAAAACGTTTATTTATTTTTTTTGAAAAAAAATAAAGTTTTAAAAGTTGATATCACTATTTTATAACTTAAAGTCATTTCTAATACATAATTCAGTGATATTATATCTTAAAATATTATTTATAATTAATAAATTTGTTATATTAATTTTTTATTTATTCAACCCGTGCAACACACGGGTTACTATAGCTATTAATCTAATTTAACTAATAAAAGGGTATGTAGAAGGGACACATGTCAATATCATATTCTTTACATCAAGTTTTTCCGCTTCCCTCTTCTATTTAATAATCACATTATTTATTAATAATATTATTTAATTTTTAGATTAAAATAGTTTTTTAATAAATTAATAAAGGGATCTTTTTAATAATGTTATTTCTAAGGAAATAAATTTTCATAAAATTAGAAAATTTTTTAGAACATCAAACTTTTTTAAAATACAAAATAATAATTGGTGTTTTTTAAAAGTAAAATTTTTATAAACAAAAAATAATTAAAATTGAGAGTTATAATAAGAAAGTTTTTAAGTATGACATTTTCTAAAATGTTTATTTTAAAATAAAAGTTTTATTTTATTTATTATAAGAAAGATTTTTAATCATATCTTATTTTAAAATATCAATTTATAATTAATAAATTTAATTCTATTTATTATTTTTATTCAATCCGTGAGATAAATGGGTTTTTTAAAGCTAGTTAAACTAATAATTATGTAATAAAGCCTAACACATTTTTAGCGTGAGTAGAAGAGTTTATATATCCAATATAAGTATTTCAAATGTCTAATTTCAACATAGGAAAGTTAAATATTACAGAAAATAATAAAAGAAAGTACTCATATCCAATCTTCTTATTCTAATAAAAGAGTAACTTGAGATGCCACGTGGTATCACCATAATCATCGAGATGCCACGTGGCAGCACCATAATCATCATCACCAAAATTTCCGTCTCTCTCTCCTCTTAAATAATTACCTTAATTACTAATAATATTATTTAACATTCTTTACATTTAATAAATTAAAAAAAGAGATATATTATTAATATTATTTCTAAATAAACAAATTTTTATAAAATAATTAATTTTTCTAAAGCATAAAATGTTTTAAAAATATTAAATATTTTAAATTGGCATTTTCAAAAATTCAAATTTTTAAAACAAAAAATAATTACATTTGTGAGTTATAATAAAAAATTTTTAAATGACATTTTATACGGTTTATTTTAGAACAAAATATTTTTTTTTTAGAAAAATTTAAAATTAAAATTTAAAAATATTGATATCACTGTTTTATTAATTATAGTCACTAATATCGTATCTTATAATATCATTTATAAATAATAAATTTTATTATATTAATATGTTATTTATTAAATCTGTCACACCCTCATTTTCCACGTACGGGTTTTACCGTCAGGCGTGTGACATAACCAGGATCTCAGATAAGCATTAGTTACACCAAACGACTCGATAATTACAAGTCATATAAGTTGCTTAATTTTAAGGAAACAGACCAATTGTATTTAAGTAATGCGGAAGCGAATACAGTGAAACATTCAACAATAGTTTTGAAACACACAACATGTGTCCAAACCAGTTTACGTAAAGTAAATGCAAATTAAATCTTGAAAACAGTTTGTGGTGAATACAGAATGACATGCTGTAGATGCTGTGCTCCTAAACGTGCCACATCATTGTCCTGAGAGAAAACATGCAAAAATCTCAGTACAAGACTGGTGAGTTCACAGGTTTATCAGAAAACAGTAATTATCAGTAATGAAGTTCCCGGATTATAAAATCCGTCAAGTATGTAATTCCCGGATTATGTAATCCGTCAAGTATGTAATCCCCGGATTATGTAATCCGTCAAGCATGTAATTCCCGGATTATGTAATCCGTCCTGTATGTAATTCCCGGATTATGTAATCCGTCAAGTATAATGAAATCCCCGGATTTATTAATCCGGTCAGTATAAATGAAAACCCCGGATTTATAAATAAAGCATATAATGGGTAGCTAGTCCATAATGATCACTATGTGTATGAAGGCGCGGCCGAACTGACATGTAATCAAATAAATAAACAGGCCCGGATGTGGATCACACACCACAACACTTGTAATTAGGCTAACCGTTCACCCGTTTGACGAACGTTGTGCTAGCGCGACTAGCCCGGGTGGGGTATGTCAATCCCAGTAGTACTACTAACAATTACCTCGTTAAGTCCATATTAACGGTCCGTTGGGCAAGTATACACCATAGTATCAAGTATATGCAATATCACAATAACCCAATGTAATGTAAGGTTTATAAAAACAGCATGTTTCTCTCCCCCAAAAAGAGTATAAAGTAAAAGTGGGGCTGTAAACTCACCTTGAATTGATGTAATGTATATGAACAAGAACTTCAAAGAATTAGGCAATGCACGGTCAAGCACGATCGATACCTATTATTAATTATAACTAAGTCTTTAAAATGTGTTTATTGCGAATAATATATTTGGTAAGTTTCGGGTTGGTTTGGTTTGGCGTACACGACTTGATATACTAACAATACCATATTAATAATATTATCAATACTGATATTAATGATAACAATGGTATAATTATAATGTTAATAATTGTATTTGTGAATAGTTTGTAAAATTATTACATATAATTCTTACCATTAACATAATTAATCCGTAATTAAAATAATATAAGGTTCATTAATATCTTGATGATTATTGTTTAAAGTCCATTTTATAAATAACTATTTTATAACATTTGAAATAACTTTTATAAATAAATAAATAAATAGGTTTTTAAAGAAATATTTTTCCAGAAAATAGTTATATAATTTCTGAAATAAACAAAGTTTATAAAAACTGTTTATATAATTTTTAGAAATTTTTCCGTATTTTTAAAAGGTTCAAAAGGCCTTTAAAAAAATAAAAGAGGTTGCCCGGGTTCGAACCCGGGACCTCAGGGGTGGCATGGAAGCAGGGAACCAGTGAACCAAGGCCGCAGCCGTGGTAAACAATGGTTCTAATTAATGTTAAACAAACCCGTAATCTTCTCCCCCAAATCAAGAACCCTAAATCGATCATGGATCAAATTGAAGCAATAATCGCTACTGTTAATGCAATTAATCATAGGGCTTTCGATCCCTATGAGAAACCGAGCATGTGGATGTATTTAATTACCTGTTTTGAAGTTGTATGAACGATGAACACACGGTGAGCAGTCGCGACCGTGGTTTGAATCCAATTCGTGTGCAAACGTTTATGTAAATCAAATTAACTTCGTGTGAAGATTCGTGTGATGCTCTAGTTTCAAAGCCCTATGTTAATTTGGTTGTAAATAACTCGGATGTTGGGTTTCGACAAGGTTGCAGGTCGCGGGTAATGTGGTAATCGAATAAGGTGTTTGTGTTAGTTTTATCTTAAATTGATTGGTACAATCGATTCATAACAGATGATGGTCCATTTATAGTCAGTTAATTGTCGATTATTGGTGTTAGTGGTGACTCGTGGCCCGACTGTTTGGCCGACAATGGGGAGGGTCGGTTTCAGTGGAATTCGCACTCGTATTATTGAATTGGAAGTTGCCCCACGTTCGAATAATCCACTGAGAGGTGTCGGGAACTTTAATTAGGTAAAAACCGCGTCCATTTGGGTGTTGAAAGGTCGCCGGAGTTGGCCGGGGGGGGGTGGCCGGACGGCGAGAGGGTCGACGGGGGGGAAATGGGTTGGGTTTTGGTTAATTACAGAAATGGTCCCTGTGGTTTGAACTTGTATTTATTTTATGCCAAACTCATTTTTAAAGTTTCAAAAATAACAATACAACCCCTTTATTATTATTATTATATATTATTATTATTATTATTATTATTATTATATTATTATTATTATTATTATTATTACTCTTAAATAAAATAAATTGGTTCAATTTATGATAAACGGTGAAAATTTGTTTAATAGTATTTACCGAAAACTCGGGTTGTCACATTATCCCCTTGTTGCAGGAATTTTCGTCCCGAAAATTGAAACACCGGGGTTAACAAACATGTATACGGAGAATTCGATTAAACTGATAAATGGACTATGAAATATATGAGAACAGTTAATACGCACAATGAGTTAATGAGCTTAATGCTAACTGACATACTAGTTAGTGACAGATGTCACACACCATCACATTTACCACATGATCTTCAACAAGAAGAATCTTAGGTTTCCTTTCTGATTTGGGAATATCTTGAATGTTTCTAGTACTTTTGTTTATCCGGAGGTGACCATGAAACCATCTGTATTATCTGAGCTATCACACACACGTGAAACTTTATGAGGTAGAACAAATGTGAAAATAGACCCACAATGTTCTTTGCTTGATATCGTGAGATATCACAGTATCCCTTAGTTGAGAAAATTTCATTCTAAAATTCAGTTGGAGTTAGGTTCTGAAAGTGTATCCACGAATAAGTGCGGATATTTAGACTTCATCTGATCCTCCCGTTCCCATGTAAATTCTGGTCCCCGTTTAGAGTTCCATCTTACGCGCACAATGGGAATTTTGCTACGCTTTAGTGTCTTGACCTCTCGATCCATTATCTCCACTGGTTCTTCGATGAAATGTAGTTGATCATCTATCTTTAATTCCTCCAAAGGCACGATCAATGATTCATCAGACAGACATTTCCTCAGATTGGATACGTGAAATACATCATGTATCCCCCTGAGTTCTTCAGGTAAATTCAACTGATAGGCTACTGGGCCTATCCGTTTTACAATCTCGAATGGCCCCACGTATCTTGGGCTTAACTTCCCACGCTTTCCAAAGCGTATTACACCTTTCCAGGGTGAGACTTTCAACAGTACTTTGTCACCCACCCGAAACTCCAATGGTTTACGACGCTTGTCAGCGTAACTCTTTTGTCGATCACGTGCTGCTGCCATACGGTTACGAATTTGCACGATCTTCTCAGTCGTTTCGTGCACAAGTTCGGGTCCTGTAAGTTGGCTTTCTCCTACTTCTGCCCAACAGATAGGTGATCGACACTTACGTCCATACAATGCTTCAAATGGAGCTGCCTTGATCGAGGTGTGATAACTGTTATTTTAGGAGAACTCAACCAATGGTAGGTGAGTTTCCCAACTGCTGCCAAAATCGATCACACAGGCACGCAACATGTCTTCCAGTGTTTGGATCGTACGTTCACTTTGACCATCGGTCTGCGGGTGATACGCGTACTCATATCCAACCGCGTTCCCAATGATCGTTGTAATGATTGCCAGAAGTGAGAAGTGAACCGAGCATCCCGGTCAGAAATGATAGATATCGGTACGCCATGCCGAGAGACTATTTCCCTTAAATAGATACGGGTAAGCTTCTCCATTCGATCAGTCTCTCGGATTGCCAAAAAGTGTGTGGATTTCGTTAAGCGATCTACTATAACCCAAATGGTATCGCATCCGCTGGGAGTTCTGGGTAACTTCGTGATGAAGTCCATTGAGATCTGCTCCCATTTCCACACTGGAATTTCCGTTGTTGGAGTAAACCGATGGTCTCTGGTATTCCACCTTAACCTTGGAACAAGTTAGGCATCGGCTTACGTACGTGGCTATCTCCGCCTTCATTTTCGGCCACCAGTAAAATTCTTTCAGGTCCTGATACATCTTGTCTGAACCTGGATGGATCGAGTAACGTGACTTATGAGCTTCATCCATTATCAGCTCTCGCAAGTTCCCGTACTGTGGTACCCAGATCCGTTTCATAAAGTAACGGATTCCATCAGCTTTAACCTCCAATTGTTTCTCCATGCCTCGCATGGATTCTGCTTTGAAATTCTCCGTCTTCAAAGCCTCAGATTGGGAAGCTTTGATTTGCATTGGTAGGTCAGAGTGGATAGTCATTTGTAATGCGCGCACCCGACGAGGCTTTAGGGTTTCCTTACGACTAAGGGCATCGGCTACTACATTAGCCTTATCCAGATGGTACTTGATCACACAGTCATAATCATTGAGTAATTCTAACCATCGTCTTTGTCGCATATTCAGTTCCTTCTGGTTAAATATGTGCTGGAGGCTCTTATGATCTGTATAGATCGTGCACCTGGTTCCGTATAGGTAGTGCCTCCAGATTTTCAGGGCAAACACTACAGCTCCTAGTTCCAGATCATGCGTTGTATAGTTCTTCTCATGCACCTTGAGCTGTCTAGATGCATAAGCTATGACTTTGTCACGTTGCATCAATACACACCCCAAACCTTGGATGGATGCATCACAGTAAACAACAAAGTCATCAGTTCCTTCTGGTAAAGCTAGGATTGGTGCGCTGCAGAGTTTGTCTTTAAGCGCCTGAAACGCTGTTTCCTCTTTGCTACCCCACTTATAAATTGTTCCCTTATGAGTCAGGGCAGTCAAAGGTTGTGCCAATTAGAAAATCCTTCAATAAATCTCCGGTAATAGCCTGCCAAACCAAGGAATTGTCGCACCTCAGTAGGCGTCTTTGGTGCCGGCCAATCCTTGATTGCTTTAATCTTTGAAGGATCAACATGTATTCCCTTTTCATTCACCACGTGCCCAAGGAATTGCACTTCACGCATCCAGAAGTCACATTTTGAGAACTTTGCGTAAAGCTGTTCATCTCTTAGCAATTCAAGTATGGTTCTCAAATGTTCCTCATGATCTTCCTTATTACGGGAGTAGATTAGTATGTCATCAATGAAGACAATGACAAACTTATCCAGATAAGGTTTGCAGACACGGTTCATGAGGTCCATGAAAACTGCTGGGGCATTAGTCAGCCCAAAAGGCATTACAGTGAACTCGTAGTGCCCATAGCGTGTTCGAAACGCAGTCTTGGAGATGTCTTCTTCTCGAACCCTCAACTGATGATAACCTGATCTCAAGTCAATCTTGGAATAGTAGCTAGATCCTTGCAATTGGTCGAACAAATCATCAATGCGTGGGAGTGGATACCTATTCTTGATTGTCACCTTGTTCAGTTCGCGGTAGTCAATACACATCCTGAAGGTTCCATCTTTCTTTTTAACGAAAAGCACTGGAGCTCCCCAAGGTGAAGAGCTGGGACGTATGAATCCTTTGTCTAACAACTCTTGCAATTGCTTAGACAGCTCTTGTAGTTCGTTCGGTGCCAGACGGTACGGCGCCCGAGCGATTGGAGTTGCTCCTGGTGCTAGTTCAATTTGAAATTCTACCTGTCTGTGTGGAGGAAGGCCAGGTAGGTCTTCGGGAAATACCTCAGGAAAGTCTCTAACAACAGGAATATTTTCAACTCGCCTTTCATCCGCCTTCGGTTCAGTAACAAGTGCCAACAAGGCAAGGTGTCCTTTTCTGAGACATTTCTGAGCCTTCAAATATGATATGATGCCGACTACCGCACCCACCTTTTCACCTTCCACAATAAGAATTTCATCGTCCGAAATAGGTAACTTGATCAGCTTCTCCTTGCAGACGATCTCAGCACTATTCTGGGATAACCAATCCATCCCGACGACTACATCGAAGCTTCCTAGTGTGACAGGAATAAGGTCTATGTTGAAGGTGTGTCCGGTTAAGCCTAGCTTACAGTTTTTAAACACTTGTGTTGCTGTTATTGTTCTACCATCGGCTATTTCTATGGCATAATTAGAACTCAAATCAGTAGGCACCATCCCTAGTGTCTTAAACTTGGTGGACACATAACTCTTATCAGCACCAGAGTCAAATAAAACAGAGGCATAACACCCATTAATAGAGAATCTACCAGATACTACAGTAGGGTCGTTTCGAGCCTCACCTGAGCCCATGATGAAGACTCTGCCTCTGCCACCGCCACCACCATGGTTGTTGTTCTTGGGCTTATCAGCAGCACCATTATCACCATTCTTTTTCAGTCTCGGCCAATCCCTTTTAAAGTGTCCGGGTTGACCACACTCATAGCACACAGTCTGATTGTGGTTCTGCTGTTGTTGAGGTGCTTTTCTCGAGAGATTCACCCGGTAATACTTGGCAACATGCCCGAACTTCCCACACCTCTCACACGTGCTCTTTGTGCACTGCCCAGTATGATGGAGCTGACATTTGTTGCACTTTGGGAGATTTCCCTGATAGCCGCCCGAATGAGAGGGTTGGGACTGATTAAACTTCTTGTGTTGAGGTTGATAAGTGGAGGATGAAGATTGCTTTCCGCTGGTAGATGGTTCCCATTTCCTCTTATTATTGTGGAAACCAGATGCAGCACCTCGCGGGGGCAGTTTTCCTTGCGCGACAGCCTGGTCAGTCAACTTGTGGGCTAGTTGAACAGCTTCCTGAATGGTAGCTGGTCTAGCTGTGGTGACCATGCTTTGGATTTCAGGTACCAGTCCGTCGATGTATCTTTCAACCCGTTTGTAAGCCGGGTTAATCATAGTAGGGCACAGAGTAGCCAACTCGTGAGAACGAGTTGTGTAAGCTTCAATTTCAGAACCTACCATCTTCAGGTTCCAAAATTTGGTTTCCAATTTTTGTATTTCGTCTCGTGAACAGTACTCCTCTTTCAGCAGAGTCTTGAATTCTACCCATGTTGTGGCGTTTGCAGCTTCAACGCCCAGCATCTGCACTTGTGTGTTCCACCAGCTCAGAGCAGCTCCATCCAGTGTGCCAGCAGCATATTTTACCCTATTCCCAGCAGGGCAGTTGCAGATTTCGAACACCGATTCTAGTTTTTCGAACCAACGGAGCAGTCCCACCGCTCCCTCGGTTCCATTGAACGGATTAGGCTTGCAGTCCATAAAGGACTTGTAGGTGCAAGTCGGTTGACCAATAGGGTTCTGCTGTGGAGGGGGTTGGTTTGTCAATGCTGCGGTGATACTATGATTGATTATTGCTGCCAATTCCGCAGGCGTCAGTGAGATGTTACCTCTTCCACGTCCACGTCCTCTTCCCGACATTCTTTACATTACCATATATCAAAAGCTATCAGTCATATGAAAATAGTCCTTTTGTCTTGGAATGAAAAGGAAGAAAAATTCAAAGATTTAAAGAATAGACAAGCTAGAGAATCAGTCCGAATCTGAGGGATTAACATAAATGTCATAGTTTGAATTTCGTCCAAATTCAAGGTAAGTGTGAGCATTCCTACAAATAGAACTGATAAATAGTTTCCACATTAGTGACTATGTTCTATGAGAACCGAGGCTTTCTTGCTCAACGTGTAGGAATGATGACTTATACTGACTACAATGTTACTTCCCGACCAGATTTACCGGACTTAGCATGCACGACAAATTACAATTACGTGTGCACCCGTAATGGTAATTTGCTTTGCATGATCACCCCGGCTCCTCCTATCAGGCTAACATATCTTACAGTGGTCATCAATGATAGAAGTTCCGAGTGTATTCGTTTGATTCGAGAATCAAAGCGAGTACGTTGACTAATCAAAGTATTGGGTCAATCACAACTTTGTTGAAGACATGCGTACCTATAAGCAGATACTCATCCCAAGGGTTCCCAGGTAAGGTAAACAGGTCCATCGGTTGATTTGGATATATGCGAATACCTTGCCTAGACAGAACACCCCGAGATACAGGCATCTTACTCTTCCAGCATTGCATGTGTTCAAGTTGTAAGACACAGACTTTGACGAGACTCTGATACCATTCTGTAACACCCGGCCTCTCATACCAACAATATTGTCCGCTTCGCCCACGAGGAGCTCACGGATTTGCTTTTGGTTGCCCGGGTGAAAACTTCCCAGGGAGGTCACCCATCCCTGGATTACTTCCACCTGAGCACGCTTAACTGTGAAGTTCTCCTCTCATCCACAGCCAATACGCCCAAACGCGTTGTTGATATTAGAGGCCAGACATTCCTTATGAACCAGGAATCTCTCCTGTCCACGGCCGATGTGGGATATGTGTAGGGTGTCACAAGCACCCCTGTTTGGACTCATCGTCCTCGATGAGCCCGAGAAGTCACCATCCTTGGTGAGGTATGTCCCACACCCCGAACGGCACAGGAGTGGCTCTGATACCATTAATAACAATCGAGGTTTTGGAGTTTGAAATCACTTGAATTAGGCACTCAAACCCTCCCGTGACTCACAGCACAGGGATATGTTAAGGCAAAAGTTTTCAGGCAGCTAAATTAAGTAAACATAGCTTAGAAATCTATGTGTGTGTAACTAATGCAAATCCAGCTATAGTCTAAAATGCAATGCAAATGAGATGCAAGTCCATTTTAGTTCGCTATAACTAATGCTCTGATACCAATCTGTCACACCCTCATTTTCCACGTACGGGGTTTTACCGTCAGGCGTGTGACATAACCAGGATCTCAGATAAGCATTAGTTACACCAAACGACTCGATAATTACAAGTCATATAAGTTGCTTAATTTTAAGGAAACAGACCAATTGTATTTAAGTAATGCGGAAGCGAATACAGTGAAACATTCAACAATAGTTTTGAAACACACAAACATGTGTCCAAACCAGTTTACGTAAAGTAAATGCAAATTAAATCTTGAAAACAGTTTGTGGTGAATACAGAATGACATGCTGTAGATGCTGTGCTACTAAACGTGCCACATCATTGTCCTGAGAGAAAACATGCAAAAATCTCAGTACAAGACTGGTGAGTTCACAGGTTTATCAGAAAACAGTAATTATCAGTAATGAAGTTCCCGGATTATAAAATCCGTCAAGTATGTAATTCCCGGATTATGTAATCCGTCAAGTATGTAATCCCCGGATTATGTAATCCGTCAAGCATGTAATTCCCGGATTATGTAATCCGTCCTGTATGTAATTCCCGGATTATGTAATCCGTCAAGTATAATGAAATCCCCGAATTTATTAATCCGGTCAGTATAAATGAAAACCCCGGATTTATAAATAAGCATATAATGGGTAGCTAGTCCATAATGATCACTATGTGTATGAAGGCGCGGCCGAACTGACATGTAATCAAATAAATAAACAGGCCCGGATGTGGATCACACACCACAACACTTGTAATTAGGCTAACCGTTCACCTGTTTGACGAACGTTGTGCTAGCGCGACTAGCCCGGGTGGGGTATGTCAATCCCAGTAGTACTACTAACAATTACCTCGTTAAGTCCATATTAACGGTCCGTTGGGCAAGTATACACCATAGTATCAAGTATATGCAATATCACAATAACCCAATGTAATGTAAGGTTTATAAAAACAGCATGTTTCTCTCCCCCAAAAAGAGTATAAAGTAAAAGTGGGGCTGTAAACTCACCTTGAATTGATGTAATGTATATGAACAAGAACTTCAAAGAATTAGGCAATGCACGGTCAAGCACGATCGATACCTATTATTAATTATAACTAAGTCTTTAAAATGTGTTTATTGCGAATAAATATATTTGGTAAGTTTCGGGTTGGTTTGGTTTGGCGTACACGACTTGATATACTAACAATACCATATATTAATAATATTATCAATACTGATATTAATGATAACAATGGTATAATTATAATGTTAATAATTGTATTTGTGAATAGTTTGTAAAATTATTACATATAATTCTTACCATTAACATAATTAATCCGTAATTAAAATAATATAAGGTTCATTAATATCTTGATGATTATTGTTTAAAGTCCATTTTATAAAATAACTATTTTATAACATTTGAAATAACTTTTATAAATAAATAAATAAATAGGTTTTTAAAGAAATATTTTTCCAGAAAATAGTTATATAATTTCTGAAATAAACAAAGTTTATAAAAACTGTTTATATAATTTTTAGAAATTTTTCCGTATTTTTAAAAGGTTCAAAAGGCCTTTAAAAAAAATAAAAGAGGTTGCCGGGTTCGAACCCGGGACCTCAGGGGTGGCATGGAAGCAGGGAACCAGTGAACCAAGGCCGCAGCCGTGGTAAACAATGGTTCTAATTAATGTTAAACAAACCCGTAATCTTTCTCCCCCAAATCAAGAACCCTAAATCGATCATGGATCAAATTGAAGCAATAATCGCTACTGTTAATGCAATTAATCATAGGGCTTTCGATCCCTATGAGAAACAGAGCATGTGGATGTATTTAATTACCTGTTTTGAAGTTGTATGAACGATGAACACACGGTGAGCAGTCGCGACCGTGGTTTGAATCCAATTCGTGTGCAAACGTTTATGTAAATCAAATTAACTTCGTGTGAAGATTCGTGTGATGCTCTAGTTTCAAAGCCCTATGTTAATTT
This sequence comes from Flaveria linearis, assembly GCA_024085815.1. NCBI lineage: Eukaryota > Viridiplantae > Streptophyta > Magnoliopsida > Asterales > Asteraceae > Flaveria > Flaveria linearis. The sequence continues at coordinate 10,808,204 of CM044017.1, read as the reverse complement.
GGTTGTAAATAACTCGGATGTTGGGTTTCGACAAGGTTGCAGGTCGCGGGTAATGTGGTAATCGAATAAGGTGTTTGTGTTAGTTTTATCTTAAATTGATTGGTACAATCGATTCATAACAGATGATGGTCCATTTATAGTCAGTTAATTTGTCGATTATTGGTGTTAGTGGTGACTCGTGGCCCGACTGTTTGGCCGACAATGGGGAGGGTCGGTTTCAGTGGAATTCGTACTCGTATTATTGAATTGGAAGTTGCCCCACGTTCGAATAATCCACTGAGAGGTGTCGGGAACTTTAATTAGGTAAAAACCGCGTCCATTTGGGTGTTAAAAGGTCGCCGGAGTTGGCCGGGGGGGGGGGGGGGTGGCCGGACGGCGAGAGGGTCGACGGGGGGGAAATGGGTTGGGTTTTGGTTAATTACAGAAATGGTCCTGTGGTTTGAACTTGTATTTATTTTATGCCAAAACTCATTTTTAAAGTTTCAAAAATAACAATACAACCCCTCAACTTTATTATTATTATTATTATTATTATTATTATTATTATTGTTATTATTATTATTATTATTATTATTACTCTTAAATAAAAATAAATTGGTTCAATTTATGATAAACGGTGAAAATTTGTTTAATAGTATTTACCGAAAACTCGGGTTGTCACATTATCCCCTTGTTGCAGGAATTTTCGTCCCGAAAATTGAAACACCGGGTTAACAAACATGTATACGGAGAATTCGATTAACTGATAAATGGACTATGAAAATATATGAGAACAGTTAATACGCACAATGAGTTAATGAGCTTAATGCTAACTGATATACTAGTTAGTGACAGATGTCACACACCATCACATTTACCACATGATCTTCAACAAGAAAAATCTTAGGTTTCCTTTCTGATTTGGGAATATCTTGAATGTTTCTAGTACTTTTGTTTATCCGGAGGTGACCATGAAACCATCTGTATTATCTGAGATCCTGGTTATGTCACACGCCTGACGGTAAACCCCGTACGTGGAAAATGAGGGTGTGACAGATTGGTATCAGAGCATTAGTTATAGCGAACTAAAATGGACTTGCATCTCATTTGCATTGCATTTTAGACTATAGCTGGATTTGCATTAGTTACACACACATAGATTTCTAAGCTATGTTTACTTAATTTAGCTGCCTGAAAACTTTTGCCTTAACATATCCCTGTGCTGTGAGTCACGGGAGGGTTTGAGTGCCTAATTCAAGTGATTTCAAACTCCAAAACCTCGATTGTTATTAATGGTATCAGAGCCACTCCTGTGCCGTTCGGGGTGTGGGACATACCTCACCAAGGATGGTGACTTCTCGGGCTCATCGAGAATGATGAGTCCAAACAGGGGGTGCTTGTGACACCCTACACATATCTCACATCGGCCGTGGACAGGAGAGATTCCTGGTTCATAAGGAATGTCTGGCCTCTAATATCAACAACGCGTTTTGGGCGTATTGGCTGTGGATGAGAGGAGAACTTCACAGTTAAGCGTGCTCAGGTGGAAGTAATCCAGGGATGGGTGACCTCCCTGGGAAGTTTTCACCCGGGCAACCAAAAGCAAATCCGTGAGCTTCTCGTGGGCGAAGCGGACAATATTGTTGGTATGAGAGGCCGGGTGTTACAAAATCCGTGTAATACACGGGTTTAATAAAACTAATTAGAAATAAGGTTGGTGATAAGTGTTTGAGTCCTAGGTCTGAGGATGAGATTCTATTATTCTTCTTCTTTTTTTTTTCTTTTCTTTTTTTGTTGTCTTTTAACCTTTTCGAAAATCAGTGAATCACGTTGCTTGGTATAAATTATACGTTGTAATGAGCTCTCACAACTAAATGAAATAATGTACCTTGTGGCCTGTGGGTCGTTTGAAAGAAAAGCAACATTTAATTTTGTTACAACTTAATAAGATATCTATTTATTAGTCTAAAGTATTTATAATATCTCCAAAAATAAAAGATTGTTCTTTTTTATGCCTTGTAAGATTAACAGTTCATAAAAATATAGTAACTTATTATCAAAATTTGAAGCTAATGTTTAATTGTTAGTAGACCGTTAATGGTAAAGGTTAAGTTAATAATTAAGTACTATGTTTATGTCGACAAGTATGAGGTTATATCATACCCAAAATAATAATTAGCTAACGTTTAATTGTTAATAGAGTATTAATGTTTTTTTTTCAATTTTATTTTTATTTTTTTTACATAGGCTTAGTGTACATACACATTTTTTTTAATAAAGTTTAAATCTAAAATTTCTTTTTTGATAATGTTAAACAGTTTTTTTTTAAATTGTCAAAAATGCATTTAGATATATATGATTTGTAAAAATACAGCTCTTTATTTATTATATATAATATATAATCAGTATTATAGACATTATATTATATATAGTTTATAAAATATAATTAGATTTAGACAAATTGAATTTTAATAATATAAATATGGCACATTGATCTAATCTTTTTTTGAATGGCAAAAAGATAACTGACGGGCCAATGACCCACCTAATCATCTCCATCTCTTAAGTACGAAACTAAAACTATCCTAAGAATAAAATAATAATCATACTAACATTTTAAGCAATGACAAATCCAACTTTCATTTTAATTACTAATGAAAATCTCAGTAAATGATCTTAATATATTTACGCTAAGATTTAATTTTATTTCATTTATAAATTTCCCATTTTGCTTAAAATAATATTTGTGAGTGAAAGCAAATGTAAATCAAGTATTAAGATAAGAAGATTAGGCTAATGAGATTATCCTTAGTAACAAAATTGAAATGCAAAATGTGTTATTGATTAAAGGCAAATTTGATTTCATTAATCAAAACTATTATCAATTGTTCGATAATAATTTATACTATTAATTTTTTCAGTAAAACCTTAACTTTTACTTTTATTATCAACAAACCGGTAACATAATTATCAAATATTTATGCTTGATTTGCACACGATTTCCTTCACAATAACTATTATGAATAATGATAAAACATTGACGTTAAATCGGGCCTAAAATAAATAAACATAAAGCATACATATTTGATAATTACGTTATTGGTTTCGTTTAATAATAGCGAAAGTTAAGAGTGTTACCAACCAAAATTAATTATATGGATTATTATCGGCTAATGAGTGGTAGTTTTGATTTTTAAAATCCAATTTGCCTTGATTAAACAATAAGTATAAATTATTGTCCGACTGATAATTCATAGTAGTTTTGATTTTATAAATCTAATTTGCCTTGATAAAACTACAAATTGTTGTCCGACCGATAATTCATAGTTTGGATTATTATTATTATTTGAACGACCGATAAATATTTTAAGCATGATTACCCGGGTAAATCCATTGACAAAAGACCATCTATCTCGCGAACATAGACAACGCTAGTGACCCGATCCACCCATCATTATAGGAGAATCTCACTAGCCAAAAAACCACTGTGATAAAAACTATTTTACTAAATCCTTGTTTCACTTAAAATATATCATGATACCTGAATCTATGAAATTTGCTTTAAAAATCCATAGAGTGCTCTCTTTCAAACCAATTTCAACTTTTGAATAAGTAGCAATAAAGATTTTAAAATTTTCTTTTCATCAACACACACTTGAAATAATTTACGGCCATTATTATTACTATTCTTAATACATTATATTATTTTGTTATTATTGAGAGAGTATCAGTTTAGATAAGTGTAGCAATTTAATGATTTAATAATGAGAAATTGGAAGAAAGATTTCACCACAAGATACGATGAGACCCACAATCCGTCATCTATGGTCATTCACACACGATTGATTTCCCCCACAAAATGACATAAACACCCCTCAACCCCACCCCACGGTGTCCTTTCAAGCACCACACTCGGGGCAAAAATGTAAATTCACACAACTGATAAGATGTATGGAGATGATCTCGAGATCAAAAGAACTCCAGCCGTTGATTGAATCAAGCGTCACGATTGCGTAAGAGGAGAAGATAGTTTTGACAGTTTTTGAAGAGATGATTAGGGGGTTTAACCGGGGGAATTTTCAGGTGTGGCGGAGGTGCAGGGGTGTGACCGTGGGTGGAGGAGGATGTGAGTTTGTTTGATTTACGAGGTTGCAAAATGGTGGTGCATGGTAAAAGATTGTATGTGCAGGAGTTAATGTTTGATGTTTTGTTATCCACGTCATCTAGTTTTGGAAATTATGGGAGACCATTTTAAATTATGTGTTACATTAATCGGTTTGTGTTACTTTCATCCTAGAAATTCATATGATGCAATGTGGCTCACGGGGTCACATTGAGCTAAGGTGTCGCGTTCGAACTAATGTTTGGTATTCGTAAAAAAGTTTACCTAGTGGGATCAACCCCGGGTCTTCTTTGGAGAAGCTAAGTTGCCAATTGTTAGTCGTTCTTTATTTATAATCTGCTAGATAATACTTCGTATTTTTTAATTATGTTATTTGATTAATGATATTATCTTTTAAATTTTACTTTTGTTACCAAGAATAATTTTACTTGCGTGATCATCATAGTTTTAGTTTTCACTCGATTTTGCTATTCTAAAAGAAATCTTCAAATGTATCTTTATATTAATTAGATAAGTGAGATTTTTTAAATTGTTAAACTAATTATTGTCCGTGAATAATTATAATTTGGATCATTAAAATTCTAAGTGATATGTATTTTTAGTAAATTTTATAATAGTTATTATATAAACTTATACTAATTAAGAAATGATACTAAAGAGATTTGTATAAAGGATGTTTGAGGGATAAGAAGCATCATTCCTAAAAAGTTGATAAATTAAGTCTCGTGATAAAAACTCTATCTACAGTAAATAATAAAAGAATATTTTTAGGTATACAAGTTATCATTCTAGCACATTAAAAAATTTGACCCCGCCTCTCTTTCTTAATAAATACAAAAATCACAAATTCGATCAACTTAATTCTCGTTTACAAAATATTTTAAAACAAACATATTTTAAATATATATATATATATATATATATATATATCAATTATTAATTTTTAATTTTTTTTCTTATGATATAGTAATTTTATTATATACTATAGATCTCTTTAGTTCTAATTATTCATTGTTACAACTTTTTTAAGATTTAATAATTTTATGTATATGTGTTTTAAAATGATTTCAAAAGTTATTTAGTGTTTAAATATTAGTAAAGTGTATAATTACCAACCATTTTCTTTGAATGATTATTTTTTTTGTATTTAAACACTTAATTTATTTATGTCAATATTAAAAGAGTATCAACTATCAAGTCGGGCTGATTTATTCATCAGGCACAAACTTTTACTAAATGTTTAAAATAAAAGAGCCGAGCGGCTTGGATCGGTTTGTAAACGAGCCAAGCATGAGCAAGGGGCCGCTCGTTTGCGCTCGCTCGAAAAATTAACGCTCCATAAATGCTCGTTCGATTTTCCATTTGGTTGTTAATGAGCCCATCGGCTCGGTTCGGTTTGAATACGAGCCAATCAAGAGCAAAGTTTCGATTGATTTGGATAGGCTCGTGAGTCGTGAACACAGCACTACCCGAAGTTGCCCTTGCCTTAACATGCTTGCAATGGCTAGTGGATCCAGTGAAAAGCCCACAAAAGTCTAAGAAGTCTTCTTCAATCTTTAGTAGTGTAGTAGCCCACTCATTTGGTTACCACCCAACGGCCCAACATGCAACATAAACATAAATAAATAAATAAATAAAACAAACCAACATTAACAAAATAACATAATAAATATGTTTGATTTTGAATTGAAATACAGTGTGTATTTTCAACGCATCTTTTATTTTGTTTTCTTTTTTTTTTAATATTTTTTATAAAAAAAAATATTTTATTTAATTGATGTTAACTTCTCAAAGATTGAGAGTTCAAGTCTCATTATACACAAGTGATATAGATTTAAAAGTAAATTTAAAATGTGTACGAGTTTGTTGTTAAACAAATAAAACGTAAAGGTTAAAAAATTTAACTGAATTTAAACAATATCATTCAAAATTTCTAAAAGAACAAATGTATATGTTATCATATTTCTTTACATGTAAAAGAGAATATGATTTTAAGTTTCCGTCCTGTTTTGAAACAATGAAACATTTGTGTCGAATGTGTTAAGTTTGTTGCTAAACAAACATACAAATCTGTATGCCTTACAAACGAATGTAAATAAATAGAAAATATTAAGTACTAATAAGCGATGCCTGGATTAACAAGTAGAGATGCTATACTTCTTATGTACAAGAAACCACACTGTATAAATATTTTTGTACTATTATCCGTCAAAAATCTCTATAAATGTTTTAAAGGACGGGTAACACTGTTAGTTATCTAATTAGTCGTTAAAAATAAGAAATAAAAAAAGGTATAATTTCAACAATCAACCAAATTTATTATAAACCAAATGTGAGTTTAAAATTTAAGGGGCTGTTTGTTTTCATCTGACCCGGCTGACCTGCTGCCTCGGTCAGCCGGTCAGCCCGTTTGCTTTTGGTGAAACCCACTTCTGACCGTGTCATATGGGCTGACCCGGACCTGAAATTTTTAATAGCTGACCATAACTAAAAATCAACAGCCCCCACCTTCTTCGGCCTCAGGAGCGCCCCCCCCCCATCGGAACCCCATCGCCGAGCACCCCATCGACCCACCTTCGGCCTCTCCACCCACCTTCGGCACCTCCATCCGACATCACCACATCGACCCACCTTCTTCGGCCTCTCCACCCACCATCGACGGCGAACCCCCATCCTCGGCACCTCCATCCGGCGGCACCTCCGGTGACGGCGAACCCCTTTCGACGAGCACCCCCATCCTCGGCACCTCCATCGACAAGCATCCCCATCCTCGGCAGAAGGTAAGAGAAACCCTTTTATAATTCATCTTATGATCGTATATTTGTAATCTTGATGTTTGTTTGTTGACGATGATGACTGATGATTTGGGTGTAAAGAAGACGTTGGTTGGTGGGTATAAATAGTGATGATTTGGGTATATGGAGAATTGATTATTATGTAGAAGAATCGGGAAAGAAAGGAATATGTGTTGTAAATGCAACATGTTTTGGATAATATGGAACGAAGAATCCAAGTAGTTCAAGAGATTGCAGGTGGATTAGATTGTGACATGTGTCAAGAAACTCTTGACATTTTGAATTTTAAGATGTTCTTTTTAAAAATGTGTAGTTTAAACATTAGTTAAAAATAATATGGTTATTTATATCATTCAGCAGAGTCAGTCAGATACTGAATCAAAAAGCCAAGTTTCAGTCAGATGCAGACTCAGTCAAAACTTCTAACTGGGTCAGCTTCTGACTCAGTCAGATCTTACTGAGTCAGCGGTAATCAAACAGCCCCTAAGTTTATCATCTGTACAAAATATGAAAATAAGATGATTCCAACTTAATTTAATCATAGTATCAGAATAAGAAGAACTAGTTATTTTCACCACGCGTTGCCGCGGAGAGATTAAAACGATTGTCATTAGGCCTCATTTGAGAACTGATTTAGGCTCAACGTTTAATCTCGAAAGGTATCGGCTACAACTCAGGTATTGAGCTCGAATGTGAAATCATAAAAACTTAAAGAAACCTAAGATTGGATTGAAAGAAAAAAGCAACTTACATTATTAAAATAAAGTCATTACCTATGCAACTTTGGAACTGGAGATGCGAAACGAAGCCAGCATAAGAATGAAAGAAGGTGCTTGCCTTCTAGACTGTCTAGGATACAAATCATTTGGATCGGGTGGTTCAGGTAAGCATGCAACAGGACAACTTCGATACAATCAGAATAAGCAAATTTGTATGCACTTTGAACATATTCATCAACATCCAAACCATTACCTGCAGAAGTTCACGCCAAAAAATACAATGAAGATAGAAAATCATAAAAACTAATATTTACTGAATCCAACTAAAAAAGAACAGCATACCATTAAAGACCATTCTGCATATGAAGAGCATATTGATTGCTAAAGCAATAGCTGACACCCCAAAGAAGAATCCAGAAGGTGAATACCGTTGTGGAGCAGTTGAGCCAGCTGTCACATAAACTGCACACAGTTCATATGCACATAGCAGTGCAACAACAAGCAGTAGAAGAACAACAACCGCCCCTATTTCAAGAAAATAAACATGAAAAGCTACATTATTTCTGTCCTTTCATAATTTTTTACAAGTGAACAAATTGAAAACCAAAGAAAGACGCACTTGAGCTCTGCCATTGTGTTCTCCACCAAAGCATGATTGAATAGAATGCTAAAAGCAGAGCCGTTCCAACCATAATGACTGCTAAACCAATAATATCTCGCCCCAGTATTATAATTAACCAACTTCCCGATGAGATTAGAACTATAATTGGAGAAATGCCAGCCAGCCATGCACACACAGAAAGAAAACCACATAATATTCCCAGTTGACGCCCTTGTAAGAAACCCGGCCATTTTCTAGCATAGATCTAACTGATATCGGGAAAAAAGGGGTCATATAATAACTTAAACCAGTTATGATTCCATAAAGCCGTAAAATAAGAATGTAAACAAAGCAGACTAAAGATGTTGATTTACAAGTTCCTTTACATATTGACATAGGCAGCACCGCATCACAGACCCCTAAGGGAGTACAACGTAAAATGTTCTATCATATACTTTCTGTATTAGATCACTGACTGGCATTTGGTTAACATTTTGAAAAAGACAGGATTTTGAGTCTTCTCATGTAAAAAACCTCTATATGATCTTATAAATTCTTCTCATTTGGTGTTTTTCCACTTAAGGTTTAATCAGTAGTGCAATGTCCATTTCCAATAGACCGCAATCATGGATACAAAATGTTAGAAACACATGAATCTTTATTGATCCAGCATGTATAAAGGTTCTTCCTTGTTTATATTAGCTTCCATAGTTTTCAAACAATTAAGAAAACGTTTTCAAGATTCAAGAATGTATCCGGTTGACCACCTTTTGGTTCTGTACTCAAATTACAAGAAGAATGAAACCCATAAAGTTATTAATGCTTGCAAAAGTTTCCATTAGTAACATTCTAAAGTCCCCTGATATTTACCTTTCTAAAATTGCAGAATTTGCAATTAAGTTCAGTATTATTAGCAACTCCAATATATGTTTTCTAAAAGACCTATGCTCTATCAAAACGTAAATAATTCACCCAAATCCCCTAACTAAGATACAATATCCATAGAAAGTAATGCATTCCTCATTGCTTCAAATAACAACCCAAAACCATTGAAAACCGATAACCAAAATTAAGGCAATGCAGAAGTACTTGTAAATCCGCCATGGCCGCCAATTAACCGCCCAAGTATCGCGAAAGAAGCCGAACCCAACAAAGAGAAAAGGGTTCCTGAAATTATGCATGCCAACATCAATCTCTTATCATCCCCATCCATGGCTTCTATCCCCCTTTTCTCTCTACCCTTAAACTACTTCATAGTTCATACAATTGGATATAAATCAGATATAAAAATCAAAGACGCAAGAAGATGACACAGTCCAAAATAGAAAAACTGACAAAAATCAAAGCCCTAAAAAAAGCAAACAAAAGGAAAACCCAAACCTTAATAGCGAGGATCGTCAGGGTATCGATAACGAAAGAAATTATTAGCATTCGACATTCAGTTCAGATACACACTATTTATGCTCACTTTCTACACATTGACTCACTAACTGATCTATTCAAAATCATGTTAAACCAACCAACTGACTTAACTGCTCTTTTTACTAACTGTCACATATATAAAGTTTCTCTTTTAACTTCTACTGCATTAACTTATCGACGATCAGTTTCATTTATCCACCACACATTCATCGTTCACAAATGCACACAAAAGATATAATTGCATCAAGCAATAGAGATGCTGATCGAACTCAACCCAAAAAAACCAACAGAAATTAAGAAAAAATATATCAAACACATACCTCTTCCATCTCACGAAGAATCACCCCACGCTCACGGTTAATCAACCTCTCATCAAAAGTGGAATTCTGCAAAATATCAGACAGAATATCAAGCGCCTTAGGCACATCTCCACTCATCACTTTAGCATAATAAGTCGTCTGCTCCCTCGAAGTATACACATTCAAATGCCCTCCCATATTCTCAATCTCCTCCTCCAAATCCCTAACAGACCTCTTCGACGTCCCTTTGAATATCATATGCTCCAGAAAATGCGCCACACCGTTCGTCTCCTCCGTCTCGAACCTCGACCCCGTGTCGATCCACACGCCGACGGTGGCCGTGCTGGCGGTGAGATTGGACTCGGTGGCGACACGTAGGCCATTGGGGAGGGTGGTGACGCGTGTCTTGGGGTAGGTGAGGATGGATGTGTGAGCGGTTAGGGTAGGGTATGGGTAGTTGTGTTTGAGGAACCTCGGGTCGGGGTTTTTGAGCCGTTTGAGCTTCGATTTGACTTCTTCGAGACGCGATCATAGATCATGTGGTTTGGAGGTGGTGGAGATGGTGTCGGGGTGTCAGAGACGGCGGCAGCGATGGAGGCGGTTCTGGTGGCGATGGGAAGGCGGTGTGAGCGGCGAGAGAGGTTGGGCGCAAGATAAGCATAAAGAAAAGTGGGGGGAAGCCACCACCGACAAAAGCGAATAATTAGAATAGAAATAGAAATTCCTTTGAATAAAATTAAATTATATGTCCTTAAAAGTCGCTCAAATATATGCCTAAAACTTTCGTTCTAATACGCAGATAGGGTAGGGTTATCTTAAAAACTATCATTTTTTGTGAGAACTCTAAGAATTAGTATAAGTCACACGTTTAAATTTCATGTCACTTTCACTTTATTTTTTAAATATTCGTAACTTTATTCAAGACATTATTTTTTCAAAACAATTTCACCATTAATTTTAGATTTTTTTTATCTTTTCAACGCCTACCATATTGATATATATATATATATATATATATATATTTAAAAATCATCCACCCATTATTTATAAATGTGTAAATTTTGTTATACACATGTGTAACATCTTATTTACACATGTGTAAATCTAGTATTACACATTACACATATGTAAAACGAGTTTCGTAAACAAAACGAGAATTTTTTTAACTTTTTATATGCTTTTATGAAAGAGGAAAATGAGATAAATATTTTTGTGTTTTTTTATTTTTATGTTATTGTTTATTCTATAATTTTTTATTATGTTTCGTTAATTACCATTTTCTTATATACCACTCTAAAGTTTCACTATCTTTTCATACGAAACAAGTGCTCATTTATTTATAATATATTAATTTTCAACTTTTCTATACATAAGGTGTTGTACCTTGTGTTTAGAGAGTGTTTTTATAGATATAGATATATATATATATATATATATATATATATATATATATATATATATATATATATTACTTTTAACCTTAAAACTTCACATCTTGTAATGTAACCTTACAAAAATTAAGTTTTACTTTTAACCCTAAACTTTTTATCATTTGTGATTTGACCTTACAACTTTAACCCAAAAATTTTATCATTAGTAAATTTTTGTTTTATGTTTCTTTGCAAGTTTTGTAAGCTAAGGCGGTGCAAGATGTATATGTGGTTCAACACTTTTATTTTCGCTTTAAATTTTATGACTTAACACAACGTAACACGTATGTGTGATTCAACGTTTTTACGTATATTTTTACCTGTTTGATAGGTTCATCGCAACACGCGGGTCCCAGGTCGATTTAGTTAAACTTTTTATGTTTTACGTTTCTGTCTAATTTCTCTGCATTAACAGATCGAAACTTCAAAGTTGGTGGTCGCCGGTGTTGGTGTGACATTGGTCTATTTGGCACGGTTTTACGCCCCTGCCGCAACGCGAGGGCTTAATTCAGGTTTTCTTCTAATTTGTGAGTTTCAGACACACAGTTTCAAGCATTGATATATTTTTTTATTCATAGCTTCGTTTTGGATACATTTTGGTTCAATTTAAAACTCACCCATGTATATTAGAATGTAGACCTAATAAATGATAATTTTAGTAGCCTTAGTTGCATACAATTATTTATGCTAAAGCTAGTGATAACACATATAGTATACTTAGAATAAGAATCCTCTTTTCATACATTTCCTCAATCCCTCACATGATATCAAAAATAACATGTACATATCATGACGAAATTTCAACAGTTGAGTCTTGTATAGAATAGGTAGCTGTTAGCCGTTAAACCTTTTCTTATGAAACATACTTAGCTTACCGGTCGTTACTAGGTATTGATATCTTTGAACTAATAGCAATTTCTACAAACAACATATATGTTCAAACAACTCTCTTTGACTTGGTCAACTTTCCATAATCATGTCCATTATTGTTTTTGGAACACTTACGTGGAGAGAGGTCTAGAATTATGTCCCCTATAGTTTCAGTTGAAGCGATCTCACTTCTTTCACAATTACAACGGTTTGTAAAAATATTTAAAAATAATGCCATTCACCGCAATGGACTAAGTTTATTTTTTATGGTACCCACCCACAATGACCTCCCTTAGATTATAAGTTGATTGTCCTAATTAAACTAGATATTGAGACCTTTAGTTAACTAGTTATCCATATGCCCCCTTTCATGGTCTTTAGTCTCATGTTACAACTCTCTTATCAATACTTAGGGGTTGTTTGATTATAGCTGATTCAGTAAATTCTGTCTGCGTTAGAAGCTAACCTAGTTAGAAGTTCTGACTGACTGAAACTTGACTGTTTGATTTAGTATATGACTGATTCTGTTGAATGATAAAAATAACCATGTTGAAGGTTCTTTTGGATGTTTAATGATCATTCACAGAAGACCCACAACACGTTCTTCAACCCGCAACTGGACCGGAGTCACCTGCAAATTCTCTCAGGTGGTGGGGTAATCTCTCCAACATGTCTCTTGGTGGCTTGATTTCACCCTCAATTTAAAATATAACGAAACTAATCCACCTTGATCTTTCATCCACTCAGCTATCGAGTCTGCTTATTCAAGAAAACAAATTGGTCGGAGCTATCCGCCGGAGATCGGAAACTGTTCGAGTTTAACATCGCTCACTGTTACAGTTAACAACCTCAACGGTGGGAGGAGCGCGACAGAGGGAGGGCGCCGGAGGGAGGATGGCGGCGGGTGAAGAGGAGAGGGTGGGGGGAGGAATGATATGTGCACATCTATGGTAGGGAAGAAAGACTTTTGGGGTCAGTGAAGCCCCTAAAAATGTCTCGGTTAGAAGTTTGAAACTGGATTAGTCACGTGGTCGGTAACAGCAAACACGTTGACCGGCTGACTGAGTCAGGCAGTCAGTGGTTAGAAGCCATGTCAAACGAAACAAACAACCCCTTAGTTGGATCTAAAACATCGTGTTTGACTTCATAAAATCATAAACAATAGTTTTTAATTGAAGTAAGTTGCTTTAACATGTCCTTAACTCACAGATCATGAATCTAATTACAATGTTTTCTATGCAATGACACACCTTTTTTACTTTAAGGTGAACAAGTTTCCATAATGTTTATGGTAGATTGACTATCATTCATCTAGTTAGATTTTGGAGTTTAATCAATCGACATTCATGTCTAAAGGTGAAAGGGGTGCTCATGTCACACACACACACCGCACCACACCATTCAATGGCTCTTTTCAAACTAATCACAAAGACCAAAACAAATGGTTGTGACGGGTAGTCCTTTGGACGACCCTTTTATGCTTTAAAAACATGTTTAATCCCGCATTTAGTCATGTAATTGTCTTGAATTAGATAACTACGGTTGCCATATCTCAGGTACACTCGAAGGAAAAAAAATAGAGCAAGAACGTGTTAGTATTCGTAGACTAATGGAGCCAGGAAGAAACAAAAGAAATAAAATGAAGAAAAAGCATCAGAGTCCACCATAACCTATGGTGAGACCATAACCTACGGTGGCACCATAGGTTACGGTGGTAAGAAGAAGAAAAAGCACCGTAAGGCAGAAGATGCTTGGCGTAATGCATTATTGGTCATTGTAGCCTACGGTGGCCACTGTAAGCTACGGTGCTGGGCGAGTAAAAATTGTAACTGCCCATTTTAATGGGCAAATGAAGTGGTTTTTATCATCATTATCAGTGTGGATGGTTTTGACTTGATCTGGGACGATTTTTGCAGCTCTTAGGTGTTGAAGAACAAGATCTTTTGGTACTTTAATCCTTGCTATTTTCATTTTGATTGTTATGGATTCTATCTTGAACCTTGTTTTTATGTATGAAACTATAAGTGACTAATCTCATTTTGTGTTTCCTTTTGGTTTGAAGGATTTGTGACTTTGATCATATTGGTGTTTTATATTTATGGGATGATGAAACTGATCTTGTGATTGTTTTATCATGATGATTATGTATTGTGTGTAATGGGTCATTCGTTGATTGCTTAACTTTAGCCATACGTTCTTGATGCCATAGGCAAATCTTGATTTAGTGGAAGCGTTGGGTTAGTTCAATAGTGATACTGATTATCGAGAAATAACCTTGCTAATACAAGTACTTAGTCCCCTTTTATCATACACAAGCACACACTCATGAATCATGTCTATGTGGTTCTTCCCAATTAATACCAATATCATCACTTGTTAAAATCCGGATACCAAAGGGAAACATATCTCTCATTACTGATTTTTACAAACCAATTTACTTTGCTTTCTTGCTTTAAGCCAATTCAACAAATCAACAAACTATTGAATTTTACTTTCTTGTTATTTTAGTTAAATTTAGGTAATTGCAATTTGCTTGAGTTAACACATATTCCACAAACTCCCTGTGTTCGAAAACCCACTTACCGCTAACTAATTAGTAGTATTTGGTTTTAAATTTAATTGAGACTTTGACGTCACGTCAGTGGGGTTGCCATGCTGCACAACAAAGCGATCCGGGGGGGGGGGGGGTTGTTGCCGCGCGTCGTAGGGTTCACCTCCCAGGTGCGCCCATCCCACCCTAAGGACTCTTTAGCGTCATATGACTCTCGTGAAACTCTCCATATTTGTTAGATGCAAGTCACCCCGTTATCGGATAAAGTTTATCCTCATGAGAGTACAACTATTTTTCCTTTCTTTATAGGTTGTGTCTAGACATCCATTGTAGCCACCTATGTTCCTCAAACTTAGATAACAAAATTTTACAAGTGTTAAGGAGCTAACCAAACTATACATGCCTTGGTGTGAGCTTTGTCACAAAGTAGATGATGGGAATAGAACTAACCGATCACTAAAATCACATTCTCTGACTTGGTTTAAGTGTGTTCTTAAGACTATCTACTAATTGGTATCGAGCATAAGGCAATAGCTACCACTGATTCATATCAAGTGGAAGGCAAAAACCATTAATAGAAAACTATATTATTAGTTAAAACTTTTATAAACTCTTATACATTACTTATAAGTTATATTTAGTGGAAAAATGTAAGCTTAGAGTTTTAAGATAAAAACCATGATTTTCACAAATAACCGTTAAATTCTCGGTTTAGACGTACTATTAGGCTAGAAATACATTTTTTATGTTTTATTTTTAACTAACTTTGATATAGACACATTTTATTGGAAATTAGCAATTTTCATGTTTCTAGATAATTTTATTTTTTTACAATTGAAGTGTCCAAATGCACATTTTTTTGGTTAAACAATTAATCTAAAATCACAATTAAATAAAGTACCATAAATCATCTTGATACTTTTTAAACACATTTGGAACGTCCAAGACATGTTCTTAAAGTGCTGGTGTTGGTTTTGTAATTTTAACGTTAACAATCCAGCTTTTGGTGTTCTACCGTCATGATTTCCTTATCATAGTAATATTCGTCCTATTTTACACAATCTAACTTTAAGTTCAAGTAGCAAATACTTGGTTAAACATTAAAAACTTAATACCCATAATTTTTGTTAGAAATCTTGTTAAGTTACACTTTAGTGACGTTGTATACAAATGCTTGTACATTGCCTTATATTTAGTCATGACTACTTTTGTTTAACTTTAGATGGCGATTAACTAGCCACTTAGAAGTAGTGAAGAGCTCTGAAAATTTAAAACACAAAAGAGGATGCTAGTTGTTTAGATACAACTGTTATCTAAGCTTGAAAAGCAAGATTTTCAACTTAATTTTGGCTTGCCCAAGACGGACTAAATATGAGGGATTATGGCATACCGAAGACGGATTTAATTCAACTAAATTTTCAACGAATAATGATGACGGATGGATGAGTTTGCAAGTTTTGAGAAAAAGTTGCTAAGGAAGATTGCTGAGAGTTATGTGCATAAAGCTTGGATTCTTACATAAAAGTATGAGGGATTATGGTTATTAGGTACCATCAGCATTTATGTAAAATTTAATTTAGGTTAATATTTGTATATTTTTAGCATATTTTGGTATTTCACAAGCTATAAATTTGCTTGTTCACCAAAATATTTATTGAACTTATGGTACATCATAATAATATACTTTGGGTACATGTCGGATTTTATGAAATTTATTGTATTTTACATGTGTAGTGTAGTATCTTATTTATTTTGGTTATGTGAAATGGTTAAAAAAACTAAAATGTTACTAAGCGGGCCGGGCAAATAAAGGATCTGGGCTTATTTCTAGTGACATTGTTTAAGAAAAGAATTGGAGTGTTGAAAACAAATTTGTTAAGTAAAAGTAGTTTAAAGACGAAAGCTTGAAAATTGTTGTTATTGTTTTATTAGAAAGGTTCAATAAAAAGATTTTAAAACTAAAAAGCGTTTTAAGTAATTTCAACCATCAATTTCTTTAATCAACGGTTGAGATTAATTTGTAGGAAAAGTTTGTTAGCGAGGTATTTTAGTAATAACCACTTTTGTTAATTTTTTGTTAATTTTTTGTAAGTTCCCTCATTTTTTTAAAACGTTCATAACTTTTATGTACGATATCATTGTTTATAAAATTACATCATAAAAACGAGTGTTTTTAATCTTTAAAATGAGTATAGTATTGTTATATAAAAAGATAATTAGTTTTTTTTTCATTTTTAAGTCCACGTCTCGTAATTGTGCCTTTACTGCAGCTCATTGTGTCTTTTTTGTTAGTTATTTTGTTTTCTGAATACCATTATGTTTATATAAAATGATAAATTTTAAGAAAATATAATGGTAAAATAACATAGTTGTGCATCTCTAATATGTAAAACACAATGATAAAGTAACACATAATTAATCTAATACATTAAAAACAATAACATAATAACACAATGTCTTATTGTATTTTATTATTATTATTATATTATCTTAACCATTATCTCTACTACTATTATAATACATAAACGAGGGATAGATTGGTAATTTACCTGACTTGTAAGACGCGCCTGTATATCTGCCCTTCTTCTGCGTCCGACGCCGGTTACCAGCGCCCCTTGAGCTGCCGGCCTCACCTCCGCCGGTTCAAGCCCTTCCCCTTTAATGGCCATCAGTTCCATCTCCACTACAACAGTCTTCACTCCCACTGCAAATTTCATGAACAACACCACCACCACCACAAATCGCCCACAACCACAACTCACCAGTGCATCGCCGCCGTCCTCCTCTTCCTATTCACCATCTCCGGCGTAACCCCCAAATCCACCATCGACCATGCTGCACCACCGACTCCTGCACCACCGACTCCTGCACCACCCTCCTAGGCTACACCCTCTACACCGAGCTCAAAGTCTCCGAACCCGCATCCCTCTTCCAAATCGACCCCATCAATCTCTGGGCACCAGATGACACCGACAACACCGTCCAACATTCTGATACGGTTCAACCGGTTCCGGTACCATATTTGTTGGTAGATGTATCGTTTGATTTTATGCCACTTTCTTCTTTTGATCTGAATTAAAACGCCTCCCTTTGGTTTACGAGGTTTAATCACTGGTTGATTTGCTCATTTGGTTCGTCATCTTGTTCAGGTGGGTAATATTTCTTTATGAATTTGTAACCAGATAGGTGATTAGGCTGGAAATGGTTACAATTCAGGTCTTCACTTCAGAAATTCTACAGCTTGTTTTCTATCATTACTACCTAATTAGGTCAGTGATAGTTCCAATTCAGGTCTCTGCTTCATCAGTTTTACATCCATTTACGGCTGTGTAATCTGTAATTGCGTGTTTTATCTTCACTCGCAGGGGGGATCCTCTCACTTGGGGATTTTGATGCTTGTTGCAGCCTTGCAAGGAAGAATTAGGGTTTTGTTGGTTTTCACCACTGAACCTTTTATGATTTCTTTATTTTTCTCAAATCAGCACTTCTGATGCCAACATAAACCTGGATGTTTGTTTTTTTACTTCATGGTTGTAGCTCTTCTTTATCTATGGCATTCTCCATACATTTATATAACAAAGTGATGACAGGTCATGCTTACAATTATACATATTTATAAACTCATTTTCAGTTTCCTAATATTTCAATACTTTGGATACACTTCGTGTTCATCGATTTCTGATAGTAGCTGTGATGCTAACACTCCGAGATCTCACTACAGTCGTGGGTAAGCTTCAAAAGTCAATTTTGAACAAGATTTAATGAGTTATTGACTTGACTTTGACCATGGTTATGGTTTTTTTAAGTTCATATGTGTGTGGGATAAGGATCGTATTTAGTTAATTTTGACTGTAAAGTTTGTAAATTCTTGTACACCTATCATTTTATCATCATTTAGTTAGCAAAGATTGTGTTGTGATATATGTGTTGTGATATATGATTGGGTGTGTTGTGATATATGTGTTGTAGCTCTAATTTGTGAAAGTTTCCATTTTGTTTCCCAATTGATTTCTCAAGATTATTGATTGTGTGGTTGTTGAGAAGATGGGAGATGTGGGGTTTCGGTATACAGTGGATGAAGCTCTGTGCGCAATTGGGTTTGGGAGATTTCAAGTTATTGTGCTTGCATATGCTGGGTTGGTTGGGTAGCAGAGGTGATGGAATTTAAAGAATCTTCATACAGTTTTTTTCTAAAGAGTTTACAATATGCAGGCATTAGCTGCAGCCTCAAAAACTGTTGATTCGCTTAAGATTGTTCATAGTTTGCATGCTTACTTTCTTCTTGTCGGGATCTTGAAGGTAAGTCATGTTATGCATTATGTTTTGAATACGAGCTACTCTTTTAGCTAAAAAACTATTATCATAATGTTAACATATTTTTCCATGCCTCTAAGTGTAATATTTATGGCAGTAAGTATATTTGAAATCTTTATCTTTCAATCTATATGTGTTTGCAGTTCCAATTATATATCATGTCATCGTGTACGTGATGGCAATAGTTTTTCCACCCGAAAGATAGATGCAATACAGAAGGGGAATATAGTCTTCACAATGACTGCTCATTTCAGGTACTTTATGAGTATTCATCTGTATACAGTCATTGTTAAATACTTTATTTATAACCCTGTTTGTTATTACCATCAAGCTGTTGATGATGTTTAACCAATAATCTTAGTTTTGTTTTACTTATTTATACGCCAATTGATGGCTGCAGAGGTTCTGATTCAATTCTTTCCTGTTGTTTTAATCATGTGTGGTTGATATCTTACAGAAAGAAGAAGTGGGGTTTGATCACAAGTTACCATCAATGCCAGCTATCCCCGATCCAGAATTGGTACCAGAACTACATTGCTACAATGCCAGCTTGCTACAAGATTGTGGTGGTAATTTGTTTTGCCCCCTTGGGCCACTGGAGTAACCTTCTGCTATGCTCACTCATCCTGAATAATCATTCTTGGAAAGATTTGTGGTTTGACTTATTGAATCCTATACTTTGTCCTTAAAAAGAAGCTTATGGTCATTGTTTGTTGCACATTTCGAATGGCTTGTTTATGATGTTATAAACATTCAAAGCTGCAAAGACATAAATATTTAGCAACTTGTATAGTCTGCCTTTTTTTAGCACTATGTAGGAAATCTTTCTTAAGTTGTAAAAATTTAAAGTTCAAGCAGTTATTGATTATAAATCAATATTATGAACTTGTCTGAAACTTGTTTCCTATACTAATCATGTGTCCCAGAGCCCAGCTTGGGAGAAAGCAACGAAAGTTATGAGGCAGAGGTTTACTTTCACCTTCACCAAACCTCAAGTCAGTGAATGACATGTACTTCTCTTTGTTAGCTACTGACATGCGATTGCGTTACCAATATATTGGAGGTAGCATTCCATCATCACTTCCTGTTACCATCACAACTATGTAAGATTCGGACTTATGTTGTCTAATAAATTATTTTTTAAACCATTTCCCCCCTGTTTTCTCTTATGGCTGCAGATGCTTAACATATGATAGTCGTTATTTTTGCAGGTTTTTGCAGATAATAACTTCACTGGAAGCTTAGCGGACACTTTATCCTCTCTAACATACTTACCAGCCTTGTAAGCTTTCATAATTATATATTGCTTATATTAAAGGTTTTCATTTTGTCATGTATACATATTACTACGTCAATTCTAATTATGTTTTATTTCAAACGGGTCAAGTGAAAAGGTTAGTTAAGTGGGAATGGGTTAAATTGGTCTCTTAGTTTGCATTTTGAAAGTCTTCCATAGTCTTTTAACAGACTTAGATTACTATTAACAAGCGTTGATATGTTATGTTTCTTGCAATTTAGGTCGCTAAATACAACAATTTGTCTGGAGAAATATCCAATTTCTTTGAAGGCCTAGCCTAACTGCTTTGGTCAATTTGTAAGATCCATAATCTTAAACAATCCCTCTTTTTTTCCTTTTTAATTTAGTTCATATTTTGATGCTCTTTTAATTTGTTTTGTTTTTTATATTTACTTTGGGTGAGGTTTGTTCAATAATAGTTTAGTAATCATCTTATCAAGAAAAAGCTTTCATAACTCTTGCAATGGTAACTGGCATTTATTACGGCGGAAAAAAGAGCCGTTCAGGTTGTATATCATGTCAAATTGGCTTCTAATCAAACACTAACTTCTTGTAGGGTCAGGTTGAGCCCACCTGAAATGCTTTTTCAAATAATTAGTATCTCAAAGATGTTTGCAATAATAATTATATCATTTATCTTTATGAGTAAAACTAACATGTGTGTGTGCAGTCATTTGTAAAATAAATAAACTTTCAGGAACTTCGGTCAACCCCAGGATGTTAAATCAACACAATTATATGAAAGCTTCGGTCAGACCTCTTCTTCGGTAAGAGGCAAGCAACTATAACTCGGTTTGCGACAGTAGGCCGTATTGCAAAACAATTACATGTAAATGCTTAGTTCTATTCATGTCAATTTGACCATATAACATTTTGACGAGCACGTTTAATACAAAGCCAGATTTAAACTTAAAATTAAAAAACTACATAAGCATTTATACGTAATGCATGCTAGGCACAATAGGAGAGAAAGTCCTATATATCATAATTAAAAGAATATGTATATGTGTTTATGTGATTTGTTCCGTACTTAAAATAATTAATTGTGCTAACTATTCATGATTTGTCCCGCGGCAACGCGCGGGTCTCATGCTAGTAAGTTTTAAAAACTATATTGGTAAAACACAATAATAAAGTAACACATAATTAATCTAATACATTAACAACAATAACAAAATAACACAATGTCTTATTATGTTTTTTATTATCATTATATTATCCTAAACACTATAAATTTTAAAAAGTATATTGGTAAAATAACATCATTATATACTTTTAATCATAAAATACAATAATAGATAATAAGTTTATATAATAATAAAAAACAATAAAAAAATAACACATTGTCTTATTATGTTATCTTCAACACCATGAGTTTTAAGCAAAAGTATATCATTGTGTATTTTTAATTGTAAAACACAATGTAGATAATAAGTTTATATAATCTATAGAAACAATGACAAAATAATACAAAATTATCTAAAATGTAAAACACAACGATATATATAACAATGATGTAAATATGACACAATGAATTGATATTTGACACAATGAACATATAAGACACAATAAACTGATTTATTTGACACAATGACCAAATACCATACTTTTTAAAATAATAGAAGGACACGTGTCAAACCCATAATCCTTCTTAGGCTTTTTAGATTAAACATCCTTTTCACTATAACCCTACCCTTGTTTTATTACCTAAATGTAATTTAATCATATTTTATTTAAAATTTTATTTTATAAATTTTAAATATTAATAATAACTAGTTAATATTCAACTCATGTGATACAAGAGTCTCTAACTAGTGAAAATAAATAAAAGTAAACAGAAAAATATATAAGGGTAGAACCATCATAAATAGAAGTGTTTTTACAAGTTTTGTTGTAACATCTCGTATTTTTTTTACTATTAAAAGTTAATTTTATAAATAATTAAGTTTGATATGTTGATGTTAAATAATTATAAAAATACTAATAATGATAATAATAATAATAATAATAATAAATAATATAATAATAATAATAATGATGCTAATAATAATAATAATAATAATAATAATAATAATAATAATAATAATAATAATAATAATAATAGTCCAGGGGGCTGTTGGACAATTTTTAAAACTTTAAAAACAAATTCATAACATAAATAATAATAATAGAAGTCAAGGGGTTAATTCTGAAATTTACGAATTTACAAAACCTACCCCGCCCAACCCCTGTAATTCCGGCCACCGGTCCGGCTAACTCCGGCGGCCCTTCGGCGAAGCCGAAACCCTCGAAATACTCGGTTTTAAACACCGAAAATTATACCAAATCGCTCGTGGACAAAATTCGAACCTAACACACGCATTTAATCATTCAAATTACAGCTTCTAGAACCAATAATCGACCACTTTAACTTTCGATCGAAGTGCGGCACTAAATCGAGCACTAAACACAAAATAAACAAAAGAAATCGCATAATTAGGAACATTTTGTCGTTTCCAATCGTCCACTGAATTCCAATTGCTATAAAAGGACACAATCGTAGAGTTTAATCTTCACCCTTATTCTCGACCTGCAACTCGATCAACAGTCACCTTCCGAGCCTTATAACTAACAAATAACATAGGGCTTTTGATCATTGATATCATTAGAAGCTTTCTGTGCAAACAATTTGAATTTCATCAACGTTTGATCACCATTCGAATCCGACTTAGCCGCGGTTGTTCTTCGAAGTGTTCATCCATAATTCGAAACATAAACAGGTAATTGAACATACCCATATACTCGATTTTACATAGAGATTAAAAGCCCTAACATTAATTTGATTATTAACATCGATTTGATCTTCAATTTGGATCAAATCGGATTAGGGTTCTTCGAAATTGGGGAAACTGGAAGAATAAGTTTAAAACAATTCGGGCAGAGTTCTATCGCGGCTGTATGCCTTGGTTCACTGGTTTGGGCTGTGTGTGTGCATGTGAGAGGTCCCGGGTTCGACCCCGGGCAACCTCTTTTATTTTTTTAAAGCTTTTTAATCATTTTAAAAATATACAAAAATTCCTAAAAATTATAAAAACAAATATTATAAATCTCCCATATTTTAAATCCTACATAATTATTTTCTGTAAATTTATTTTATTTAAAAACCTTAATAAATTTTTATAAAATATTATTTATAAACATTAAAATACTTATTTTTATAAAATGGATTCTAAACCGTGTATAACTATGAAATAATCACGAAAATCATAGAAGTCATACATAAATTATTTATAAATATTATAAATAATTATTTTTATAAAATGGACACTATATTATATATTTTACAAATTCACAAATTATTTACAAATGAAATTGTAGATTATTTCTTATAAAATATATTTTAACTAATAATAAGATTAATATCTTATTATTAATCAAATACTATTTATAATTATCCTTAGATAATTATAAATTACATATTAAACCTTGTCATTTCTATATCATTCTAAAATATTTAAACATACATGTATAATCCTCCTAATGGAATCAAAATGCAAATAAATACTTTGTAAACTTAATACCTATTAAAAACCCCATAATTCTAATCCTTGATTTAACGTTAATTTCAAACTTAATCTTATAAACATATATACATCCATTTGTGTACGTGTCACGTGTTAAACCAAACCAACCCGAATCTTACCAATATATTTATTCGCAATAAACACATTTTAAAGACTTAGTTACAATTAATAATAGGTATTGATCGTGCTTGATCGTGCATTGCTTAATTCTTTGAAGTTCTTGTTCATATACATTACATCAATTCAAGGTGAGTTTCGTGGCCCCTTTTTATGTTTATACATGTTTTTACTGTTTTCAATCAATGGGGGAAAAGTATGCTCACCCGTTTTCAATGCTGTACAATGTATATTCTGTTTTCATACTTGGAATCAATGTGATACTGTTTTGCACGCATACATGGTGTTATTCTATGATTCTTACAACCATTAATTCCGGGTTAGGAACCAACGGATAGGTATTGGTAGTACTACTGGGTTGACACCCCCACCCTCGACAGATCGGTTTAACTTGTGAGTTACCGACTACAGCTGCCAGCAATCAGGCCATGGGTGAATATATTCCGTCGAATTTATATGCATAACGTCATTAGGGTTTGGTTGTCTTAAACACATGTTATGTGGTTTGTGCTTGCAGTATGATTCCATATCAAATTTTATACACATCAACTACAATTTAAACCTGCGGAACTCACCAACATTATGTGTTGACATTTTTGAGCATATCTTTTCTGGTGAACATAATCAAAGAGGATAACTAGTGCTGATGCCTTAGCAGAGACCCTCAGGAATTCATTAGATTTACATTTGTAGTGTATATCATTTGTATTCATTTGTGAACTAAGTGTGTTTTGGATTTAGAATCAATAAGACTATGATAGTCGTGGAACTGACTAACCACGACACAAGTCACCATTGTGTCGGGGGACGTCATGACACGAGAAGTTTGCATGTATTATATCTCTGTATTTATGCCAAGTGTTATGACGATCCCGTCCGTCGCATCCTCGTGTTTCCGCTCTAAGCGAGGGTGTGACAGATTGGTATCAGAGCCAGGTTATAGAGATTTAGGTGGAGAATTCGACCTAGACTATAACCTAAGAACCTTCATATAGAATGCATGCTAGGGATTGTGTGCATTTGATTTTACCTAAATGTCTTTCATGATTGGTGTGACACATAGACACCTGTATTCTGGATTTCCTGGCAAAAGGCCTTCGGGCTAAGGCAAGCGTATTCGTATAAATCTCATTACGAGACCCGTTACGCTACCTGGGGATTTCTGGGATGAGTGATAACTATGGTCAATACACAAATCTACAAGGCAAATGGGTCAAGTATATTAAGTCTATGAACTTAATATACAGGTATATTCCTATATACCTAATAATATACAAGTATGTTCCTACATACTTGACTTTATACATATACACGTATTATCTGAACATTCTGAGAAAGACATTAATACTCTTAGTTTTTCTACATGGGATACTTTGATACTAGAACTTTACGCTTGTATGCATACAAAATCATATTATTAGGGAACTTCGGTGATATTAAAATCCGACCCTATCATGGTTATGACTGAAATCCTAAAGGTATGATGGATATGTAGTTATCATTAGACATAATGTGCTTATATGCTTACATGCTATTACATGCTACTATTGGAATACTATTGGCTCATGGACAGGAGGACATCATATAATTTGTGCTTATTGAATCTAAATAATACTATGATGTTAACTTGGGGTAAGTGAAACTAAGGGTGATCATGCAAGGAAAATTACCATTACGGGTGTACACGTAATTGCAATTCACCATGCATGAGAAGTCTGGCTAACCTTACCATGAGGTAACGATCATGAGTATCACAAGTTTCTATTCTATACCCTAGAGTACTAGGGTCATAATTCTAGTAAGTCCTTGTTGAAGGCAATCAAACAATATAAGTCCTTGTTGAAGGCAATCAAACATTATAAGTCCTTGTTAAAGGCAATCAAACATTATCAACATTTACTCAAGTCCTGTCCTACTAAGAGCCTTCATGTTAAGTGATGCTAAGGATAAATGGATGTCACGTAACTGGTTTAGGCATCGTTCTAGGTATACCATGGATGTGGTGGGAACGCTGCAGGGAACCCTATATATAAGCATCCTTGGTATACCAAGAATGTGTTTAAACTGGGCTACGTGATGATCCCGATTGACTGAGGCATGGATTGGTTTGGTTGTAAACTATACGTATACGCTTTGTGGATCTTGCTACGTCACATCAAACTATTTACACTTTGGAAAAGTTTTCTCTACAGTCATCAATTCCCGTGTGGAACCGATGTATAGGTTTGTCTGTAGCCATTTATATACTGGTAAAACCGCCTATACATAAGTTGCGGTAGCTCACATCAAACTTATATTACGTTATTCTTTGGAATGATGCTAAGGAAAATTAAGATGTTATGTAACTAGTTTAAGTATTATTCAAAGTATATCGTGGATGTGGTGGGAACGCTGCGGGAAACCCTATATATAAACATCACCGGTATACTAATAATGTGCTTAAACTAGGCTACATAATAATCTTGATGGACCGAAGCATGGATTATTGAAACTTGATGAGTGGAACTATATGTGATTCTTTTTATACTTTGATTCCTATCAAAGCACACACAAATCTTAAATCATAGTCAAGGAATTGTGTGTCTAAATCAAATAATTTTCAAAATGAGCTTTGAATCGTTATTCGTGATTTTCAAAATCTCGTCGAAGTCTGTGCCTTACCACCCAATACATGCAAGGTTGGAAGAGTGGGATGAGTATCTGCTTATCGGAACACATGTCTTCAACAAAGTTGTGGCTGACTTAATGCTGTGATTAGTCGACGTACTCGCTTTGATTTACGAATCAAATGATTACACTCGGAATATCTCATTGTTATTATGCTAAATCCCTGATTGTCATTTTCATGCTGTATAGCTCATATTACCCTAAATCTCATAAAAATATCTTAATGATATTTCAGGATGTCTTCTATCAGCCCTTCTATTACTTCTTCTGAAAACGAATCAAAGCCTGAAAAGATTCTCTTAGCATATCTAGTACAAACATCTTCTAATACAAAATCTAACCCTGAGGAGGTGATGCTTGATGCACCAGACTCGTTTGAAGAGGAAGAACCCATAGACCCTGTTGTGCTCACTCTACCTGCTGTCACCACTGCACCGATTAATCCTGTGGAACCTAACCCTGCTGCACCTGTAGTTCCCATAGCACCCTGCTGCACCTGTAGTTCCCATAGCATCTACAGTTGTAAGGAATGCCCCCGAGGCAAGACCCCAACAAGTGAACAACAGAGGAGCTGTGAGACGGACGGCTCGAATTAGAAGATTCCCGGAAAACCGGATTAGGATCTGGCCGCCTGCCGACGAGACCAATTTAAGGGGAAACTATCCCGACCTACCCCCGAGTCTCTCTAGTTCCTCCAGCAGTGATGACGACCAGGACTGACGTCACACGGGCACTGATGGAGAAATAACGACTGGAAAAAAATCATCTCTAGTTACTTCGTGCTTTATGTTTAGACCTATCTAGACTATGAGTATTTACTTATTTAGGGTGTTACTTGGGTATTTGAACGTACTTGAAACCTTGGGATTTATAATGATGAAATGTATATTATTATTTTTGCCTTGTCGTTGAGGTACTATCCTGAGAAGTCCATATATTCTCTTCGATTGTGAACGAATGTTCACATCTCATTGTGATGTCGAATCATTTCTTATCCTTGATTTCGTCTTTCTTTTATTATTCAAGATTTGAACACCATCCTAACAAATTCTGCTATCTCAAACTTTGATCTTAAGCTTGTTAGCATGATCTTTCCTTTGTTACACTGATGTAACTTGAAATTTTTCGAATTTCCTAATTGATATTAATTTTCCTTTCGTCGTTAAGTCAAACTTTATACTGCTTGCACCGTGGGAAAATGTAAGAGTTTGCAAGTCAACCTATGACTAAGAACACTCGCATCTCTTAAATGATTCTATCTCATCAAAGCAGGGGAGATTCCCTTACTTTGATGAATCTATATTTCGATAAATGGTATCCCATTTGTTTGTTTTGTGAAATTTCATCCTCTGGATTAGGATGACTTTCGTATTTTGAGGATTGACTTCAATTATTCTCATTGGAACTTACATTTCACAAATGACATAACCTCACCAAAATTGGATCGAAATCCGTATTTTGGTGACAAACGTCAACCTTCGATTGTTTCCTTGTTATTATTAAGATAGGCATGAATTCCATACCTTGATGACTAATCTCAATTCTTGATCTTCAACTTACCATGGTTGTAATCAAGTAACGAGAAGCATGAAGTAACTTGAAGGGTGAACCAATGTTGGTAATTCGACCTATCAAGCCAAAGCATGATCTCTAAACCTGAAAGGAGACCCGATCATATTAAGTTGATTTTGATTCCAAGTTTGGAGCACTTAAACTTCTTAAATCAATTTCCCTCCCTTTATCCTCATATTTTGACCTAGCTATATGGAAACATTTATTCCTTATCTATCGACTTTCATTTTGAGTTATCATCAAAACGTGATGGTGCGATGGTAGTCTTCCTAAACAATCCCTCTGCTAAAGATACTATCAACTTATGAACATGACTTTCTAGTCACGTAAATGTTCTCAACTGAACTCATGGTTTGTTGAACTGCGTATGTAAACAGATATTGCTACCTTGCAAACATGTTTACAAATACTTTTCCTATTGTTTGCGTCACTTCTAGATTTGGTTTTGAATCCTTAACCTTGAAAATCATTAAAATTCTATCTTGGATTTGAACAACAAGACTTTAAAAGAGAAGTTCTGGAGAGAGTTACCAGCAAAGATAGGAATTACTTTTGAGACTGAGTTATTTGGAGCCAAAACATTCTTAATATATGTTGAACCCGTGTTCAGCAAAGATGGGGAGGAAATTGGTGTTAATTACATGGGCATAGAAATCACTGAAAAGGAGAGAAAAGATGGCAAAACTAAGGGAAGAAATAGCTGTACAGAAGGCCAAGGAGACAGAACTTAATAAAACTGTTCATATTATAGAGGAAACGATGAGAGCAAAACAAATGCTAGCAACCATGTCACACGAGATAAGATCTCCATTATCAGGGGTCGTTAGCATAGCAGAAATTCTATCAACAACAAAACTTGATAAAGATCAGAAACAACTTTTGAGTGTCATGTTGTCTTCTGGTGATCTAGTCCTTCAACTTATTAGTGACATCCTCGACTTTCCAAAGTTGAGTCAGGAGTTCTGAGGTTGGAGGCCACAAAATTTAGGCCAAGCAGAGGTGATGTTCCAGTGGAGGTTAATGGTGATGTTTTACGGATTAGACAAATTCTCACCCACTTGATCAGCAATGCTATCAAGTTTACCCACCAAGGAAAGGTTCAGAGTAAT
This sequence comes from Flaveria linearis, assembly GCA_024085815.1. NCBI lineage: Eukaryota > Viridiplantae > Streptophyta > Magnoliopsida > Asterales > Asteraceae > Flaveria > Flaveria linearis. Next base: position 10,778,776 of record CM044017.1, on the reverse strand, counting down.
CTTTATGTAATAGCAAACCCATTATCTCACAACGTCGAGAAATTAACCTGCATCTGTTTCAAATATTCGTACACCGTAGTATGACGTTAAAACATCAATCGTTATTTTGAATGATTGATTAATTTCGTTGTGAACTCATTCCAAGATCTTCGCATAGCGTATTATTCTTAGACCGATGGTTGGTCAAAGGAGAAATACATATTCACAAAATATGCGTGAAGGTCGCTTCATATGGTGATGTTTGGGATTCTTAAATTCCAACGGATAACCTATCTATCATTGCTGGTCTTTTAATGATTTCTAGACATCACCTTACCATGAAATTATATTCTGGAAGTTGTGATTATAAGTCTAACATATCATGGAAACTCGTCATCGTGTTCTAACGTTCCATATGCCAAATCTCAAAAAGAGTCTCGCGATTCTCTGGAAGAGTTCAGATTGGCATACATTATGTCAAGAATCTTGTAAAAGATTCTATACAAGTGAAGCGAAGCCAGATACCCATTGTCAAAGTCCACTGGGAATTTAAACGTGGCCAGAGTTCACCTGGGGACGCGAGGACCAAATAAAATCTCGGTAACCTCATCTTTTCATTTCAACCTCCTCGTGAATAAATTTCGGGACGAAATTTCCCGAAGTAGGGGAGACTGTAACATCTCGTATTTTTTTTACTATTAAAAGTTAATTTTATAAATAATTAAGTTTGATATGTTGATGTTAAATAATTATAAAAATACTAATAATGATAATAATAAAAATAATAATAATATAATAATAATAATAATAATAATAATGATGCTAATAATAATAATAATAATAATAATAATAATAATAGTAATAATAATAATAATAATAATAGTCCAGGGGGCTGTTGGACAATTTTTAAAACTTCAAAAACAAATTCATAACATAAAATAATAATAATAGAAGTCAAGGGGTTAATTCTGAAATTTCCGAATTTACAAAACCTACCCCGCCCAACCCCTGTAATTCCGGCCACCGTCCGGCTAACTCCGGCGGCCCTCCGGCGAAGCCGAAACCCTCGAAATACTCGGTTTTAAACACCGAAAATTATACCAAATCGCTCGTGGACAAAATTAGAACCTAACACACGCATTTAATCATTCAAATTACAGCTTCTAGAACCAATAATCGACCACTTTAACTTTCGGTCGAAGTGCGGCACTAAATCGAGCACTAAACACAAAAATAAACAAAAGAAATCGCATAATTAGGAACATTTTGTCGTTTCCAATCGTCCACTGAATTCCAATTGCTATAAAAGGACACAATCGTAGAGTTTAATCTTCACCCTCATTCTCGACCTGCAACTCGATCAACAGTCACCTTCCGAGCCTTATAACTAACAAATAACATAGGGCTTTTGATCATTGATATCATTAGAAGCTTTCTGTGCAAACAATTTGAATTTCATCAACGTTTGATCACCATTCGAATCCGAGTTAGCCGCGGTTGTTCTTCGAAGTGTTCATCCATAATTCGAAACATAAACAGGTAATTGAACATACCCATATACTCGATTTTACATAGGGATTAAAAGCCCTAACATTAATTTGATTATTAACATCGATTTGATCTTCAATTTGGATCAAATCGGATTAGGGTTCTTCGAAATTGGGGAAACTGGAAGAATAAGTTTAAAAACAATTCGGGCGGAGTTCTATCGCGGCTGTATGCCTTGGTTCACTGGTTTGGGCTGTGTGTGTGCATGTGAGAGGTCCCGGGTTCGACCCCGGGCAACCTCTTTTATTTTTTTAAAGCTTTTTAATCATTTTAAAAATATACAAAAATTCCTAAAAATTATAAAAACAAATATTATTATCTCCCATATTTTAAATCCTACATAATTATTTTCTGTAAATTTATTTTATTTAAAAACCTTAATAAATTTTTATAAAATATTATTTATAAACATTAAAATACTTATTTTTATAAAATGGATTCTAAACCGTGTATAACTATGAAATAATCACGAAAATCATAGAAGTCATACATAAATTATTTATAAATATTATAAATAATTATTTTTATAAAAATGGACACTATATTAATATATTTTACAAATTCACAAATTATTTACAAATGAAATTGTAGATTATTTCTTATAAATATATTTTAACTAATAATAAGATTAATATCTTATTATTAATCAAAATACTATTTATAATTATCCTTAGATAATTATAAATTACATATTAAACCTTGTCATTTCTATATCATTCTAAAATATTTAAACATACATGTATAATCCTCCTAATGGAATCAAAATGCAAATAAATACTTTGTAAACTTAATACCTATTAAAAACCCCATAATTCTAATCCTTGATTTAACGTTAATTTCAAACTTAATCTTGTAACATATATACATCCATTTGTGTACGTGTCACGTGTTAAACCAAACCAACCCGAATCTTACCAAATATATTTATTCGCAATAAACACATTTTAAAGACTTAGTTACAATTAATAATAGGTATTGATCGTGCTTGATCGTGCATTGCTTAATTCTTTGAAGTTCTTGTTCATATACATTACATCAATTCAAGGTGAGTTTCGTGGCCCCTTTTTATGTTTATACATGTTTTTACTGTTTTCAATCAATGGGGGAAAAGTATGCTCACCCGTTTTCAATGCTGTACATTGTATATTCTGTTTTCATACTTGGAATCAATGTGATACTGTTTTGCACGCATACATGGTGTTATTCTATGATTCTTACAACCATTAATTCCGGGTTAGGAACCAACGGATAGGTATTGGTAGTACTACTGGGTTGACACCCCCACCAGGTATTGGTAGTACTACTGGTTGACACCCCCACCCTCGACAGATCGGTTTAACTTGTGAGTTACCGACTACAGCTGCCAGCAATCAGGCCATGGGTGAATATATTCCGTCGAATTTATATGCATAACGTCATTAGGGTTTGGTTGTCTTAAACACATGTTATGTGGTTTGTGCTTGCAGTATGATTCCATATCAAATTTTATACAACATCAACTACAATTTAAACCTGCGGAACTCACCAACATTATGTGTTGACATTTTTGAGCATATCTTTTTTGGTGAACATAATCAAAGAGATAACTAGTGCTGATGCCTTAGCAGAGACCCTCAGGAATTCATTAGATTTACATTTGTAATGTATATCATTTGTATTCATTTGTGAACTAAGTGTGTTTTGGATTTAGAATCAATAAGACTATGATAGTCGTGAAACTGACTAACCACGACACAAGTCACCATTGTGTCGGGGGACGTCATGACACGAGAAGTTTGCATGTATTATATCTCTGTATTTATGCCAAGTGTTATGACGATCCCGTCCGTCGCATCCTCGTGTTTCCGCTCTAAGCGAGGGTATGACATTTGTTGACTTATAAATAGCCTTTTTATTGACTTTTAACAAATTTTCTCATTTTTTAAAATGTTCATAATTTTTATAGACGATATTATTTTTTATAAATATTACACCATAAAAACGAGCGTTTTTTATCTATAACCCTACCTACGTCTGCAAACGAACCGAACGAACACCACAAGGCATTGTTCGTGTTAGTTCGTTAAGAAATAAACTTGTTCATGAATTGTTCATGAACACTTACTGAACGAGATTTCTTGTTCGTGTTCGTTCATTAAAAATAAACATGTTCATTAACTGTTCACGAATACGTACCAAAACAAATAAACACAAACAAAACAAATAAACACAAACAACTGTTCACGAACATAACGAACATAAATAAGCTCATGAGCACAAACGAATACAAATAATTGTAGATTTGTTTTAGAATAAAATTTATATTTTTATTACAAACATTACACAAAATCAATCAAAATAAATAAGTACTTAACATAAATATTAAAAAATACTTGATATAATACTCATAAAATAGCTACACAAAAATTAAGAACATAAACGAACACATTAACAAACATAAACGAACACATTAACAAACATAAACGAACGCATTATCGAACGTTCACAAATGAACATTAACGAACATAAACGAACACATTATCGAATGTTTACGAACATAAATAAATGAACGCAGCTTATTCGTGTTTGTTCGAACATAAACGAACTTCCCGCCAAACGGTTCACGAATTATTCACTGAACGTTCAGTTCGTTTACAGCCTTATTTGTCTCCAATAGTTATAGATAGGCCACAGTTACGGTGATGTGACGAGGGGTTTCCACGACACGAGATTCCGTCGGAGGAAATGTGCGTGGGACCTCCAATTTCAACTGCACTCTTTGGGTCAGAATCGAAATCTCCGTGTCAGCAATTGAATGTGGGTAACCAGCTTCGATATGTTCTTATCAGTGAACCACATGTTTGGCTTTTTACATTCTACTCAAAGGCCACTAATTTCGAGTACCAGTTTAATGTTTGGGTTAGCATATTATATAGTGGGTTTCAAAGTTTTGTTTGAGACTACTTGTTCAATTTGAGTTTAAGTGGTCTCATTCCGGTATATTTATGTTTGAATCTAGAGAGTTATATTATGAAAATTGTGCATGTTTACATAGATTTAAGCATGTGCCTAACTTATCTTTGTGTTTTAGTAAAAACCTACCACTACTAGAAAAACTGCAATAGATGACGCGCAATGCGCGTCATGTTTAAGGTCAGATGACGTGTAAATACGCGTCAAGGAAGGGGTAATCATAAATGAACGATGACACGCATCCGCCAGTCATCTGCGAAAGATGATGCGCATTTTATGACTGTCAATAGATGACGCGCAATATGCATCAAGAAAGGGATAATCATAAATGACTAGATGACGCACATGCGCGTGTCATCTATGTAATTTTTATGACGTGCTAAAGATGATACGCAATGCACGTCCTAAATTTACCTTTTTTTAAATTAGTTTTTTATTTTTAATAAATTTACCTGCTGTTTATAAAACAAATTGTCGAATAACACTAAAAGCGAAATCCATTTAAAATACCAACAAAATTTACAAAGTTGTTAAATAATATCAACTACAATGCAAATCCGAATTCATTGCAATAAATACAAGTCCAAATGTTTCATTGCAGGCCTACATATAAATGAAATTCGATACGTAACGCGACCAGTTTTCAAGAACTTCATGCAAATCACCATCAATGTATTTATCTTTACCTCCTCCAACCTAAGACAAAACCAATTCATCAAATTAAACTTCTCAATAACAACTAAAACCGCTTCCACCAACTTGACCAGTTTAAGATAAATAATCTCAAACACTTGACTAATCTATTAGATCATGTGTATGTATATAGACAACCATACATGTGTATGTATACATAACCATCCATACCGGTATTCACCAATTATCAGATCAGGTGTGTGTAGATCAGAATTCACCAATTATCAGAATTTACGAATACTTCTACTTACTAACTATGGTAATTTACTTAAAAAACTCATAGACAGTCATATTTAATAATACTAGCATCTACAAATCAACAAATGGTAAATATATTATAGGATGGTTTACTTATAGTATTATTGACTAGTATTTCAAGCCTTTCATCAACTATTTCTTTCATGAACTTCAACACGTAGTATCCACATTCGATACTTCCTGGCTGACGTGAACACTATAATATTGTTTAAGTGCTCACTGTAGAATTGACCCATTTGAGTTTAGTTTGCCTCTTCTTGGTACCACTTTGTGCAACATATAAGCCCATTGCCCTATAAAAAAGTTGATCAATTAAGAAATACATTAAAAGAATATAACATAAAATTTTAATAATTTGTATTACTTACGCATCAATGGTTTGTTTCAATAACAGATTGATAGTGCTGACCCGTAGAGAATTAAGATAATAGCAAGTGAATGTTTTTATGTCTAGCATGGGCAGCACCCAATGGTTCCTACAAAAACCAAAAACCAAATTAAGTCAAACAACTTATATAGTACGGTAGAAAATAATCAATTAAGTCACACCCGGATTGTAGGGCAATAGGATGATATCATTGTCTCCTCTTGTAGACAGTCGATTTGCAATGCTTCTACTTGAATCATCAATATTTTGAATTTCACTTTAGATACAACTGGTGAGATCGCAGAGGGTTCATAAAACAAATTCCGTGATTTTTTTCTTCCATTATAGAATTGCTCAAACAAGTACCTATATGACAGGATCTCAGCCTCTCGGTTGATCAATTAGATTATGTTTGCAGCGGATTTAGCACATTAATTAGCAATTAAAGCAAGAACATAAAAGATATTTCAATTAAAAGCATAAACATAGAGAGAGAAGAGTTCTGCGAAACAATAAATGTTCTATTGGTTGCACGTTTCGGCAATTAAAACAGTATGGTTACCCATCCTTTTATAGGCGGCAAAGGATGGGTTGATGTCCTTTTTCTGACATCACTGAATATTCAAATTACAACTGACAAAAAATAAAACTACTGAAGATGTCAACAACTGACATCTTCTTACAAAAGTTCCTAAGTACTGACAAAAAGAAACTACTGACACTATAACAACTGAAGAACATGCTCTTCAGTTGTTGTACAATTACTGAAACAAAATAAACTACTGAAAAAGAAAAACCACCACAATAACTGAAGAAGACTTCTTCAGTTGTTGTGACAAACTCTGAGTCTTCAGTACTTGGTCTTCAGACTTGGCTTCGGAAGATGTAACAGCTTCGGAAGATATAACAACTGATGACTTCAGTAGATATCATCAGTTGTTGTCCTCAGTCTTTTTCTTCAGACTTTGCTTCGGAAGATAGAACAGCTTCGGAAGATGTAACAACTGATGACTTCAGTAGATATCATCAGTTGTTGTCTTCAGTCTTTGTCTTCAGACTTTGTGCTTCGGAAGAAGATCTTCAGTTCTTTAGTTCTTCAGCTTTTGATACTTCAGTACTTGGTCTTCAGTACTTGAAGTCTTCAGCTGTTGTTCTTCAGTTCTTTGATCTTCAATCTTTGTTCTTCAGACTTTGTCATAACAGTTGAGGCTGGGGCTAATATGCTCTCGAGTCTGACATTCAAGCAAGAGAACATAATAGCTGATGGGAGTCTTCAGATGTTCTCGAGTCTGACATTCAAGCAAGAGAACACTGTAACTGATGGGAGTCTTCAGCAGTTGTTGCAGTGGCATGTGGGACTTAGAGGTTTTCCTGATCTTGGCTCATTGGTTCTTTTGGTCCAACAAACTCCCCCTGAACCAATGCAGTCAAAACCTCTAATTATTGGATGTCCCACTTATTGATGGCATAAAGATTGGTCTATTTCCTTCTAGATCAGATTAGAAGTTGACCCAGATAAGCACTGGCCTGAGAGGTAGTCTCAAGTGTTTGTTTGGCTAAGTATGGATGGGAGCTCTGTCTTGGGGAATTGGACACAGAGCTGTTGTCCCATCCATAAGATCTACCTCCCATGTACAAGCCGGTAGGATTCTCGGGTGTAGGCCTGAAGAAAGATCATCTGCTCTTCTTTGGATGGATCTTCAGGCTCACCATCAAACAATCCCTCCCGACCGTACAGCTCTTAGATGTACTTGACCTGTCTTCCATTTTTGAGCTCAAGTGTTGTGATTTGCCTATATGCAAACTCATCAGGATGTTTACCCTCCAACAACAGGTTGAGCTCATTCCTTTGGAAATTCTCAAGCCTCTTATAGACCAGACCCTTCCTAACCACCCTATTATCTAGCATTGAAAAGGGTGATTGGCCGGCTCTATAGGCTTTCTCGAATTCCTCTACTATTTCCCAGGGTGTTATTACAAAAGCCACAGAGATCAATTCATCTACGATTCTCTTTAGTTGGCTTTTGTATCTCACAGGCATGTCCTTTTTGACTATCCTGTGAGACACCCTTAGGTCAGGCCAAGTTCTCACCCTCTCCTTTTCATATTGAAAGGTTTTCTTGAGGGTGAATAATCTTAGAGCTTCCTTTTGCATATTCATTATAGAGGTGGAAGCAGCATAGCATTTGTCAATGCTTTTCAACATTTCCTCATCATGTCGCTTTTGCTGCTCCTCCTCTTCTAATTTTACCCTCACAGTGTCCTGCTGTGAGGTGGGAGTGATGGTTTGTGATTTGGGTTTGGGTAAAGGTATAACTGCTGAAATAGGCAGCTATCCTCCTCATCCTCCTCTTCTTCATCTTGCAGCCTCAGCACCCTTCTCTTCTTCTTCAAGGGTGGATCATTGGCTGCGGGTTTTGGTGGTAAAGGAGTTGGTTTTGTGGGTTGTGGTTGGGTTGTTGGTGTGGGAATGTTGGCAGGCACTGCTAGCAATCTAGATATTAGAGAAGGCTTAGTCTGTTTTGCTAGAAGTGTCCTGTTCCCAGCACCGGCTTCAGAAAGGGCCTCTGCGACCAGTCCCTTAGTGAAATCACCAGCCGAACAGATCTTGGTGGTTATAGCCAAGATCCTGTCCCTGGTCCATGCTTTTACATCAAGGACTGGCCTGCCCCAATACTTCGAAATGAATCTACTCATAGCCTCGAGTTTCTTTTGATCCTCTTGGCTATAAGTAGACCATCGGTAGTTTATCTCCCTAGTTTCCATTTTCCTGATCTCCTGATCTAGCAAGGCAGTGTCCTTGTCAAAGCCTTGCTTGAACAGCTGAGCAATGGCAGAATCCATTGATTTGCTGTGTTCAGCATCAGCCTCCTTGACAAGGGCTGCTAGATCAGAGTCAGCCACCATCTTTCCCTCCTCTCCCTTTTTCTTATCAGTGAAACTGAAATCCTTTTGGATGTCAGCCACTTCTATTTGCTCAACCTCCCTCTCTTTCCTCTTCCCTTTCTCCCTCACCTTCCTAGTCTCCTCAACCAACTCCCTCTCAACCACCACCTCTTTCTCTGCCTCTACCTCCTCCTCACCCCTCTTCCTCTTGACTTGCACTGATGTCTCCCCCTTTTTGGGTGCATTGGTTGGGGTTTGACTATCAGCAAGTGCCTTAGAAATGGCAACCTCCACCATGGGTTGGATGTATGTGGGAAGCCTCTCATCAAGGGTTTGAATGACTAAGTCTTTAAGCATGGGTGTGACGAGAGTAGGGATTTTTGGAGGATAGCATCCAACTGCTCAGGGGGTTCTGACCCTGAGAGCTAGTGCCAGAAGCAGGGGCTGGTGGCCGAGTTTGTGGGAGTGGCTCAGTGTTTATGAGACCTTCGGGTGAAGGTGCCATCTGTGGGGTAGTGGTGGCAGATGGACTTCTATCCTGAGTCATTTGAGCAAGCAGCTCTTTGAGTCTGCTTATCTCATCCTCTAGGATAGTGTTTTGAGCTACTACATCATAGAAGAAGCTCAGGTCATCATCAGCATGAGCTGAATCACCTGACCTCCTGACATTGTCAGGATGAATATGTCCTGAGTGTGGCTCAGTAATGACATGTGCCCCTTGTTCATGGTACTGGGGACTTCTGGCCTCCAGATTGGATCCATCATCGGCCATTGCCTCTGGTGAGGTCTTAGTGATGTTACCAGCTGCACCCTGCTCAGATGTTGATGCAGGGGAAGTGGCAGCCTCACCAGATTATTCTATCTCCCTAGCCACACTGGAGATTGAACTGATTCTCTGTGCTGTGGGCTCCCATCGGCACTTGTACCCACCCCCTCTTCGGTTGGAGTCTCCCCAGGTGTAATAGGTTTCTGGGGAGAGGGTGGAGTGCTCAGATTGGTCAGCACTTTGGCTATTGCCAATGTTGGGCTTAGTGGGGCGGTCTCATTAGTAGATGGGCTAGAAGCAGTGTGCACATGGGGAGGACTGTGCTCTTCAATGGTAGTCTTCTCAAGTGAGATAGACCCCAGTAATGTGGTTGCCCCTATGTTGGCTACATCAGGCTCCTGTTGAGAGGAAGCCTGTGCGGTTGTGGTGGGTGGAGTCGTGGTACCTGCTGGAGAATCGAACCAGCAGGCACATCCTGCCTTTGTGTTGCAGGGGCATCCTCAGGGGACTCATCTCCATGAGTAGCCTTTTTGGGCTTCTTTTTGGCTTTTGGTTTGGTGGGGACTTTGGATTTGGAGGTGGAGGCTGTGGGTTCCTGCTGCGTGGGTTTTCGCAGCCGGCCAGCCTGTTTGAGTGTGTGGTCAGTGTTGTGCCTGGAGTATACCTCGGCTTGAACAGCCATGGCAGGGACCCCAGTGCCAACTAGTCCCTCAGCCTGAAGCTGGTTTTCGATCATGGCCATTATGAACCGTGGATACAAGTTCCAACGATTAGAAAAAGGTTTTGTGGCCATGTCCTTGAGTTCTAAAAATAAAATATCAGTAAAATTTAGAGGTTGTTTCTCAAGGATAGAATACAATACCCGTTGCCACCTTGTGGACATCTGGTCCCACGAAGAGGTTTTAGGAGCCAGACACACGTTCACCATGTGGAAGATCAATCGTTGAGGGTCAGGGAAGTGTTTCTTCAACAAGGTGGAGGCGGAAAGGTTACCCTGGTAGTCGTTGGATGTGAATGAGAGATCCAAGGTACCTTTGGGGTAGGAAGTTGGGTGAGTGGCATCCTCCAGCTCTAGGGTTTGGCGTAGGGTAGCTGGAGTGATAGCGACGGGTTGGCCGTTGATGGAGGACCGGAGGGAGACCTCGCCATTCTGCTCTCCGTTTGGACGGTTACATTTGTCCAAAGCTCCGCCAAAGAGTCGGTGTATATAGTGGGGTTCAGGAGAAAAGCCGTTTTGTAGGGTGAGTCGTTCATAAGATCTACGGCTTGGTGGAACTTAGGCCATAATGGCGATTTTGTAAGATGGGCGACACAGTTGTGTCGAGGTTTCAGTTGCATGGTCGCCATTAATGGTGTATGGGAAGTGCAGAGGGTTTTTGTAAGATTAGGGCAAGTGGAGTAAATGCTCTGAAGGTGGGGTATTTATAGGGTAGGCCAAAGGTTGAAATGAAACTACTGAAGGTTTTGGTGTCAGTTATCAGTTGTTGTAACGACTGATGACGTGGTTTTAACCTTCAGTGGTTGTAACATCTGAGGACTTGGTATTAGTCTTCAGTAGTTGAAACTACTGAGACCTTGGTTTTGTCCTTCAGATGTTGTAAACGTCTGAAGAGTTACTGTCAGTCGTCAGTAGTTATGAACTACTGATGATCTAGTATTCTTCTTCAGACGTTGGAACAACTGAAGACTTGGTGTTAGCCTTCAGTAGTTGTAAACTACTGAGATCAGTAGTTGTGAACTACTGAAGACATGGTATTGCTTCAGTTGTTGTAAACAACTGTGGACTTGGTGTTAGCCTTCAGTAGTTGTGAACTACTGATGTCAGTAGTTGTGAACTACTGAAGACATGGTTTTGTCCTTCAGTTGTTTGTGTATGAAACAGCAGCTGTTGTTATCAGCTGATGAGAAATTACTCATCAGCTGTTTCCGTCAAATCAGTTGTTTCATACTAGCCTCCACACTCATCAGCTCTTTGGCTAACTTTCAGATGTTTCATCGACCCTTCAGCTCTTGTGAATATTTATGGCTTCAGCTCTTGTGATCAGATGTTCACAAGTGCTGATGAAATATTCTTCAGAGCTGGTGAACAAATTTTGTCTTCAGTATTTGTGTAAGATTACACATCAGTACTTATGAGCAAAATTTGTTCTTCAGTACTTATTTATTTGAAAATCATACATCAGTAGTTGTAATCCACCTTACTACATCAGTTGTGTTTCAATAATAATGTACATCAGTACTTTTGAGTCATTTTAGTCTTCAGTAGTTGTGAAAGAGCTAAAGACTAAATTACTCATAAGTACTTGTATTTGACCTTTGCTCTTCAGTAGTTGTGAACTAAGAGTACCAGCATAGGTCAAATCATCAAGCTGCAGCATACCAAGCCTTAGTACCAAATTTTGGAATGTGGCACTATCTAGAGGCTTAGTAAAAATGTCTGCAAGCTCATCAGCACTAGGCACAAACTTAGGATCAATCAGACCTTTCTCATAGCAATCCCTGATAAAATGATGTCTGATCTCAATATGTTTGGTCCTTGAGTGCTGGACTGGATTCTTAACAATACAGAGAGCTGAAGCACTATCCATTAGTAATGGAGTTTTAGTCTCAGTAATGCCATAATCCAGAAGTTGGTTCTGAAGCCAGAGTATCTGAGAGGTACAACTTGCAGCAGCAATATACTCATCTTCAGCAGTAGATGTAGCAATTGATGTTTGTTTCTTACTCTGCCAAGAAACTAAACAATGCCTAGGAATTGGCAACCACCAGAAGTGGATTTTCTGGTGACTTTGCATCCGCATAGTCACTATCAGAGAAAGCAACTAATTTGCAAGAATGCCCAGCTGAATACCAAAGACCTAGTGATTGGGTACCTTGCAGATATCTAAAGATCCTTTTGACTGCAATCAAATGGGATTCTTTAGGTGCAGCCTGAAATCTTGCACAAGCACATGTTGAAAACATGATGTCTGGTCTAGAAGCTGTAAGGTACATCAAGGACCCAATCATACATCTGTAAAGGGTTTCATCAACCGCTTTACCTTTCTGATCTACATCTAGTTGTGTGATGCTGCTCATGGGAGTAGAACAGGGCTTACAGGATTGTAAATCAAACTTATTTAACAACTCTTTGGTATACTTGGACTGATGGATGAAGATTCCATCATCCAGTTGTTTGATTTGCAAACCCAGAAAATACTGTAATTCTCCCATAGCACTCATTTCAAATCTCAGCTTCATAAGCTTTGTAAATTCATCATACAACTTTGGATCAGAGGATGCAAAGATGATGTCATTAACATAAATCTAAACAAGGAGCTTATGTTGTCCCATAGTCTTGATGAATAAGGTTTTATCAATGGTGCCTCTAGTAAATTATTCTCTAGAAGAAAGGTTGAGAGTGTCTCATACCAGGCTCTAGGTGCTTGCTTCAGCCCATAAAGAGCCTTATCAAGCTTGTACACCCAATCAGGATGTTTATTGTCCTCAAAGCCTGGTGGTTGACACACATAAACCTCTTCTTTTATTTTCCCATATAGGAAGGCACTTTTGACATCCATTGATAAACCTTAAGACTGTGAAAAGCAGCATAAGCTAAGAAGAGTCTGATTGCTTCCAGTCTGGCCACAGGTGCAAAGGTCTCATCATAATCGATGCCTTCTTCCTGTGCGAATCCTTGAACAACCAGTCTTGCCTTGTTCTTGACAATTTGGCCCTTCTCATCTGTTTTGTTCCTAAATACCCACTTGGTGCCTATAGCACACTTATCTTTGGGTAATGGAACAAGCTCCCACACTTGCTGTTTCTTGAATTGAAGAAGCTCAAGCTACATAGCTTCCACCCATCCATTGTCTCTAAAGCAATATGATAGTTCTTTGGCTCTTGCTGACTGATGAAGAGAGCATAGAAGCAGAAGTTAGACAATTGATTCCTGGTTGAAACTCCAGCATGGATATCACCAATGATCTATGATGTGGGGTGATTCTTGAGCTCTTGATAAACTATGATATCTGTGCAAGTGTTTGTAGACCCATCAGCAGCAACAGATGGTGATGGAGATTCCTGAAACCATGTAGAGGATGGCAGCTCAAACGAAGTAGAGCAGGCAGAAATCTCATCAGCATTTGTAGTGGATGGAGCTGCTGAGGCTACAGGAACATCAGGTTCAGTGAACTTAGGCAGGTTGTCATTGATCCTGAAGAGGTGAGTACTGACTACATCATCATCAGTACCACCAGGTGGAGATCTGTTGACAGGCTCAACAGATGGAGGTTGATAAGGAACATATTGCAGTATGTTCAGATCAAACAACTCCACAGGGTTTTGTGGAATCTTGTCCTTTGGAGATTCATTGAACTTAACATGCAGAGTTTCTTCAACCCCCTTGGTTCTACAGTTGAAGACTCTGTATGCTTTGCAAGTTGATGAATAACCAACAAAGTACCCTGCATCCACCTTACTAGCAAACTTATGGAGTGGGTTGCTAGTGTGAGAATAAAACATGGACACCCAAAGGCTCTAAAGAATGAAATAAGAGGGGCCAAGTGATGAAGAACTTCATAAGGTGTCTTCATCAACCTCTTATTTACTAAAGCTCTATTTTGTACATAGCAAGCTGTATTGACAGCTTCAGCCCAAAAAGTCAGTGGCAACCCAGAGTCAGCCAACATTGACCTTGCTGCTTCAATGAGGGTCCTGTTCTTTCTCTCCACCACTCCATTCTGCTCAGGAGTTCTAGGAATGCTAAACTGCCTTCTAATTCCCTTGGACAGGTAGAAGTCATCAAGTGTGTGGTTTCTAAATTCTGTTCCATTGTCACTCCTCACACACTTGACCTGTAGGGAATACTGCTTTTCTACTTGTAACACAAAGTTCATTATTGTCTTTGCTGCTTCATCCTTGGAGTGCAAGAAGAAAGTCCATACAAACCTGGAGTAATCATCCACAATTACCAGGCAGTATTTCTTCTTTGCCATGCTCATTACTCTGACAGGACCAAAGAGATCCATGTGCAGAAGTTGTAAGCAAGCAGTGGACTTTGGTTCTTCTATTGAAGGGAATGAAACTTTGTGTTGTTTTCCTTTCAAGCAAGCAGTGCAGTCATCTTCACACTTGAACTCCTTCAGAGGCAATCCTCTTACTAAACCATGGCTTATAAGCTGATTCATGTTCTTGAAATTAACATGACCCAGCCTTCTATGCCATAGTGTAGACTCTTGAGGAGATGCCTTGGAGAATAGGCAAGGATGGCCTTTTAGATCCGTCTTTTTGGAAAGATCTAAGGCATACACTCTTCTGTCCTGTTGGCCTTCAGGAGAGTGTGTTCATCCAATGCCTTGTCAATCAAACTCAGAACTTTGGATGACAGAATCCGACAGTTCTGGCTTGTGAAAAGGGCAACATGGCCTTTGTCACACATTTGACTGACACTCAAGAGGTTGTACTTGAGATTTTCACATGGTTAACATCATCAAACCTTATTTCCCCATTGGAAACAAAGCCTTTTCCGACGATGTAACCCTTTGCATCATTGCCAAAAGAAACAAATCCCTTCTTTCCTTGAGAGTAGTCATTAAGAAGGGAGCTGCTTCCTGTCATGTGCATGGATCCTCCACTGTCTACATACCAGATGCTTCTATGGCATGTTGAAGAACCCTGCAAACACAGCCATGTGTTAGTTAGTCTTGGAGACCCAAACCTGCTTGGTTTTGGGTCTGTTCTCAGCTACAGGTGCAGCACTAACAGGTGTGTTTGTGTGACAGCTTGAGGTGAAAAAGATGGTACAGAAGAGGAATCCTTTGGCTTGGGCTTCCTTTTCTGTGGTTTCAACACAGGTGCATCTAACTGGTTGACTCTCCCATAGCTGCTGAACCATCATCACCAACTGTGTCTGATTCTGTGATAAAGCTTTCAGCTCTTCAGACACATTGGAGTTTGCTGATGATGAGTTCCTATGTTGTACCATCTTTTTCTGAGCAACCTCAGCTGTTGCCTGAGTTATCCCTACCTTCTTTTTAGATTTAGCTTTGGGCTTAGGGATTTCAGGCTTGGATGTTGCTAATACAAACTTGGTTTCAAACTCATTCTTCATTTTATTGATGCTCTCAGTAATTTTCTCCTTCTGTTTGAGTTTGGAACCCTTTTGTACCAGCAATCATCAGTAAGATGATTGAACAAGCCACATATCTCACATGGCTTTTTCTTCATCTTATGCTGATCATCAGCTGAAGAGGATTTAACTGCTAAAGACTTGTTCTTTAGTGTTTGTCATCAGTACTAGCAGTTTTCTTCCTAGTGCCTGCTTTCCTGGTATCCTCTCTAGCTGTCTTCAAACCTTTCATATTGTTAGTTTTCTTCTCTTTAGTGCTAACAGTATTTGAGGTTTGAACTTCAGATGTTGTCACTTGCTCTCTAGTACCTTCAGTACTTCTAGTGACAACACCTGAGTTAATCAGCCTTTTGGTCATGTGACAGTCTCTCTCTGATGATGCTGATTCAGAGGATAGTAAGTCACATGATGAGAAGGATTGGTTATTGCTCTCCCCATCAGATTCACTTCTGCTCTTGAATGAAATCTGTAGGAGGAGCAGTGTGATTATAACCAATGCCAAACTTCACATTGGAAGCTGATTGCTTGCTAAGAAGCATTTCAAAACCCTTGCATGATTGCACCCATCGATCACACTCAACTTGGGTGGTTGCAAGAGTTTCCTTGAGGTCTTTGTACTTCTCTAGAAGTACATCTTCCCTAGCTTTATCATCTTTGATTTGGCATTTAAGCTTGTAAATCTCATCATTTTATCTTTTAGAACAACCTCAAAGTCAGCTTTCTTTTGGAAATAGTGTGCTCAAGCTCAAGATTTTTATCTATTAAAGCTACATTTGCTTCTCTAATAGAAGCAAATGCTGCTATGCATGACTCTGAACAAAGCTTGGCTTTTGCCTCAGTGGATACCTGAGATGAGGCATTTGATGATGACCTTCAGCAGAATCAAGGGCATCAGAGCAGATTCCAAAAGGTTGATCACCACCATGTTGACCAGCACCTTGGAGTAGTGGTTCCTGACCAGATAGCTTTCTGGTAGACTACTCCAGTCAACAGCAGTTGGGGTGAAAAAGCTTTGTTGTTGAGGTTGTGTGTGATGATGAGATTGGGAAGATTGGGGCTCTGGAAGAGCATGAGGTGGTTGAGCCGAGGGTGCTTGAGTTTGACCAGACTGAGGCATGTAGTAACAGGGGTAAGGATATGGCATATGACCCTGTGGCACAAAATAAGCAGGTGGTGCTTGTGCCTGAGATGGATGGGAAGAACTGTAGGAAGGTGCCTTTATGCTGTGAGCTATTGCTGGGAAAAGTCACAAAGGGTGCAGATGAGTTAGATCAGATGATCTACACTCTCTTGCAAAGTGTCCAAGCCTTTGGCACTTGTGACACCTCAACTTGCTCTTGTCAAAACCAACTTTGGTTTTGCCAGAGAGTCCTGGGAATTTCCTACCAGTTCTTTTGTAGAACTTCTGAGAGCGGATATTTATCATTGCCATTTGGTTCAAAATATCCATCTCTTCCAGATCATCATCTGGAATGCCCTTCAAATCCTCCATCAGAAAACACAAGTTGTCACCACCACCTCCTGAACTACTAACACCAACAAAAGCTTGTTCTGAGTTGGTAGAGAAATCAATATGCTCATCATAAGAACTTTCTGATGAAGCATATTCTGACTCATGACTTATCAAGGCAGCATTACCTTGGACAAAGTCATCAGCGAGCTTGCCAGAAGAGGACAACTTCCTCTTTTGCTCTATCTCTCTCTCAAAAGTAAGCAACTTCCCATGAAGTTGGGTGAGAGTTAGAGTTTCCAGATCAGCACTGGAGCGTAGGACAATGGTATATGTGTCCCATCTCTCAGGCAATGACCTGAGGAACCTGTTGTTCATCTGGCTTTTTGGAGTACTCTTGTTTAACCATCTTTAGCTCAGAGATCAAACAAGAGAACCGCTCATATTGATGGGTCAGAGTCTCACCCTTTCTATATGAGAATGTCTCATATTGCTGGGCGAGGATTTCCTATTGTTTGCTAAGACCGAATCAGTTCCTCCAAATTGTTCCTTTAGAGCAACCCATAGGTCATGAGCAGACTCATGATGCAAGAGCCCTGAATATATCTCGTTTGGAATGGCCATGGCTAAAATTCCATGGGCTCTAGCATCAATTTCGAACAGCTTTAGATCTTCGTCCGAATATTGTTCAGGTTTCTTCGCAACCTGTTCATTAGATTCCGGGACCTCACCATAGGCTTGTATGGCCCATGCACCACTGACTTCCAACAACCAGCACTGTTGACAGCCAAGTGGTGTAGCATACGTCTTTGCCATATGTTATACTCGTTCCTAACCAGCATCGGAGGCTTGGTTGCGGAACCAGTATTGTGAGGATCATTGGTTGGTGTTGTCATCTCAGGTTTTAGTCAAAAACAAGTTTAAACACGACAAACGTAACTCAAACCACCAAAGACCTCAAGATTTTGGCCGAAAACAGCAGAAACTCACTCTCTATGGCTAATTCTTGCAAATTGCTAATTCGATCAAAGAGAGATCAAAGAGCAGTTTCAAATGATCAATAATGAAATCGATCAATGATTAACTGCTCTGATACCATTTGACAGGATCTCAGCCTCTCGGTTGATCAATTAGATTATGTTTGCAGCGGATTTAGCACATTAATAGCAATTAAGCAAGAACATAAAAGATATTTCAATTAAAAGCATAAACATAGAGAGAGAAGAGTTCTGCGAAACAATAAATGTTCTATTGGTTGCACGTTTCGGCAATTAAAACAGTATGGTTACCCATCCTTTTATAGGCGGCAAAAGGATGGGTTGATGTCCTTTTTCTGACATCACTGAATATTCAAATTACAACTGACAAAAAATAAAACTACTGAAGATGTCAACAACTGACATCTTCTTACAAAAGTTCCTAAGTACTGACAAAAAGAAAACTACTGACACTATAAAACTGAAGAACATGCTCTTCATGTTGTACAATTACTGAAACAAAATAAACTACTGAAAAAAGAAAAACAACCACAACAACTGAAGAGACTTCTTCAGTTGTTGTGACAAACTCTGAGTCTTCAGTACTTGGTCTTCAGACTTGGCTTCGGAAGATGTAACAACTTCGGAAGATATAACAACTGATGACTTCAGTAGATATCATCAGTTGTTGTCCTCAGTCTTTTTCTTCAGACTTTGCTTCGGAAGATAGAACAGCTTCGGAAGATGTAACAACTGATGACTTCAGTAGATATCATCAGTTGTTGTCTTCAGTCTTTGTCTTCAGACTTTGTGCTTCGGAAGAAGATCTTCAGTTCTTTAGTTCTTCAGCTTTTGATACTTCAGTACTTGGTCTTCAGTACTTGAAGTCTTCAGCTGTTGTTCTTCAGTTCTTTGATCTTCAATCTTTGTTCTTCAGACTTTGTCATAACAGCTGAGGCTGGGGCTAATATGCTCTCGAGTCTGACATTCAAGCAAGAGAACATAATAGCTGATGGGAGTCTTCAGATGTTCTCGAGTCTGACATTCAAGCAAGAGAACACTGTAACTGATGGAGTCTTCAGCAGTTGTTGCAGTGGCATGTTGGACTTAGAGGTTTTCCCTGATCTTGGCTCATTGGTTCTTTTGGTCCAACACTATATTTACATAGAAATACAAATTGATTAAAATTAACTTGTGTTTCACCAGAATTAAATTAATTTAAAAACTTCATCATTAGGTCTAATGACAACCCCGCTAAGCTCATCTACGTAAAAACTGCTTCAAAATCATCCCAAGTTAAGAAGTAAAACTTTCATACCCAAATAGCTTGTACTCACACTGCATTCTTATAGAATCAACCTTTACCACTTGTCCATCAACCATCATTTTAGTCATTTTCAAAATAACACTGTCTTCAATCCTTACCCTTATATTTCTTTGACCTCTAGTAATCCTTCTTTGCTTCACAGCCTTTTCATCCACAGTTTCAATCTTCTTTTTTAGTTCTTTTACTTTCTTCTCATTTTGGTTTTCCATTGTCTCCCCATCCTTATTTGCATTCTCATTTCCCTTAGTTTCTCTGACCTGATTTTTTTCTTTCTTTCCTTCAAATTGATTTAATGGTTTTTCAAGAATGATTTTCTTTGGTTTTTCGCAACTTTTTCCTACATATATATATATATATATATATATATATATGTGTGTGTGTGTGTGTGTGTGTGTGTGTTCTTTAGATTTGAACCAATTATCTACAAACACTTGTTCTCATACACATATAATACACTTGTATTCAAATTGCACTACCAAGTCAATGCATTGGATGACTAGATGCCTTGGCCAAGTTAATAGAAACCCAACTGCATCTTTGATCTTCTCAATGAACGGATCGTCTTTTGGTCGAATTGGCAATAATGCGTCTTCTTGTAAACATATTTCCAACAAAACTTCAAGGTTTTCACCTATTATATGTAAGAATAATAAATGATAGAAAATAAAAATAATTAAACCGTAATAATATAGCATAAAACTGGAGTAATACGTACCTAATACATTATTGTTCTGTCACACCCTCAATTTCCACAAACCGTTAGGCGTGTCACATACCAGGATCTCAGACACGGTCATATCAAACGACACTATATGAGTTTAAAAATAAACGTTTAACTTAAATCAGAGCACATAAAGAAATGAATAACAGTGCGGAAGCGTAAAACTGAAATGTAAACAATACTGAAGTCTGAAATGTTATGCCAAAACAAATATTCAATGCAACTAAATGAAACTGTGACAACCCTAGAATTAATTTTTAGTATATTACGTTACGAGCCACAATAATATTATTTTTAGTATGTATAAGTTATGAAAATACATATGCATGGTTGCATGCATGCATATAAGAATTAATTATTTATGTGTGCAGGTATGTTATATACCCCGAAATCCACACATATGGGTATGTATATACAAATTTTACGTGTGCATGTTGGCATACATATATATACATGGAAAATTCTTTGGAATACCTGTATATATATACGATAAATAGGTATACATATATATAATCTACTTATTATATGTGTATATATGTACTTTACTTAATCGTACATATTTATATTATGAACACATGTAATATGTATACGCATTAAGAATATGAAATATATATGTTGGGTATGCATGTATAATTGTAATCTATTTTATAAAATCACTTATGCATATATTCAAAATAAATATATATATATAGATGTACACTCTAAACTAAGAACCTAAATCTAAAACTAACACCCAAACCACCCTCCCTCATGTCCCTCGGTTACCACCATCCATGCACCTTCAAAAGTCAAACCGCCACCACACCACTTTGTCCTACATGTGACTAGGATAGTTAGTTCCACTTTGCTTTCTTCACCAAAACGCCACCATACCCCTATATTTATTGCTTTCACATCCATGCACCTATATGTCTTGCTTTCACACTTCCTATAACCACCGTACAAACCCTCAGAGAAGTACATGAACTATCATCATTGCTAGAACAATAGGTGCAAGTTCTAAAGAATCATAGGACACCTTGCATGCACCATGACTCCCTTCATCCGCCACCTTCTCGGTTCCATGTTGACTTCCATAAAAACCGCCACCTAAGGACTCTATGAACATACACATCACTACCCTAATACTAGATGTAATGATTACCCTTTTGTTATAAAATCCTTTGGCCTTTAAACATCACTATATGTCATCGGCCAAGCTCATCTCTCAAAATATATAAACTACAAGCTAAACCATGACCACCCCAATCTACATACATCTCTCGGGTTCTTATTAACTTAAAGCCATCACCACCTTCACCCTTGATCTTTATATCCATCATCGTTAGCCACCACAACTATGCATACCTCGGGTTGTAAGTTACCACACAATAACAACGAACAACATCAACAACAACAACCCGACCAACTACAACACATCACCAACATCTACCACCACCATCCACGATCCTCACCACCTTGTTCTCGGATTCCAGAAGTGAAACACCATCAAGTTCATCATCAAGGTGATAAAAAGGTTTAGTTACATATATGTTAACAAAACATATATATATACATACATATTGATATGTATGTATATAAAAGGCTTAGCCACCCAAAACCAATTTTGGAAAACTTTAATCCATGAATCTTGAATAATAAGTTCCAAAACTCAGGAACTTATGATTTAAAAAGATATATTTAAATTTACAAAATATATATCATAATTATTTAAGAAAATCAAATAAATATTAAATGAAAGCAATTGTGGGAATAAACATTGAAAAATTCTTGTTTTTATACTGAAATATTAAACTGGAAACTTTGATAAAATTTTGATAAATAAAATAATTTATATAAATTATTTTATAATGGAAAATAGATTGAAATATCAAAAATAGAAATAAATTCGGTAAAATTCTAATAAAATCACAGAATGATTATTTTGAGGTATAAAAGCCTCTGGAATTATTTCAGAATTTTATCCCCTATTATGATTAAGATACGAACTTTTATATGCTCTGCAGTAGATAAATCATAATAAATACTTAAAATATATAATAAATTCTTATAAAATCATAGATGAAATATTAAAGCAAACTGCAGATATATTATTTTCATAATTTTTGGAGTAGTATAATTATTTTTTCTAATATTGCAATTATTGTGAAAATTACAGAAACTAATATATTATGATTTGGACCTTGGGATAATTATATGATGTTTGGTATTGTATAATAAGTCTTTGGTAAAATTTTGGGAATTTTTCGGGAACAGAAGCTATTTTTAACTATTTATGGGAATATTATGAAATTTACAGAAAATAATCTGTTAAGATTGGATGTTATAAAAATTATGAGATGTTACTGAATTTTTGAATAAGATTCTACGAATTTTTGAGGATTTTTGGACAACAGTAGGTATTTTGATGATTTATGTAGAATTTATACTAATTTTTGAACAAATTATGTATAAACAATTTGTGAAAAGTTTTTGTGGTAACATTATTGGTAGAACTTTAACAGATACTTACATCTGAGATTCTAAAAATTTTAAAGAAAGTATTGTCTGACACTGTGAACTGTTTTGTTAGGTTAAAGTGAGAAGACACGGTGAGTTCATAGCCCCATTTTCAACCATTTGGTATTCAGTAAAGTTTGGGGGAAAAGTATACTTTTGAGTTGATGTATTATTTTGAAAATATTTTTGTTTGCTTACTGTCATTTGCGACACAACCATTAGTTCGAATGAGGAACCGGTCAATAATATGGTAGCGCTACTTAGGAGAATATTTGCACTAACCGGATGAGGGTTACTGCTATTTTCCTGCATCTAACCGAATGGGGGTTAAGATGTAATATTATCTGATTTTATGATTATTTTGTGACAGTATGATTATGTTATGAGCAGGTTTGGTTGTAATTGATACATCAACAAAATATTTTGTCTGGATTAAACCTATGTTCTCACCAATATTTTTGTTGACTGGTTTAAGTGTACTTTTTCAGGAAATTAGTAACACCTTTGATTTCAGCTTTGAGGTTCATGATGGTTAGGGTGAAGTAGTAGGACGAGTCTGTGCAACACTGACCGTTAACATCGTTGACGAGACTGTGTACGTAGACGCGCATTTCCATAGATTTTAGACATGTTGTAACCTAGTTGTAGCTAATTACATCTAATTTTGGTATATTATGTAAAAAGATGTAATTCCTCTAATATTAATAAAAGCATGTGTGTGTTATGTTTCTATTATATCTGTGTTTATTTCACTATAAACAATGCACTCTGATAAAAGCTAGTCACATTCCACCCGTATCGTTCACGCTTCTGCCGGGATGTGACAGGTTGGTATCAGAGCCATTGGTTATAGAGAATTAGTTATTTTAAGTAAATAACTAGACTATAACCATAAGGTCAAAATATACTTTATGATTTTATGTGAATTTATGTGAACTATGTGAGTTCATGATTTTATGGTTAAGATTCTA
The DNA here is from genome assembly GCA_024085815.1 of Flaveria linearis. Taxonomy (NCBI): domain Eukaryota; kingdom Viridiplantae; phylum Streptophyta; class Magnoliopsida; order Asterales; family Asteraceae; genus Flaveria; species Flaveria linearis. The sequence continues at coordinate 10,755,273 of CM044017.1, read as the reverse complement.
AAAATTTTTAATGGTTATCTGACTAACTCTTTCTGTGAAATATTGCTAAGGAATTTTACAGTATGAATTTAGATAGTTATCACTATGAAACTGACCCTTCAGAAGGTCAATACTATAGCAGCCCTAAAGAAATAGTACATGAATCAGAACCTCAGCAGGCTATAAATGTTTCCCCAACTGGGATGAAAAATACATCAAGGTTTTATGTTAGACGTGCACCAGTGCAAAGGGGAGGATATACAATTGTAACTCCTAGGAGAAAGGTGAAACATGGAAACAGGTTTAGAGCTATACCAACTGAGGAGATAGAAACACAACCTCCTATTTCTTCCAAAGATGAAGATAGAATTATTAAACCAGAATTGGATCAAGTGAAAACAGCCTGACAGACTCTTAAGAAACTTAAGAAGATACAGCTGGGAATCTGGAAAATCCAAAAGGATATTAAGAAGCTCAAGACACCCAAGAAAAGTATCTTCACCAGGGTCTGGAAATGGCTTAGCAAAAACTGAAAGTTTATAGTTTAACTTTTTAGAATAAAAGAATAAGAGCTTAACTGATATATGTATTTTTGTGATAACATGTTTGTTTGAATTATGTTAAATAATTTTTGTGTTAAGATATTTATTTGCAATACTAACATTGAAATTCACTATAGTGAATCATACCGCCAAAAAGGAACACTCAGTCTGTCAGGAGAACAGCTCGAGTGGGACGACCCAGGACCAGACTTGGGGAAGAAACACCCGTGAACCGTGATACAACTGAGAATGATAGGATATCTCAGATAATAGCCCAACAACTGGAAGCTACCCTACCTACTTTAATTACTCAACTCCAACAAAATCTGAATATTGGAACTACCTCAAACCACCAGTAAGGCCTGAAAATATGAATATAGAAGAAAGACAGGAAGAAGATATTTTAAATGGAATTTCAAAGGGATGCTCCTACAAAACCTTTATGTCCTGTAGACCTCGGGAATTTGATGGAAAAGGTGGAGCAGTACAAGCGTTAAGATGGTTAGATGACATGGAAGGAGTCTGGAAATCAGCAACTGTGCTGAAAATTTCAAGACACAGTTTGCTTCCCATTCTCTTAAAGGAGAAGCACAATCCTGGTGGAAAATAGAGGTACACACTAGGGATAGAAATATTATGAATAAGCTGAGTTGGGAAGAATTTAGAAATCTAGTGATAGAAAAATACTGCCCATATAATGAAATAGAAAAACTAGAGGCTGAATTTTTAGCACTAGAAATGAAAGGGTCTGCACACCGGGAATATACTGATAGGTATAATGAACTATCCAGATTAGTGCCACATTTGATAACTCTGGAATCAAAAGAATAGGAAGGTATATTTGGGGATTAGTGCGACAAATAAGAGGACTAGTGAAATCTGCTAGAACCAAAACCTTCCAAGAAGCAGTAATCTTGTCAGGAAGTCTGACAGATGAAATGATCAGGAATGGATCATTAGGTCATCAACAGGTAGGAGAGAAAAGGAAATGGACTGAAAACCATCCTGGAAAAGATTTGGAGAAAGTCCCAGAAAAGAGTAGCCCGACCTCCACCAAGAAACTTTTTGGGAACAACTCAAGAAGAAAGAAAGTAAAAACCACCACAGTGCAATATCTGTCAGAGATATCATACATGAAACTGTATGACAGTGGTGTGTTATAACTGTAAAAGGAAGGGACATGTTTCTCGAGACTGCAAAAACCCTACTAACCTAAAAACCGTCTGCTTTCAGTGTGGAAGTGAAAATCATTTCCGAAATGAATGTCCACAACGAAAGGGTAAGGGTCCAGCTAATCAGAACAACCCTCGTGAAAGAGCTTTTGTGATACAAGCTGACGAAGCTCGTCATGAACCAGAAGTAGTCACGGGTACGTTCCTTATCAATAACCAGTACGCTAAAGTATTATTTGATACAGGAGCAACTCGTAGTTTTGTTTCACATACTTTTAGACCATCACTTAGTCTAACATTTGAAAAATTACTTGATAGCTATGTGATAGAATTAGCTGACGGTAACATAATTGAGGCTGATGAAATCATTCCTAATTGCATCTCAAATTTAGATGAGTACTGTTTTGATATAAATCTGATACCTATTAAGTTAGGAGGATTTGATATCATAGTAGGAATGGATTGGTTAAGTGCAAATCATGTTGAAATCATTTGTGATAAGAAAATGATTAAGATTCCTTTGATTAAGGAAAATAAAACCCTCTGCATTTATGGTGATAGGCCATGTAATACTGTGAAACTGATTACTTGTGAAAAAGCACGAAAATACCTCAACAAGAATTGTTTAGCATTCTTGGCTCATATTGTTGATACACAACTTGATAAGGAAAATTTGGAAAGTATTCCTGTTATAAATGAATATGCTAATGTGTTTCCTGATGAACTACCTGGACTACCACCCCCTCGTCAGGTGTAGTTTAAAATAGAATTGATACCAGGAACAACCCCTATTGCTAAAGCACCTTATCGTTTAGCACCAACTGAGATGAAAGAACTTATGACTCAGTTACAGGAATTGTTAGATAAAGGATTCATACGTCCTAGTGTGTCCCCTTGGGGAGCACCAGTCTTATTTGTTAAAAAGAAGGATGGAACCTTTAGAATGTGTATTGATTATAGGGAACTTAATAAAGTTACTATAAAGAATAGGTATCCACTCCCTAGAATTGATGATCTGTTTGACCAACTACAAGGATCTAGTTATTTCTCGAAATAGACTTAGATCTGGATATCATCAATTAAGGGTACAAGAAGATGACATTTCTAAAACTGCTTTTAGAACTAGAAATGGTCATTATGAATTTTGTGATGCCATTTGGATTAACTAATGCTCCAGCAAGATTATGGACCTGATGAATAGAGTGTGTAAACCTTACCTAGATAAATGTTGTTATAGTCTTCATTGATGACATTCTAATTTATTCTAAGAGTAAGGAGACCACGAACAACACCTCAGGTTAACCCTGGAACTGTTACAAAAAAAAAGTTATATGCGAAATTTTCCAAATGTGAACTTTGGAAAAGAAAAGTACAATTCCTTGGGCATATAGTCAACCAAGATGGAATTCAGGTTGATCCCAGCAAAGATAGAATCAGTTAAGAAATGGGAAATTCCAAAGACCCCGACAGAAATACGTCAATTCTTAGGCTTAGCAGGATACTATAGAAGATTATAGAAAACTTCTCAAGAATAGCTCAACCGTTGACTGAATTGACTCAAAAAGATAAAAAGTATGTATGGGAGAAAAGCAAAATGAAGCCTTTTAACTTCTTAAGAATAAATTATGTAGTGCACCTGTGTTAGCTTTACCTGAAGGAACTGATAACTTCATAGTCTAGGCTTTGGATGTGTTTTAATGCAGAAAGATAAGGTGATTGCATAAGCATTAAGACAACTTAGAGGTAGTGAAAAAGAATTACACCACCCATGATCTAGAATTAAGAGCTTAATATTTGCACTAAAAATTTGGCGACATTACTTATATGGAACTAAGTGTATAATATATATGGACCACAAAAGTTTGCAACACATCTTTGATCAGAAAATGTTAAACATGAGACAAAGAAGATGGGTAGAGTTATTAAGTGATTATGATTGTGAAATTAAGTATCACCCAGAAAAGGCCAATGTAGTAGCTGATGCGTTAAGTAGAATGAAAGGACGAAACCTTTACGAGTACGAGCAATGAAAATGGAAATACGTTCAGATCTGTTAAGACAAATCCAGTAAGTTAAACCCTAGATATATTGGTCCACTCAAGATCATTGATAGCATTGGTCCTGTAGCATATAAGTTAGGAATTACCTCAAGAACTAAGTGAAATACACAACACATTTCATGTGTCCAACCTCAAGAAATGCCTAACCAATGAAACCCTAAAGGTACCAATTCAAGAAATACAGGTAGATAGAAATTATATTTTATGGAAGAACCAATAGCCATTGTGGGAAAGGGAAGATGGAATCAAGAAGAAGTACCCCCACCTGTTCAGAGGTAATAATTAGTTGAGTTTTTTAAATGAATTTTGGTACGAAATTCTTTTAACGGGGGGAGAATGTGACAACCCTAGAATTAAATTTTAGTATATTACGTTACGAGCCACAATAATATTATTTTTAGTATGTATATGTTATGAAAATACATATGCATGGTTGCATGCATGCATATAAGAATTAATTATTTATGTGTGCAGGTATGTTATATACCCCGAAATCCACACATACGGGTATGTATACACAAATTTTACGTGTGCATGTTGGCATACATATATATACATGGAAAGTTCTTTGGAATACCTGTATATATATACGATAAATAGGTATACATATAAATCTACTTATTATATGTGTATATATGTACTTTACATAATCGTACATATTTATATTATGAACACATGTAATATGTATACGCATTAAGAATATGAAATATATATGTTGGGTATGCATGTATAATTGTAATCTATTTTATAAAATCACTTATGCATATATTCAAAATACATATATATATAGATGTACACTCTAAACTAAGAACCTAAATCTAAAACTAACACCCAAACCACCCTCCCTCATGTCCCTCGGTTACCACCATCCATGCACCTTCAAAAGTCAAACCGCCACCACACCACTTTGTCCTACATGTGACTAGGATAGTTAGTTCCACTTTGCTTTCTTCACCAAAACGCCACCATACCCCTATATTTATTGCTTTCACATCCATGCACCTATATGTCTTGCTTTCACACTTCCTATAACCACCGTACAAACCCTCAAGAGAAGTACATGAACTATCATCATTGCTAGAACAATAGGTGGCAAGTTCTAAAGAATCATAGGACACCTTGCATGCACCATGACTCCCTCATCCGCCACCTTCTCGGTTCCATGTTGACTTCCATAAAAACCGCCACCTAAGGACTCTATGAACATACACATCACTACCCTAATACTAGATGTAATGATTACCCTTTTGTTATAAAATCCTTTGGCCTTTAAACATCACTATATGTCATCGGCCAAGCTCATCTCTCAAAATATATAAACTACAAGCTAAACCATGACCACCCCAATCTACATACATCTCTCGGGTTCTTATTAACTTAAAGCCATAACCACCTTCACCCTTGATCTTTATATCCATCATCGTTAGCCACCAAAACTATGCATACCTCGGGTTGTAAGTTACCACACAATAACAACGAACAACATCAACAACAACAACCCGACCAACTAACACATCACCAACATCTACCACCACCATCCACGATCCTCACCACCTTGTCTCGGATTCCAGAAGTGAAACACCATCAAGTTCATCATCAAGGTGATAAAAAGGTTTAGTTACATATATGTTAACAAAACATATATATACATACATATTGATATGTATGTATATAAAAGGCTTAGCCACCCAAACCAATTTTGGAAAACTTTAATCCATGAATCTTGAATAATAAGTTCCAAAACTCAAGAACTTATGATTAAAAAGATATATTTAAATTTTACAAAATATATATCATAATATTTAAGAAAAATCAAATAATATTAAATGAAAGCAGTTGTGGGAATAACATTGAAAATTTTTTGTTTTTATACTGAAATATTAAAATGGAAACTTTGATAAAATTTTGATAAGTGAAATAATTTATATAAATTATTTTATAATGGAAAATAGAAGAAAATATCAAAATAGAAATAAATTCGGTAAAATTCTATTAAAATCACAGAATGATTATTTTGAGGTATAAAAGCCTCTGGAATTATTTCAGAATTTTATCCCTTATTATGATTAAGATACGAACTTTTATATGCTCTGCAGTAGATAAATCATAATAAATACTTAAAATATATAATAAATTCTGATAAAATCATAGATGAAATATTAAAGCAAAACTGCAGAATATATATTTTCATAATTTTTATAGTATATTATTTTTTTAATTATTGCAATTATTGTGAAAATTACAGAACTAATATATTATGATTTGGACCTTGATAATTATATGATGTTTGGTATTGTATAATAAGTCTTCGGTAAAATTTTGGGAATTTTTCGGGAACAGAAGCTATTTTTAACTATTTATGGGAATATTATGAAATTTACTGAAAATAATCTGTTAAGATTGGATGTTATAAAAATTATGAGATGTTGCTGAATTTTTGAATAAGATTCTACGAATTTTAGGATTTTTGGACAACAGTAGGTATTTTGATGATTTTGATTAGAATTTATACTAATTTTTGAACAAATTATGTATAAACAATTTGTGAAAAGTTTTTGTGGTAACATTATTAGTAGAACTTCAACAGATACTTACATCTGAGGTTTTAAAATTTTAAAGAAAATATTGTCTGACACTGTGAACTGTTTTGTTAGGTTAAAGTGAGAAGACACGGTGAGTTCATAGCCCCATTTTCAACCATTTGGTATTCAGTAAAGTTTGGGGGAAAAGTATACTTTTGAGTTGATGTATTATTTTGAAAATATTTTTGTTTGCTTACTGTCATTTGCGACACAACCATTAGTTCGAATGAGGAACCGGTCAATAATATTGGTAGCGCTACTTAGGAGAATTTGCACTAACCGGATGAGGGTTACTGCTATTTTCCTGCATCTAACCGAATGGGGGTAAGATGTAATATTATCTGATTTTATGATTATTTTGTGATAGTATGATTATGTTATGAGCAGTTTTGGTTGTAATTGATACATCAACAAAATATTTTGTCTGGATTAAACCTATGTTCTCACAAAATTTTGTTGACTGGTTTAAGTGTACTTTTTCAGGAAATGAGTAACACCTTTGATTTCAGCTTTGAGGTTCATGATGGTTAGGGTGAAGTAGTAGGACGAGTTGTGCAACACTGACCGTTAACATCGTTGACGGGACTGTGTACGTAGACGCGCATTTCCATAGATTTTAGACATGCTGTAACCTAGTTGTAGCTAATTACATCTAATTTTGGTATATTATGTAAAAAGATGTAATTCCTCTAATATTAATAAAAGCATGTGTGTGTTATGTTTCTATTATATCTGTGTTTATTTCACTATAAACAATGCACTCTGATAAAAGCTAGTCACATTCCACCCGTATCGTTCACGCTTCTGCCGGGATGTGACAGGTTGGTATCAGAGCCATTGGTTATAGAGAATTAGTTATTTAAAGTAAATAACTAGACTATAACCATAAGGTCAAAATATACTTTATGATTTTATGTGAATTTATGTGAACTATGTGAGTTCATGATTTTATGGTTAAGATTCTAAAAATTTTTAATGGTTATTTGACTAACTCTTTCTGTGAAATATTGCTAAGGAATTTTACGTATGAATTAGATAGTTATCACTATGAAATGACCCTTCAGAAGGTCCATACTATATAGCCCTAAAGAAATAGTACATGAATCAGAAACTTCAGCAGGCTATAAATGTTTCCCCAACTGGGATGAAAAATACATCAAGGTTTTATGTTAGACGTGCACCAGTGCAAAGGGGAGGATATACAATTGTAACTCCTAGGAAAAAGGTGAAACATGGAAACAGGTTTAGAGCTATACCAACTGAGGAGATAGAAACAACACCCTCCTATTCTTCCAAAGATGAAGATAGAATTATTAAACCAGAATTGGATCAAGTGAAAGCAGCCTGATAGACTCTTAAGAAACTTAAGAAGATACAGCTGGGAATCTGGAAAATCCAAAAGGATATTAAGAAGCTCAAGACACCCAAGAAAAGTATCTTCACCAGGTCTGGAAATGGCTTAGCAAAAACTGAAAGTTTATAGTTTAACTTTTTAGAATAAAAGTAATAAGAGCTTAACTGATATATGTATTTTGTGATAACAGTGTTTGTTTGAATTATGTTAAAATTTTTGTGTTAAGATATTTATTTGCAATACTAACATTGAAATTCACTATAGTGAATCATACCGCCAAAAAGGAACACTCAGTCTGTCAGGAGAAAACTCAAGTGGGACGACCCAGGACCAGACTGGGGAAGAAACACCCGTGAACCTGATACAACTAAGAATGATAGGATATCTAGATAATAGCCCAACAACTGGAAGCTACCCTACCTATCTTTAATTACTCAACTCCAACAAAATCTGAATATTGGAACTACCTCAAACCCACCAGTAAGGCCTGAAAATATGAATATAAAGAAAGAAGACAGGAAGAAGATATTTTAAATGGAATTTCAAAGGGATGCTCCTACAAAACCTTTATCGTGTAGACCTCGAGGAATTTGATGGAAAAGGTGGAGCAGTACAAGCGTTAAGATGGTTAGATGACATGGAAGGAGTCCTGGAAATCAGCAACTGTGCTGAAAATTTCAAGACACTGTTTGCTTCCCTTTCTTAAGGAGAAGCACAATCCTGGTGGAAAATGGAGGTACATCACTAGGGATAGAAATATTATGAATAAGCTGAGTTGGAAGAATTTAGAAATCTAGTGATAGAAAAATACTGCCCATATAATGAAATAGAAAAACTAGAGACTGAATTTTTAGCACTAGAAATAAAAGGGTCAGCACACCGGAATATACTGATAGGTATAATGAACTATCCAGATTAGTGCCACATTTGATAACTCTGGAATCAAAAAGAATAGGAAGGTTATTTGGGGATTAGTGCCACAAATAAGAGGACTAGTGAAATCTGCTAGAACCAAAACCTTCCAAGAAGCAGTAATCTTGTCAGGAAGTCTGACAGATGAAATGATCAGGAATGGATCAATAGGTCATCAAGCAGGATAGCAGGAGAGAAAAAGGAAATGGACTGAAAACCATCCTGGAAAAAATTTGGAGAAAGTTCCCAGAAAAGAGTAGCCCGACCTCCACCAAGAAACTTTTGAGGAACAACTCCAAGGAAAGAAAGTAAAAAACCACCACAGTGAATATCTATCAAGAGATATCATACAGGAAACTGTAGACAGGGTGTGGTTATAACTGTAAAAGGAAGGGACAAGGTTCTCGAGACTGCAAAACCCTACTAACCCAAAAACCGTCTGCTTTCAGTGTGGAAGTGAAAATCATTTCCGAAATGAATATCCACAACGAAAGGGTAAGGGTCCAGCTAATCAGAACAACCCTCGTGAAAGAGCTTTTATGATACAAGCTGATGAAGCTCGTCATGAACCAGAAGTAGTCACGGGTACGTTCCTTATCAATAACCAGTACGCTAAAGTATTATTTGATACAGGAGCAACTCGTAGTTTTGTTTCACATACTTAGCATTTTCTAACATCTGAAAAATTACGTGATAGCTATGTGATAGAATTAGCTGACGGTAACATAATTGAGGCTGATGAAATCATTCCTAATTGCATCTCAAATTTAGATGAGTACTGTTTTGATATAAATCTGATACCTATTAAGTTAGGAGGATTGATATCATAGTAGGAATGGATTGGTTAAGTGCAAATCATGTGAAATCATTTGCGATAAGAAAATGATTAAGATTCCTTTGATTAAGGAAAATAAAACCCTCTGCATTTATGGTGATAGTCATGTAATACTGTGAAACTGATTACTTGTAAAAAAGCACGAAAATACCTCAACAAGAATTGTTTAGCATTCTTGGTCATATTGTTGATACACAACTTGATAAGGAAAATTTGGAAAGTATTCCTGTTAAAATGAATATGCTGATGTGTTCCTGATAACTACCTGGACTACCACCCCCCGTCAGGTAGAGTTTAAAATAGAATTGATACCAGGAACACCCCTATTGCCAAAGCACCTTATCGTTTAGCACCAACTGAGATGAAAGAACTTATGACTCAGTTACAGAGAATTGTTAGATAAAGGTATACGTCCAGTTCCTGGGGCCAGTCTATTAGTGGAACTTTATGTGATAGGGACTATAGTACTTAGATAGTCCACTCCCTAAATATTGTGACCAACTCCAAGGACAGTCTCAATGACTTACGATCTGGATCTCAATTAGTCAAGAGTGACATTCTAAATGTTTAGAACTAATATTAATGAACTTGGAGTGGTAACTAATGCGTTCAAGACCATAGCAAGATCAGACCTCTGTCCATGCCCTGCACAAGTGAAACTCATCATGTTGCAGCGAAGATCAAAAATAGACTGAATACTAAGACTAAGTACTGAAGTTGAAGAAGTACTGACAAAGTATAGACCGTACTGAGCTTCAGTACTGAGAATACTGAGATCATGAGAACTAAACTAAGCTTCTCTGCAAAAGTCTGAGACAGACTGAACACACTGATCATATGAGTCTCACTGTTACATCTTCTGAGCCAAGTCAAGAAAAGTCTAGAATCATTACGCTAGAGTTCTTTTGAGTTTTCTCGTGTTGAATTTATCATAGTTACAGCAGTGTTCAGGTATTAAGTGTTTAACGACTAAGATTGTACTTAGTATAGTTATCAATTGTAAATGGAACTGTAGAATCACTGTGAACTCATAGATGCGTTATTTAAAATCTTGTGTAAGAAGGCACACACTTTTGCCGCTAGATGTAACATGTTTATGCCATGTTGGCAATGACTAATTTGTATGAATTTCCTATGTTGGCTTTATTGAAATATGCGCTATATTCTTTAGGTAATCCGTGACAACTAATAAGAGGGCGAGTCCAGTCATGCCAGGTATTTATGGACCTGATGAATAGAGTGTGTAAACCTTACCATAGATAATTTGTTATAGTCTTCATTGATGACATTCTAATTTATTCTAAGAGTAAGGAAGACCACGAACAACACCTCAGGTTAACCCTGGAACGTTACGAAAAGAAAAGTATATGCGAAATTTCCAAATGTGAACTTGGAAAAGAAAAGTACAATTCCTTGGGCATATAGTCAACCAAGATGGAATTAGGTTGATCCAGCAAAGATAGAATCAGTTAAGAAATGGGAAATTCCAAAGACCCCGACAGAAATACGTCAATTCTTAGGCTTACGCAGGATACTATAGAAGTATTTATAGAAAACTTCTCAAGAATAGCTCAAACGTTGACTGAATTGACTCAAAAGATAAAAAGTACGTATGGGGAGGAAAGCAAATGAAGCCTTTGAACTTCTTTAAGAATAAATTATATAGTGCACCAGTGTTAGCTTTACCTGAAGGAACTGATAACTTCATAGTCTAGCTTTGGATGTGTTTTAATGCAGAAAGATAAGGTGATTGCATATGCATCAAGACAACTTAAGAGGTAGTGAAAAGAATTACACCACCCTGATCTAGAATTAGGAGCTGTAATATTTGCACTAAAAATTGGAGACATTACTATATGAACTAAGTGTAAAATATATACGGACCACAAAGTTTTGCAACACATCTTTGATCAGAAGATGTTAAAATGAGACAAAGAAGATGGGTAGAGTTATTTAGTGATTATGATTGTAAAATTAAGTATCACCCAGAAAGGCCAATGTAGTAGCTGATGCGTTAAGTAGAAAAGAAAGGACGAAACCTTTACGAGTACGAGCAATGAAAATGGAAATACGCTCAGATCTGTTAAGACAAATCCAGTAAGTTAAACCCTAGATATATTGGTCCACTCAAGATCATTGATAGCATTGGTCCTGTAGCATATAAGTTAGGAATTACCTCAAGAACTAAGTGAAATACACAACACATTTCATGTGTCCAACCTCAAGAAATGCCTAACCAATGAAACCCTAAGGTACAAATTCAAGAAATACAGGTAGATAGAAAATTACATTTTGATGGAAGACTCAATAGCCATTGTGGGAAAGGGAAGATGGAATCAAGAAGAAGTACCCCACCTGTTCAGAGGTAATAATTAATTGAGTTTTTTAAATGAATTTCGGGACGAAATTCTTTTAAGGGGGGAGAATGTGACAACCCTAGAATTAATTTTTAGTATATTACGTTACGAGCCACAATAATATATTTTAGTATGTATATGTTATGAAAATACATATGCATGGTTGCATGCATGCATATAAGAATTAATTATTTATGTGTGCAGGTATGTTATATACCCCGAAATCCACACATACGGTATGTATATACAAATTTTACGTGTGCATGTTGGCATACATATATATACATGGAAAGTCTTTGGAATACCTGTATATATATACGATAAATAGGTATACATATATATAATCTACTTATTATATGTGTATATGTACTTTACTTAATCGTACATATTATATTATGAACACATGTAAATATGTATACGCATTAAGAATATGAAATATATATGTTGGGTATGCATGTATAATTGTAATCTATTTTATAAAATCACTTATGCATATATTCAAAATACATATATATATAGATGTACACTCTAAACTAAGAACCTAAATCTAAAACTAACACCAAACCACCTCCCTCATGTCCCTCGGTTACCACCATCCATGCACCTTCAAAAGTCAAACCGCCACCACACCACTTTGTCCTACATGTGACTAGGATAGTTAGTTCCACTTTGCTTTCTTCACCAAAACGCCACCATACCCCTATATTTATTGCTTTCACATCCATGCACCTATATGTCTTGCTTTCACACTTCCTATAACCACCGTACAAACCCTCAAGAGAAGTACATGAACTATCATCATTGCTAAGAACAATAGGTGGCAAGTTCTAAAGAATCATAGGACACCTTGCATGCACCATGACTCCCTCCATCCGCCACTTCTCGGTTCCATGTTGACTTCCATAAAAACCGCCACCTAAGGACTCTATGAACATACACATCACTACCCTAATACTAGATGTAATGATTACCCTTTTGTTATAAAATCCTTTGGCCTTTAAACATCACTATATGTCATCGGCCAAGCTCATCTCTCAAATATATAAACTACAAGCTAAACCATGACCACCCCAATCTACATACATCTCTCGGGTTCTTATTAACTTAAAGCCATCACCACCTTCACCCTTGATCTTTATATCCATCATCGTTAGCCACCACAACTATGCATCCCTCGGGTTGTAAGTTACCACACAATAACAACAAACAACATCAACAACAACAACCGACCAACTACAACACATCACCAACATCTACCACCACCATCCACGATCCTCACCACCTTGTTCTCGGATTCAGAAGTGAAACACCATCAAGTTCATCATCAAAGGTGATAAAAAGGTTTAGTTACATATATGTTAACAAAACACATATATATACATACATATTGATATGTATGTATATAAAAGGCTTAGCCACCCGAAACCAATTTTGGAAAACTTTAATCCATGAATCTTGAATAATAAGTTCCAAAACTCAGGAACTTATGATTAAAAAGATATATTTAAATTTTACAAAATATATATCATAATTATTTAAGAAAAATCAAATAAATATTAAATGAAAGAAATTGTGGGAATAAACATTGAAAAATTCTGTTTTTATACTGAAATATTAAACTGGAAACTTTGATAAAATTTTGATAAGTGAAATAATTTATATAAATTATTTTATAATGGAAAATAGAAAGAAAATATCAAAAATAGAAAAAATTCGGTAAAATTCTAATAAAATCACAGAATTATTATTTTGAGGTAAAAAAGCCTCTGGAATTATTAGAATTTTATCCCTATTATGATTAAGATACGAATTTTTATATGTTCTGCAGTAGATAAATCATAATAAATATTATAAACTATATAATAAATTCTGATAAAATCATATATGAAATAATAAAGTAAATTTGAAAATATATTATTTCATAATTTTTGGAGTAGTATAAGTATTTTTTCTAAATACTACAATTATTGTGAAAATTACAGAAACTAATATGTTATGATTTGGACCTTGGGATAATTATAGATGTTTGGTATTTTATAAAAGTTTGGTAAAATTTTGGATAATTTTGGAACAAAGCTATTTTTAACTATTTATGGGAATATTATGAAATATACAGAAAATAATCTGTTAAGATTTGGATGTTATAAAAATTATGAGATGTTACTGAATTTTTGAATAAGATTTTATGATTTTTAGGATTTTTGGACAACAGTAGGTATTTTGATGATTTATGTAGAATTTATACTAATTTTTGAACAAATTATGTATAAACAATTTGTGAAAAGTTTTGTGGGTAACATTATTGGTAGAACTTCAACAGATACTTACATCTGAGGTTCTAAAAATTTTAAAGAAAATATTGTCTGACACTGTGAACTGTTTTGTTAGGTTAAAGTGAGAAGACACGGTGAGTTCATAGCCCCATTTTCAACCATTTGGTATTCAGTAAAGTTTTGGGGGAAAAGTATACTTTTGAGTTGATGTATTATTTTGAAAATATTTTGTTTGCTTACTGTCATTTGCGACACAACCATTAGTTGAATGAGGAACCGGTCAATAATATTGGTAGCGCTACTTATGAGAATATTTGCACTAACCGGATGAGGGTTACTGCTATTTTCCTGCATCTAACCGAATGGGGGTAAGATGTAATATTATCTGATTTTATATTATTTCGTGACAGTATGATTATGTTTGAGCAGGTTTGGTTGTAATTGATACATCAAAAAATATTTTGTCGGATTAAACCTATGTTCTCACCAATATTTTTGTTGACTGGTTTAAGTGTATTTTTCAGGAAATGAGTAAACTTTGATTTCAGTTTGAGGTTCATGATGGTTGGGGCGAAGTCGTAGGACGAGTCTGTGCGACACTGACCGTCAACATCGTTGACGGGACTGTGTACGTAGACGCGCATTTCCATAGATTTTAAACATGCTGTAACCTAGTTGTAGCTAATTACATCTAATTTTGTATATTATGTAAAAAGATGTAATTCCTCTAATATTAATAAAAGCATGTCTGTGTTATGTTTCTATTATATCTGTGTTTATTTCACTATAAACAATGCACTCTGATAAAAGCTAGTCACATTCCACCCGTATCGTTCACGCTTCCGCCGGGATGTGACAGAAACTGATGAATGAATGTCCTGAGTGCGTCCTTAATCGTGCATCATGAGCTTAAGCGTTCCGTGACCTGAGAAAACATGCTAAAGTGTGTCAACATAAAGTTGGTGAGTTCACAGGTTTTATCACAGATAAAAATGTTTGTAACTGTTTGAATGTTTGTAACTGTTACTGTTTGTAACTGTTCGACTGTTGAATGGTATAGTAATTAAAGCATATCGATAGGTAGCTAGCCTATAATCATGTTACTTAGCGTTTCGAACCGAAGCTGACTGTTTGCGTGCTATATGTTTGTTGTTCCCCCGTCACGTCTCGCAAGACAGTGACAAATGTTAGGTCAATTTGCACCCGTTTGACCTCCAATCAAGCTAGCGCGACTAGCCCGGGCGGGGTTTGTCAGACCCAGTAGTACTACTCAGAATTACCTCGCTAATCCATTACTAACGGTTCGAGAGTGTCAGGACTGTTTGTATGTTTGCACTAACGTAACAGGCGATACAATAATACTAAAATCCTTCATAAAATATGTTTGCATGTTTTCTCCCCCAAAAGGAAAGAAAGTAAAATAGGGGCCGTGAAGACTCACCTTGATTGCACAGCAAGAAATAATGTTCGTACAACGATTAGGGTTTCGGTTAACCTGGATTTCATTTAATAGGAATATAATTAATGTTAGTTGTTATTTACGAGTTTATGGTTAATAATATGATTAACGTTCGAATAAGAATTAGGGTTTTGATAGAATTATGAATTTTGTTTAAGTAACTAAATTTATGAAATAAATATCATGTTTTAATCCATTTGATGAATTATTAAGTGTTTTAGAAATGAATTTAGATTTAATGATGAAGTTCAACATGTAATTAAGTCCGTATGATTAACGAAGAATAATTACGAAAATATTATTCTAAACCGTTCGTTTAAAGTATATTTTATAAAATAAACAATATTTGTAAATAATTTGGTAAAACTTTAATATAATCTAAAAAATTATTTGGTGCTCGTGAAAATATTTAAAGTTCACAAAAACAATTTTTATATTTATTAAAATTTTTGAAAAATTAATTTGGGCTAAAAGCCCTTAAAAAAATATGGGAGGTGGCCGGGTTTCGAACCCGGGACCTTCAACTTTGCAAGGGGGCATGGAACCAATAGACCAGGCATACAACGCGAATTAATACAGGATCTAAACTCTTTTAAGTTATATTAACAAGTGCCCCCAATCCATATGAACCCTAGGTTCGTTTGGATCCAAATCGAAGCACAATCGATCGCGTTCATGTTGGCAATCATGGGGCTTTTGTTCCCCATGTAAAAACGAAGCAAAAGAGTATCATATTACCTATTACTTCAATGGAAATCGATGGTTTCAAGATCGAAATGTGGTCGCGGCTGTGGTATACTGATTTCGTGAGATATAGGCTTTTATACACAAATTCGTCGCACCAGAAGCTCCTAATGATGATGATGAACGAAAGCCTTCTAGAAATTTTGGTTTAAAATGCTCGGAGAACAGGGTTCGAACCAGTTGCAGGTTCGTGACCGAGGAGAATCGAATGGGGTGTTTTTGAGTTCGTTTCAAATGCATTCGAAGTGCCATTAGTTTAGGAATCTTATAATCGACCGTTTTGATTAATTTAGTTGCATTATTGCGATGTGTAGTGCGATCGGGATGTGTAAAGCGGCCGAAAGGGGAACCAAAATCGTGGGTCGGTTGGGTGGAGAAGAAAGGTGTTCCAGAATTACACCTTTGGTCCCTGTGGTTTGTTCTTTTGTTAGTTCATGTTTAAACTTTAGTTTTTAAGTTTTCAAAATAGCAAAACAATCCCTGAACTTTAAACATAGTTTAAGCTTTAATCATTTTATTATTTATCTAACTTTTTATAAATCCTTATTATATTTTATTACTACTACTACTTACTATTATTATTATTATTATTATTATTATTATTATTTATTTATTTATAATACTCAATCAAAGTAATATGTATAAGCAACCCATAAGTTTCGTATATGACCACAATGGTCCATACAAGTTTAAACGACGTTAACTTTTTAATTAACGTAGAAGTACAGGATGTTACAGTCTCCCCTGCTTTGGAAATTTCATCCCGAAATTTTTAATTACGAGGAGGCGGAAACGAAAAGATGAGGATACTGGGATTTCATTTGGTCCTCACGTTCCCAGGTGAACTCTGGGCCACGTTTAGAGTTCCATCGGACTTTGACAATAGGGATACGACTGTGTTTGAGTGTCTTGACCTCTCGGTCCATAATTTCCACTGGTTCCTCGATTAAACGTAGTTGTTCGTCAACATGTACCTCGTCTAATGGAACGACGAGAGTCTCGTCTGCAAGGCATTGTCTTAGGTTTGAAACATGGAACACATCATGTACTCCACTGAGTTCTTCAGGTAGGTTCAACTGATAGGCTACGGGGCCAACCCGTTTGACAATCTCAAACGGTCCCACGTACCTAGGGTTTAGTTTTCCACGTTTCCTGAAACGAATCACACCCTTCCAAGGTGACACTTTCAAAAGCACTTTGTCACCATTTGAAATTCCAATGGTCGGCGGCGTTTATCAGCGTAACTCTTCTGTCGGTCACGTGCTGCTGCCATGCGGTTACGAATTCGCACGATCTTCTCGTTCGTGCACAAGTTCAGGACCGGTAAGTTGACTTTCTCCAACTTCCGCCCCACAAATAGGTGACCGGCACTTACGCCCATACAGTGCCTCAAATGGAGCAACTTTGATCGACGTGTGATAGCTATTATTGTATGAAAACTCAACTAACGGTAAGTGAGTTTCCCAACTGCTGCCAAAATCAATCACGCAAGCACGCAACATGTCTTCCAAGGTTTGGATCGTACGCGCACTCTGGCCGTTAGTTTGAGGATGATATGCAGTGCTCATATCTAACCGCGTTCCCAATGATCGTTGTAAAGATTGCCAGAAGTGTGAAGTGAATCGAGCGTCACGATCAGATATGATGGAAATTGGACACACCGTGCTGAGCGACTACTTCCCTTAGGTAGATACGAGTCAACTTCTCCATTCGGCCAGCCTCCCTAATTGGTAGGAAATGTGCGGATTTCGTCAAACGATCTACAATTACCCAAATGGTATCGCATCCGCTAGGAGTCCGAGGCAATTTCGTGATAAAATCCATAGATATCTGCTCCCACTTCCATACTGGAATTTCTGGTTTTTGAAGTAAACCAGATGGTCGTTGATACTCCACCTTAACCTTAGAACAGGTTAAGCATCTGCTTACGTAAGTGGCAATATCCGCTTTCATGTTTGGCCACCAGTAAAGGACTTTTAAATCGTGGTACATCTTGTCTGAACCCGGATGAATAGAGTATCGTGACTTGTGAGCTTCGTCCATTACTAGTTCTTGTAGGTATCCATACAAAGGAACCCATATTCGGTCCATGAAGTAGCGGATTCCGTCAGATTTGACCTCTAATTGTTTCCCCATGCCTCGTAGCGATTCGGCTTTCAGGTTCTCTGTTAGGACCGTGTACGTACGGAGTACTAACTGATTCTTTGTTATACCGGATCAAATAGAATATGATGGCGATCCAATCAGGGAGAACGAAATCAAGATCAATCCTAACGATTAGAAAACGTTAAGAATGGAATAGGAATGATCTGGGACGTTCTATGAACTTGGAATGGACGATCTGGACGTTCTGGGTCGACTAGGGTTTCAAGTATTCAAAGTGTTCGTTTTTCCACGAATTAAGTGGTATTTATAGGTTACAGCTATCAGTC
Source organism: Flaveria linearis (assembly GCA_024085815.1). Lineage (NCBI taxonomy): Eukaryota > Viridiplantae > Streptophyta > Magnoliopsida > Asterales > Asteraceae > Flaveria > Flaveria linearis. The sequence continues at coordinate 10,736,572 of CM044017.1, read as the reverse complement.
GTACGACTGAGCCAGGCGACTGGCTCAGTCATGCGACTGAGTCATACGATTGATTCATTCGGACGACTGAGTCAGTTTATGACTCAATCGTACGATTGACTCAATCTCCTGGTTCAATCGTGTGACTGGTCCCTTCGCATGGTCCAGTCGTGCGACTGAATCAGATAACTTAGTTAAACACATTCTTGAACCTTTAATGGTTTAGAACTATGTCTAACAACTGTAAACCTATATAACATTGTCATATATGTGTGTAACAATAAACAATATAGATAGATATAACATTAAAAACCAATACACATATATAGAAGAGTTTCTTATTCAATTGATCAAACATTACATAAGTGTTACAAGAAAAGAAAGTCTATTACATTTAAGCTCACTAGACTAGAACTGGGGACATGTGTACCAACAAACTCCCCCTTGGACCTAGTTCTATCTAGACTTTGACTTCTTTCTTGAACTCTTCAAATCTCTTTATTCTCTCCTCTTTAGAAACCCCGACATGGATATTCAGTGCGAAGCATAGACGTATGATATGCTGAAACTGTAGTGCTTGCACTATATCTGCGTGTCAAAAAACAGTGGCCACTTGTACAGCGTATAAACATCGGACGCTGACAAGTTTATTAGCCACATAGGGTCAAACACCCTTATTGTGTCCATCGACCCGTCCTTCTCCAAAACAATGACTGCCTCTCCTGAGCGCCAGTCATAGTACCACCACTTAAAGTGTGGGGTAAAGTCCTGTGGCATCTCCCTCAGTGGAATTTGGGACATTGTGCGTGGAGGTCGCCACTTCAGGACTATCTTCGGTTGACCAGTAATGGGACTCACTTCAGACCTTCTGATGTAACGTGTGGCCTGCTGTGGTCTGAAGTTGACCCATCTAGTCCTGTACTCCCTTTTCAGGGCAGCCTCAAACCAGCCTGACATTTTCTTCGGATCAGCGTATAATAGCTTCAGGCGCGCCAGCTGGTTGAGCTCAAAACCAGGGAGAGTCTTCAGATCGTGAGGGAATCTGAAGTACTCTATTCCCCTCTCTCTCTTCACAGCATAAACCCCAAGATCCTCAAAGTGAGCCCATGCTATAATCTTCCCTGAAACCTCATGTTTTTCTTGACTTTGTAGAGTTTGGTGTAGGTATTCTGTGTCGCTGTAGCACGTTGGGCTCGGACCTCGGCGAAGCAAGCCGCCCATTCAGCCTTTCGAATATCGACTTCGGCGTCCGAGGCTTGGGCTTGACTTGTTGAGGCTTCTGCTCCTTTCTCCTTATCGCTGAGTTTATCCAGAATGTCACTGTCAAGGTTGTTTACCAAATCTGGAAACACGTTTCCCTCTTGATCAGTGTATTCTGGATAGTGCTGATCTGTGATGTCTTCAATTTCGATTTCTTCAACATCGTTGAGCTCGTCATCATCAGCATCATCAAAAATTGGAGCATCCTTAACAATTTCGTCTGGATTCAGACGAAATATTTCAGCAAGCTGCTCATCAGTAAGGTCGTGAATAATTTCTCCTTCTTCAGGAGTATAACTCACTGACCTTCTGACGATCCCCTGCAGATCAAGAATCATTGTGAGTTGAGACTTGACCTGTTGGAGGGGAGCAACATCATGCTCATCTTGCTGAAATCCCTTATCTGTTTAATATCAACATGTAGAGTAGCAAACATTAGTATAAACTCAAGTTAATTAAACATTAATCATTAAATATTTACAAGAGTTTCATATACGTCAAAAGATGAATCAAGTACAAAACTTTAGAAATAAAACATCTAATCAGTACTTTTGTCTTGGATCATTGCTGGATCTCCGGCAGAAGGGGAGGTAGGTGGGGCAGCAGTTGATGCTCCCTGGTCTTGTCTTTTCTTGCTTCGTTGCTCATGACCAGAGGCAGAGGTAGATGCATCTCCGTCCCCTTCATCATCATCATCATCATCTTTTCTTCATCATCTCACCTTCCTCGTTATCAGCATCACTATCATCATCCTCATCATCCTCCTCATCATCATCATCTTCACCTTCTCCTATCTTGAGAGGCTTAGTCGGATTTGCTTTCAGCTTTAGCAAGATGGACTTGTTTTCAGCCTGTAACTTCTCCAACTTCCTGTCAGTCTCAATCTCGTGCTCTAATAGACCAGTGATCTGATCAGTCTGTGAAGCGATCAGCTGAGCTTGAGATGAAGTCAACTCCCTTAACTGATGAATCTCAGCTGTCTGGGAGGAACACTGCTCTGTTAACTGCTGAATCTGAGCAGTCTTGGCCTTGTCAGAAGCTAGCAGCTGGAGCACCATGCTGTTCAGTGCTGCAAGCTGCTCTGTCACTGAGACAGGTGGAATGAATGAGCTAGAGGGTGCAGATGAGGGTTGGGTTTGGTGAGTGGTGTGTGTTGTGGTAGCTGTGGTGTAGATGGGAGGTGGTGGGAAGGCTGTAGTGGGGGGTACAGTGGTGGTGGAAGTAGATATGCGAGTATGAGGTGGAGGTTTAGTAGTGGTGGTGGTTGATGTGGTGGCTGTGGTGGTGGATGGTGTGGCTGTGGAAGTGGTTGTAACGAAGGTGAGACGTCTTTTCTTCTTCTTCTGACCATGGGGTTGAGCCATCCTTTTCTTCCTCGTTCCCGTTGAAGTGGATGCTCCCCCAACAACCCTGCTAGCTGACTCCGGTGCATAACTCGGATCAGTGGCTATCTCTCTGAGTCTCGTGGGGATTCACCGACCGCCCTTAGCCCATGTTCTGTGGGAACAACCTTGCTTCCCACAGTACGTGTCAAGGGCTCCTCTTCTGACTCCTCTTCCTCCTCACCAAGAACAAAATCCTGATGGAAACCAGCAGACTCAGTTCCATCGTGGGTGGGTGGTGGAGATGGTATATCAGTGGTAGTGGCCCTAGATGGAATGGGGCCTGTATCTCCACCATCACCACTGTCATCATCATCAGAATCATCTGATGGATAGCTATCACCTCAGTGTCAGATCCACTGTCATCATGACGCCATTTGCGTCTCCCTGGGGCAACATAATCAGCCCGGGCCAGATGCCCAATCAACCTCTTCATCACCGGCTTCACCTGCTTGCCTCTGTAAACCTTCATCCTCCCAAGAGTGGTGTCATCCATAATCTCCAACGCCACTGCATCACTTTTCCTTGGGCAGATCAGGCAACTTTTCATCAAAAATCAGCTGTAGGAACCGGGGGTACATACAAAACCCTTCCTTCCCCTTTGCCTCTAATTTCTCTATCAGATACGTGAAAATCATGTTGGAGAAGCTGAAGGGGTGGTTAAGGACCAATGCAACATATGCATTCTGGATTTGGTCCGATAGATCATCAAACCCACCCCTCCTGGATGCTATGCACTTCAGTATGACGTGTGCTAGGTACTTGTACTGGGGGCTCATGTTGCTCTTGTTCAGCACCCCCGAGTTGATGTCCCCGCAGTACCCGATCCTCATAAAGCACCCACGAACCGTCAGAGGATGTAGCTTAACTGGATGATCCTCATCATCTCCAAATTCCAATACTCTCCTGATATCTGCCGCTGTGATCTCTATCGCCCTACCAAAGATAGTACTTCGGATACGGTAGGGTTCCACAGATCGATCTACCGAAGCTCCCTCCCAGAATGATTGGTGAAGGGACTGGTAGGGAGTACAGGGTGTAGATATAGCTCTATAGATCCGTGACCTCCTCAAAAAGTCGATAATCCCTTCAAACTCACCACCGTTCCTCGAGGTGGAATCCAAGTGAGCACAAATGTTGTGCTTGGATTTATGGTCCATCTATTAGCCATATTCCTGTAATCAATAGCAAACACACGTTAGAAACATGTAAAACAGAGTTTGACTAAATCAGAAAACAGTTTAGTTCAATCATGCGATTGCACTGTGCGACTGGGTTTCAGTCGGATGGTCATATGTGCGACTGGACTTCAATCGGTTGAACAGTAATGCGACAGAATTTCAGTCGAATGATGTGTCATGCGATTGAGTCTAATTAGGAGACTGAACCTGCGATTGAGTCAGTCGACCGAATGACTCATTCGCATGATTTATTCGACGATTGAATGAATCGTCCCTTTCAATCGTGCGATTGAAGTTCATTCTGGAGTCCAGTCGTATCACACACTCAACCATTCGCATTATTCATTCGGCTGATTGAATGAGTCGCCCCTTTCAATCGGGCGATTGAAGTTCATTCTGGGGGACCAGTCGCATCGTAGACAAAACTGTTCCATTTCCAACTCAGATTATCAAATGGCTAAATTAAACATTAAGTTCATGTTTATTAGACTCGCAATCATGTATCTAACCCACCTAATCCATTGATTTTAACATTGTATGTGATTAAGGTAGTTATTTTACAAAGTTGGTGTCGGTTCAAGAACTAGGTCAAATACGATCGGATTCAAACCCCATTCGACTGTAGGCATCATCAATCACTCGCGTTATACTGTAGAAATGCTAAAGCGTCAGAAATCGGATACAGTAGGTGTTTAAGATCAAATGAAATTTGGGCAGCGTAACGGTGTGATTTTGAGTTTAGGGCGAATGAGTTCTGCGATCGACTGAGGAGCCTATTTATACTAAAAACTCAGTTCAGTCGGGCGAATGAACCCATTCGCTCAATTCATTCGGCCGATTCAATCTCCAGTCGTACGACCGAGTCTAATCGCATGACTCAGTCGTGCGATTGAAACTGGGTCGTACGATTTACTCAATCGACCAGTTCCATTCGATCAATTTACCTCCATTCGCTTGTTTGACCTAGGCGGTCACTTTCAATGGCCGATTGGGCTCATTCGCATGTCCCAATCTTACGATTGTATTCAATCGTATACCCCATTCGTACGACTGGGTCAGATCAGATTCAGTTGTGCGATTGGGCTATACTTGTGCCATTTTTGTCAAGTTATGGACCGACCCTTAGTTTTCTTAACCAATTGATAAGACATTATAATCTTTTGATCATCTCAGACATGATCACTTTTAAAAGCAACACATTCACTGATCACCTCAGATGTGATCCATTTATCCACCCGATCACCTCAGACGTGATCCATTTATCCACCCGATCACCTCAGACGTGATCCATTTATCCAACTGATCACCTCAGAGTGATCTATTTATCCACCTGATCACCTCAGACGTGATCCATTTAACCTTTCAGAAACAATTTGTTAAGTAAACGTTAAGCACATTTGGTGACGTTTAGCAGATAACAATACACACAGTCTCGACATTGACACATTATACTAAAATAATTGAAAAATCTTAAAACTACGAATAGAATGAACATTTGTTTTTGTTGGGTCAAGTTTGTGTAGCTTATTAGCATTTACATCATATCAAGGACAGACTCATATGGAATCAGACAGGCATAAACAGCATTACTTGGAACCTTTGATTAGAATTGAACTTTAAACCCTTGCATATCACAGCTTTCTCACTTATCTAAGACTTCTGAAATCTAACTGGGAATCATGCTTGATATGATACGTAACGTACTTTGATTATCAACTTCAGTCAGTGCATACACGACGATTGTCAGTATACTTGTCCACTTAAATCCATACACAGACTTTTGACACGCATTGGTAACGAATTAAGTTATATTATTTCAACCAACATTTGTGGATCCCAAGCTTATATGGTAATCATTATTCCTTAGAGGACTTTCGAGCGGTCTATAGGTATTTTGACAAGAAGAGACTATTCTTAGAGCTTTCAAAGAGAAGCCAATCCTCAGGTCAGTGCCATCGCACAGCAGAGAGGCGGCAAACAACAACGAATTCTAGAATATGTAGGTTATGCTTATCCTCAGGTCAGTGCCATCGCACAGCAGAGAGGCACACAACCTATCTCCTTGTTAGAGCATTTCTTATTTTTCTTTTTCACATAACGCACCAACAACATTTTGTTATCAGTATGATTGCGCTTGTATTCATTTTTTCTTTTGCTCTTTTTGCAGTCACACGCTCACCTTTGGTGGCGTTTATTTGCTCGTTATCCCTTATCGGAAATGGCTGATTGTGTTAACCAGTGATAAGATGGGAACCCACAGTTGATTGAACCGTTTAGTTTAGATTAAGTTTACCAATGACGTCTACTCGTCTATTGTGTTGAATCTACCGACACATCGTATAGTGAACTAGCACCTCCCTAGATCAGCTTTCTCCGTGTAGTTACAGTACCAACCAAGCGTACTATCATCTTCCCATTTTGTTAGACTTAGACTTCTCAGATTTATAATTTTCTGTGATATAATTAACTTGCAGAACGAAAATCCTTTTGGTGTTCCAAGTAACTCGGTGCCTGTGTACTATCACTTTCCATAATTTATCGAGTCACATTTCCAGTTTAGATGTCTATGCCTTTTCAGACTTTACTTACCTTCCCCCTTTTTTTTTTTAAGTAAATGAATACTGAAATAAATCTCCCCCTAAAATACTAAAACAGAAAATCTTTTTGTGTTTTTGGATTTTATATAACAAGAAAAAATAAAAAAAATAAAAAATAAAATAAAATTAACAGAAAATAAACACATAAATACGAGTCGGACTATGTATCTTCTTCTTCCACAATCACATCACTTTTCTTTTTAACGCCGTTGACTCTAGCAGATAGAAAAATCTAGGTTTATCAAATGGTTGGTGTAGAGGTCAGCGCGCTGAAAATCCGTGTTATTTTAATCACATCAATCAATTGTTTTTCATAGCAATCGCGTATGAAATGATATTTAATGCCGATGTGTTTGGTTTTTGGATGTTGAACAGGATTTTTAGTAACAGCTATGGCAGCAGAATTATCAACATAAATAGGGGTGTTAGAAAATTGCAAACCGTAGTCGCGCATTTGCTGTTGGATCCAGATAATCTGAGAGCAGCAACTTGCAGCAGCAACATATTCAGCTTCACAGGTTGATAAAGCAACCGAGGTCTGCTTCTTGCATTGCCACGTGACTAATCGCCTTCCAAAGAACTGACACCCTGCTGATGTAGACTTGAAGTTCATCTTGCAGCCACCATAGTCTGAATCGCTGTATGCAGTAAGCTCAAAGTCATCATCATGAGGATACCACAACCCCAGTGTTGGAGTACCCTTCAGATAACGAAAAATCCTTTTCACCCCAATCAGGTGATTCACTTTTGGCTTCGCTTGATATCTAGAACATAAACATGTGGCATACATAATATCTGGACGCGAGGCAGTGAGGTACATAAGAGATCCGATCATCCCACGATACATAGTGGCATCCACCAAATCCCCATTCTCATCAGGAGCCACATCATGATTTGTGGCGGAGGGGTACCGGAGTGGAAACATTCTCCATATCAAACCGACTCAGAATATCGCTGACATACTTGGTCTGATGTAGGAAAATACCGGTTGGTGTTTGATCCACCTGTAATCCTAGGAAGAACTTCATTTCTCCCATGGCACTCATTTCGAACTCTGCCTTCATCACAGATTCGAATTCTTTGCACAATGCTTCATTCCTAGACCCAAAGATGATGTCATCCACGTAGATCTGCACCATAAGCAAATCACCATCCTTTTCCTTGATGAATAATGTACAGTCTATGACACCCCTGCGAAAACCGTGTTTCAACAGATGGGTGGAGAGCTTCTCATACCAAGCTCGAGGAGCTTGATGTAGCCCATACAGAGCCTTATCCAGCTTGTAGACTCTGTCCCGATGATACGGATCCTCAAATCCTTCGGGTTGACTGACATAGACCTCTTCACGGATTTCCCCATGAAGGAATGCACTCTTCACATCCAACTGATAGACTTTTATCTTCATAAACGATGCATAGGCAAGGAAGATCCGAATTGCTTCCATTCTTGCCACTGGTGCAAACACTTCATTGTAGTCGATCCCCTCGACTTGTCTAAATCCCTGAACAACCAAGCGTGCCTTGTTTCTGATAACAACACCTTGGTCATCCTTTTTGCACTTTAGTACCCATTTGGTACCAATCACTTTAACTCCTTTTGGCCTGTCAACGAGGGTCCAGACTCCAAGTTTCTTGAACTGGAGTAGCTCTTCTTGCATAGCATTGACCCAGGCCTCATCTTTCAGGGCGTCACTGACGTATTTAGGCTCGATTTGTGAAACAAAACATGAGTAAGCCCCGTCATTGACATAACCCTTCTCCATGACTGCAGCATAATCAGCAGAGTACAGCTGATTTCGCGTCTGCACACCGGATTGAATATCCCCAATGATAGCCGTGGGGGGATGATTCACACTGATCCTAGTCACTGGTGTGGAAGGAACCACAACCTCAGAGTCAAGATTGGTGACTACAGGTTCAGTATCCGATTTCCAATGCTGGTTCAGCAGCTGATGACCCACTTTGTTGATTAACATTGTGATCAAGGTCTGGTTCAGCTGCTTCTTCATCACCTGATGAGTCATCACTCTCGTCTTGAGCAGGAGTCGAAGAACTTGAGGCACCGCTTGCAGGTGTGATGTTGCTTGAATCCAGATTCGGTGTGTTGAGAACATCATACATCATCTGGGTAGCAACTTCATCATCTGACTCAAACTGAGGAAGATTAAAGGATTTGAAAAAGCCATCATAATCGAAGAATGATGATGGACCTTTTCCAGCAGGGGGGTGGTGTATCTCTGAACATCTACGTTGCACCACACTTCTACCTGACCTGTCGAATTATTGTAAACTCGTTTGTCTGGTATGCTGTATCCTAAGAATATTCCTTGATCAGCTTTCTCACTGAACTTGCCATCCTGAGTCTTCTTCAACAGTGTACAAGGAGCTCCAAAAGGTTCCAGATACTCCAAGTTAGGCTTGCGCTTCTGAAGCAACTCATAGCAAGTCTTGCCATGCCTTTTGACTACTAACACACGGTTAAGTGTGTAGCAAGCATTGGCAACCGCCTCATTCCAGAACTGGACCGGAAGCTTAGAATCAGCTAACATGGTTCGCGCAGTCTCGATCAAGCTTCGATTCTTTCGTTCTGCAACTCCATTCATCTGTGGGTGTATGCTGAAGTGAACTGATAACAATCCCCTTTTCCTTGCAGAAAGCATCCATCCACTGATTCTTGAACTCTGTGCCATTGTCAGAACGAATCCTCCTTACCTTCAGGTTGTAGAGTGACTCCAGTGTCGTGACGAGTACCTTGAATGATTCAAGTTTCTGATTTAGCTTTCAGAAACATCACCCAGGTGAATCTTGAGTAGTCATCTGTGACTACAAAGCAGTACCAGTCTCCTGCGATACTTTTTGTGCTAACTGGACCAAAGAGATCCATGTGTAGCAACTCCAGGGGCATCTCTATAGGATTAACTTGCTTGGTCTTGTTGAGATTTCCTGGTCTGCTTGCCTTTCTTGCATGAGACACAGAAATCAGGAAGCTGGAAGTTCTTGACAGGAACTCCATCAACTAAGTTGTTATGAATCAGATGATTCATCTTCCTATGATTAATGTGTCCCATTCTTCTGTGCCAGAAATGGAGTCCTTCTCTGTAGCTTTAGATAAGAAACATTGAACAGTAGAAGAACTAGTAGAGGCATTTGACATATCTAGAACATATAAGTCATTATATCTAGATGCTGACATTAATACTTGTTCCTCTGGAATATCCATTTCTTTCTTCAGAATGTAACATTTGCGATTATCAAACATGACTTTGAATCCCTTGTCACAAATCTGAGACACAGAAAGCAGATTGTTTTCTAACTGCTGAACAAAGTTGACTTTGTCGAACTTTACCTTTTCATTACCTACTTCTCCTTGAGCAGTAATGTATCCTCCTTTGTTACCAGCAAAGGAAACGTGTCCCCCTTAATTTGTTTGACATTGAAAAGGAGGGACCTATTTCCCGTCATGTGCCTGGAAGCTCCGCTATCTACGATCCATGTATTTAAAGACGCACTATAGCGGACAACCTGCACATAAGAGAAAATAATCAGTTAAGGAGGGGGACCCAAGCCTTGACTGGCTTGGGCTTCCCAGAGGAATCAACCATCATGAATTCACCCACTGGCCTTTATCAGTGGATGGAATCTCAAGTTCAACTTGTCCTTACTTTCAGACTCATCAGTTGTTTTGGCTTTCCACAAACCATCCCTGTGAAAGGATTGTTTGTGGTAAACCTTAGACTGATTCACAGTTTGAGCATATGGTTTAGATTCAGAAACAGGTCTCGCCGCTGGCATCACAGACTTGTCAGTGACTTGTTTGTGTTGCCTTTGGCGTGGAGGAGACAAAAACGACCGAGAAGGTGTTTTAGACCTAGTAGGTGTTTTCGATCTAATAGGAGTCTTAGATCGCTGTTTTGAATCTAAATTAACTTTGTTGTTCAGCTCCACCTTAATTCTTGGAGTCTGATAGCGAGGACAATTGTTGAGATATGACCGCGCTGTCCACAAGTATAGCAGGATCTCCATTCATCGGGGCTAGAAGTTTCTTGTGGGGCGGTGAGTAAACTTCTGGTTCTTTCCTTTTATTTTCACTTTTAAGATTTTCACCTCCTTTGACAAACTTAACTTGTTTAACATTTTGGTTTATTTGTCTATGTGGCTGAATATTATCTCTTTTAACTGATTTAACTTGAGTGGTTGTAGACATCTTGGATTGTGTGTTATTAGACTTTGAACAACCAAGAGATGTTTGGACATTCTCTTCCACCCGTTTCTCAGCAGTGACATTTCTCGATGCTGGGTTTTCTGATCATCATCCGGAGAAGCAGATTTAACTACTGTGTCCGGATCACTAACCAAAGGAGTTGTCACCACATGATCTTTAATTGGATTATTATTTATTGGACGTTGTTTAGTGTTCAACAGGATCTCATGTGGTGGTGGAACAACCTTGTAACCCAAGCCCTCCCCATTGTTGCGTTCTTTAACCAAGTTTTTCAAAATATGCGAGGAACTCGCTAAACTATGTAGTTTTTGTTTCAAAGACTCATTTTCTACCTGTAAAACCGCTTTGTCTTTTTTAGTCTCTTCAATGGTCTTTAAATAGAATTTAATGTCATTTTCTTGGTTAAACACAACAACTTCAGTTTCCTTTAATTGCTTCTTTAAAGCATCTATCTTTTCCTTATAATTGCTCTCATTCTGTTTTAGCACTCGATTTGCCTCTGAGCACAGTTTTAAGTCATTTACTAAGTTATCATTGTGCTCTAATAACCTAGCAAATTTTAAGTCAATACTTTCTCTAAATTTATCACAATCAACACAAGCATGTTTAGCGAATAATTCATCCTTAGATTGTACCTGTGCAGCTGTGGACGTTTCAGCCATGAAAGCATTCTGAGATGCAGGTTGAGCTTCAGATTCTGAATTCAGCTCATTCTTGATAATTTCATCCACTGCATCAAAGTCTCTTCCAGTCAGCAGTATCAACATCAGCTGAGCTCTCCCCCTCACTCGCTGAGTCTTCGTTCAAGTCTTCCACAGAAGCTATGTTCGCTTCACCATCAGATAAGAATCGAAAGGACCAGTCCTGTCCTTCATCTCCTTGTGCTACCATAGCTTTAGAATCATTTCCTGTGGATGCTGGCTTCTTGTCTTTATCTTGCCTATTGAACGAGGAGAATGGATTCCCGTTCCCAGTCTTTTTAGGCTTCACGCATTCTCTTTTGAAATGACCCTTTTCTCCACAGTTGAAGCACGTGACTTTAGACTTGTCAAAACCAAAGGTCGTATCTTTAGTAGCCACGAGATTCTGCCCTGTTTTCTTCACAAACTTCTTGGCTCTCCGGACAGCACTTGCAAGAGCCCACATGATATCCATCCTTTCAAGCTTGTTTTCATCTACTTGCTCGTAGTCTTCATCGGCAAGGTGGCAATTTCCAATCTTACCCGCCACCAGACCATCATAAGAGTGCACAACTGCAGCGAGTAGATCCATGTGCTCTTTAGCAACCTCCACTGTTACCTTTCCCAAATTTTCTGTCATCAACTTAGCAATTGATTAACAATTGGACTTTGTAGAATCCCAGATGCACCATGAGACTCATTTGCAGATGATGAGCCTTGATCAGTAGATGACGATGCATTGGAGACAAAGGCTGTTTGCAGAGGAGCTCCAGAAGACTTTGCAGCAGGAGTGGAAGTAGGAGTTACATTGTAGAGTGATGGGTCTTGAGTATACGCTGCTCTTTTCGTCCTGTACTGGTGACGCACTTCTTCCTCTCTCAGTTTTAGAATAAAGTCATTAATATCCAAGGTCTCTAAAACTGAGTTGTGTCGCATAGTGGAAATGAATGAATGCCACTTTTCAGGTAGACCATCTGCCAAGCATGAAACTTTGTCTTCCATTGACGTCTTTACTCCATGAGTGTGAAGTTCACTCATCAAGTGATAGAAGCGATCGATAATTTCATCCAAGCTCTCATTCCCAATTGCAGAGAAGTTGTCAAACTCCTTCTTCAACGCTTTACCCTTTAGGGACTTTAGAGTAGAATTCCCATCATACCTCTTCTCAAGAGCTTTCATCAACTTTTTACTTTGCTTGTGCTCTGAGTATTGGTGAAAAATGGCCTTGGGAATGGACTGGGTCAAAAGAGCATATGCCTTCTTTTCGGCATTGTAGGCAACCTTCTGTGTATCAGTGAGTCCACTTAAAGTCAAAGGAACACCATCAGCTCCCACGGGCATGTTATAACCAGTCTCAATAGAGTTCCATAAGTTCGGGTCCACTCCATTTAGATGAATCTCAAAACGTTGTCTCCATTGTGGAAATTCATCTATAGTCAATAGCTTAGGTGGCTTGTTATGGTTCCCTATCTCATTTTCCAGTAAAAGCAAGGTTCTGTATCCTTGAGTCCTTTCCAGCTGACATTGCAAAGTTTTCTGAGTCCATTATGTTATAACTTTAACTTGTGAATGAAACTGCTAATGCGATTGGGGAGTGCGACTGGAATGCGACCGACACTAGCTGTATGCGATTGGACTCAAACGTACGATTGAACAGACGACTGAGAGACTTAGGGACTGAACAGACCGAACGACTCAACTGGGCGACAGAACTGGGCGATTGACTCAATCGGGCGATTGGACGAAGCGACTGATCAATCGGTCGAATGAATGGGAGACTGGACTTCAGTCGTACGATTGAGCTAATCGTGCGACTGAGACTGCAAATCGAAATCGAAATTTTTCACACTTTTGACCTAAAACCTGTTTTGTGACACCTTAGACGGCTGTAAGTCGAAAAAACAATTCTCAGAACATGCACACGTTAAAACTGGTTTTGAGCAGAAAGATTGGATCTTTTAGCGAAAAACGTGGACTTTAACACAAACTTGATTGAATCAAACGAAGAGTCAAGAGCCAAAGCTCTGATACCACTTATTAGGACACGTGTACGTACGGAGTACTAACTGGTTCTTCGTTATACCGGATCAAATAGTGCGGAATCCTATTTGATTGGCGATCCAATCAGGGAGAACAAAATCAAGATCAATCCTAACGATTAGAAAACGTTAAGAATGGAATAGGAATGATCTGGGACGTTCTATGAACTTGGAATGGACGATCTGGACGTTCTGGGTCGACTAGGGTTTCAAGTATTCGAAGTGTTCCTTTTTCCACGAATTAAGTGGTATTTATAGGTTACAGCTATCAGTCGTACGACTGAGCCAGGCGACTGGCTCAGTCATGCGACTGAGTCATACGATTGATTCATTCGGACGACTGAGTCAGTCTTATGACTCAATCGTACGATTGACTCAATCTCCTGGTTCAATCGTGTGACTGGTCCATTCGCATGGTCCAGTCGTGCGACTGAATCAGATAACTTAGTTAAACACATTCTTGAACCTTTAATGGTTTAACTATGTCTAACAACTGTAAACCTATATAACATTGTCATATATGTGTGTAACAATAAACAATATAGATAGATATAACATTAAACAACCAATACACATATATAGAAGAGTTTCTTATTCAATTGATCAAACATTACATAAGTGTTAAAAGAAAAGAAAGTCTATTACATTTAAGCTCACTAGACTAGAACTGGGGACATGTGTACCAACATTCTCGTCTTTCAAAGCTTCAAGTTGAGCATTACGTATTTGATCGGGTAATCAGTATGAATGGTGAGTGTTAATGCTCGAACTCGCTTTGGCTTAGGTGTCTCCTTTCGACTTAAGGCGTCGGCTACTAGTTAGCCTTACCCGGATGATATTTGATTGCGCAGTCGTAGTCATTCAACAACTCGACCCAACGACGTGTCTCATGTTCAGCTCCTTCTGTTCAAAGATGTGCTGGAGACTCTTGTGATCGGTGTAAATGGTGCACTTGGTACCGTACAAGTAGTGTCTCCATATCTTGAGCGCAAACACAACGGCTCCTAATTCTAAGTCATGTGTCGTGTAGTTTTTCTCTGAACTTTCAATTGTCGGGAAGCATAAGCAATCACCTTCTGCGTTGCATTAGCACAAACCGAGACCTTGAATAGAAGCATCACAATAGACTACAAAATCGTTGTTCCCTCAGGCAGGGATAGAATTGGTGCCGTACAGAGTTTCTGCTTCAGAACCTAAATGCGGATTCTTGTTTTCACCCCAATTGTACGTAGTGCCTTTATGAGTTAACGCGGTGAGAGGTTGAGCAATCTTTGAAAACCCTTCGATGAATCGTCGATAATAGCAGCCAACCCAAGAAACTGTCGTACCTCAGTCGGAGTCTTAGGTGTAGCCCAGTTCCTGATGGCTTCTATTTTTGCCGGGTCAACATGTATTCCATTCTCATTGACCACATGACCCAAAAATTTGACCTCTCGTATCCAGAAGTCACACTTTGAGAATTTAGCATACATTGTTCTCGTTTCAGCAGCTCCAGAATCAGTCTAAGGTGCTCCTCGTGTTCCTCCTTATTCTTTGAATAAATAAGGATGTCATCGATGAAGACAATACGAACTTGTCCAAATAGGGTTTGCACACTCGGTTCATGAGGTCCATGAAAACCGTTGGCGCGTTGGTCAACCCGAATGGCATAACCAAAAACTCGTAGTGGCCATACCTAGTTCTGAACGAGTCTTTGAAATGTCTTCATCACAAACCCTTAGTTGATGATATCCCGACCTCAAGTCTATCTTGGAATAGAAACTCGACCCTTGAAGCTGATCGAACAAATCATCATGCGCGGAAGAGGATAACGATTCTTAACCGTTACTTTGTTCAATTCCCTATAATCAATACACATGTGAAAAGTTCCATCCTTTTTCTTGACAAACAGGACTGGAGCTCCCCACGGTGATGAACTAGGTCTGATAAACCCTTTATCCAATAGCTCCTGCAATTGCGTAGACAGCTCTTGTAGTTCATTTGGAACGAATCTGTACGGTGCTTTCGCGATAGGTGCGGCTCCAGGTACCAAATCAATCTGGAACTCGAATTGGCGATCGGTGGGAGGCCAGGTAGGTCTTCAGGGAAAACCTCAGATAATCACGTACGACAGGGATATCTTCAATCTTCTTTTCCTCAGCTTTTTTTTCCGTGACCATAGCAAGGAAGGCTATATGACCCTTGCGTAAGCACTTCTGGGCTTTCATGTAGGTGATGATTCCTGAGACCGTACCACTCTTTTCGCCCTGAACTAACAAACTTCACCACTAGAAAGTGGTACACGAACGATTTTCTCACCACAGTGATCTCAGCTTGATTCTTGGATAGCCAGTCCATACCAACAACAACATCAAAGCTGCCAAGTGTGACAGGCATTAGATCTATATCTAACTCATGTCTAGATAATCCTAGTTTACATCCCTTAATGATGTGAGTTGCCTCAATTAGTTTCCCGTCAGCTAATTCTATAGTGTAACTAGGTTCCATATCAACTAAGTTTACATTTAGAAGCTTAATGAACTTGTTTGAAACAAAACTCTTGTCAGCACCGGTATCAAACATATAGAAGCAAAACACCATTCAGAGGAAACGTACCAGTAACCACATTCTGATCATTCCTTGCCTCACCAGATCCAATCACGAAAGCTCGACCTCTGGCGTCATTTCTGTTGTTGTTGTTCCCATTATTGCCCCTATTTCCATTCTTCAATTGTGGGCAATCCTTCCGGTAATGGCCCTCTTTACCACACTCGAAGCAGCCTCTGGTTGCTTCGCCCTGTCAAGGTTGTTGAGTTTTTGCCTGGTCATCAGTTCACCCTTGCAGTCTTTAGCAACATGACCCATCATTCCACACCTTTGACAACGGAATCGATCACACTAGCCAAGGTGATGAAAATTGCACTTTACACTTTGGGTACTTGCTAACATAGCCACTCGATCCTTGTCCACCGTTGTTGTTCTGGTTGGTTGGTGAAGTGTCGGGGTGAATCAAATTTCTGATTTGTTGCTAAGGCTGATTTAAGTTGGAAGTCTTGCTAGACGCACCGTCCCATTTCCGCTTGTTATCAAATGAACTAGTTGTAGTTCCAGGTTTAGGAGAGTACCTTGGGCTACTGCCTGATCTGTAAGTTTGTGAGCCAAATGAATCGCTTGCTGAATGGTGATTGGGCCTGCAGCTATGAACTGGCTTGAATTTGAGGAGCTGACCCTTCAATATACCTTTCTATCCTCTTATAGGCCGGGGTCACCATTTGAGGACACAAGGCAGCCAACTCGTGTGAACGAGTTGTATACTCCTCTATTTCAGATCCAACCATTTTTAGGTTCCAAAACTCCGTTTCTAGTTTCTGAATTTCATTTCGGGGACAATACTCTTCCTTCAATAGTGTTTTGAAGTCTTCCCAAGGTAAGTTGTTAGCAGCTTCCAATCCTAGAGTCTGAACTTGGGAATTCTACCAGGTTAAAGCAGGCCCTTCCAAGGTGCCAGACGCATACTTGACACGGTTTTCCCGGACAGTACACATTGTAAAGGCAGATTCCAGCTTCTCAATCCAATAGAGAAGGGTAACAAGACCCTCAGAACCCTTAAGGGAATGGGGCTTGCAGTCCATGAACATCTTGAAAGTGCAGACTGCTTGGCCTCCTTGATTTTGAGTTCTGGTTGATTGTTGTGTTTGATTTTGGTTCCTGGTTGTTCGTATGCCGCGAGCGCTTCAGCAACACGCTCATTTATGATGGCATCAAGCTCAACTTGAGTCATGTTGATGTTTCCTTGTCCCCTCGGGCGTCCAGGTCTTCTTCCAGACATGATTCTTCAATTCACAATACATGACAGTCACTATTGAATAATAACTATTGATAACAATAATTTGTTCATACTAGTAGGAATGGAGGATTTGTTTGCATATCGATAGTGAGGTTTCATGAGAACCGAGACCTCATGTCTCCAAGTTAGAAACAAAAATTGTACTGATTATGACTGTCATCACCCAATAGAGTTACCAGAATTCTCATGCACGACAAATTACAATTACGTGTGCACCCGTGATTCTAATTTGCTTTGATGGTCATTCATGGTTCCTCCCATTCGTGATAACATACCTTGTCAAGTACCGAGTGCTATCTGTAAGACTAGCGAAGATGATAGGGCCATGTTAGAAGTTAGAAATAAGTATGATAGAGTTAGAAAAGTAATATGTGTTGTTTCTCTTGCTTGTCATCGTTAGGTTTGTGGTGTGTGTTGAAAAGAGTTTCGTGTTCCCAAGTGGTAATGTTAGGTTCGAGCTGTCGTTGCTTCAACTCCGAGAGTGAAGAATCATGTGTGTAGATGTTGGAAGTGAGCGAGCGGGACTCCTGCCCCTCTGTTAGTCGAGGATGATACAGGTGACAGGATATTTGTGTATATTGACCATAGTTATCACTCATCCAGAAATCCCCAGGTAAGCATAACTGGTCGCAATGAGATTTATACGATATGCTTGCCTTAGCCCGAAGGCCTTTTGCTTGAAATCCAGAATCAGGTGTCTATGGTCACACAGATGGGTAATGTTTGATGTTCAGTAATGTAATGTTAGCATGCCAGGAGAATGTTCGTACAATAGTTGCAATCATGTAAGAGTGTCTATGCAGTACTAGTGTTGTGTCTAAGGTTATAGTCTAGATGCAAATGCAATCCTAGTTGTCTATAACCAGTGACTCTGATACCAATCTGTCACACCCTCAATTTCCACAAACCGTTAGGCGTGTGAAATACCAGGATCTCAGACATGGACATATCAAAGACTCTATATGAGTTTAAAAATAAACGTTTGACTTAAATCAGAGTACATAAAGAAATGAATTACAGTGCGGAAGCGGTAAAACTGAATGTAAACAATACTGAAAGTCTGAAAATGTTATGCAAAAAACAAATTCAATGCAACTAAATAAACTGATGAATGAATGTCCTGAGTGCGTCCTTAATCGTGCATCATGAGCTTAAGCGTTCCTGTGACCTGAGAAAAAATGCTAACGTGTGTCAACATAAAGTGGTGAGTTCACAGGTTTTATCACAGATAAAAATGTTTGTAACTGTTTGAATGTTTGTAACTGTTCGACTGTTCGAATGGTATAGTAATTAAAGCATATCGATAGGTAGCTAGCCTATAATCATGTTACTTAGCGTTTCGAACCGAAGCTGACTGTTTGCGTGACCTATATGTTTGTTGTTCCCCGTCACGTCTCGCAAGACAGTGACAAATGTTAGGTCAATAATGCACCCGTTTGACCTCCAATCAAGCTAGCGCGACTAGCCCGGGGCGGGTTTGTCAGACCCAGTAGTACTACTCAGAATTACCTCGCTAATCCCCAATACTAACGGGTTTGAGAGTGTCAGGACTGTTTGTATGTTTGCACTGACGTAACAGGCGATACCAATAATACTAAAATCATTCATAAAATATGTTTGCATGTTTTCCCCCAAAAGGAAAGAAAGTAAATAGGGGCCGTGAAGCTCACCTTGATTGCACAGCAACGAAATAATGTTCGTAAAACGATTAGGGTTTCGGTTAACCTGGATTTCATTTAATAGGAATATAGTTAATGTTAGTTGTTATTTACGAGTTTATGGTTAATAATATGATTAACGTTCGAATAAGAATTAGGGTTTTGATAGAATATGAATTTTGTTTAAGTAACTAAATTTATGAAATAAATATCATGTTTTAATCCATTTGATGAATTATTAAGTGTTTTAGAAATGAATTTAGATTTAATGATGAAGTTCAACATGTAATTAAGTCCGTATGATTAACGAAGAATAATTACGAAAATATTATTCTAAACCGTTCGTTTAAAGTATATTTTATAAAATAAACAATATTGTAAATAATTTGGTAAACTTTAAATAATCTAAAAAATTATTTGGTGCTCGTGAAATATTTAAAGTTCACAAAACAATTTTTATATTTATTAAAAATTTTTGAAAAATTAATGTGGGCTAAAAGCCCTTAAAAAAATATGGGGGTGTGGCCGGGTTTCGAACCCGGGACCTTCAACTTTGCAAGGGGGCATGGAACCAATAGACCAGGCATACAGCGCGAATTAATACAGGATCTAAAACTCTTTTAAGTTATATTAACAAGTGCCCCAATCCATATGAACCCTAGGTTCGTTTGGATCCAAATCGAAGCATTAATCGATCGCGTTCATGTTGGCAATCATGGGGCTTTTGTTCCCCATGTAAAAACGAAGCAAAAGAGTATCATATTACCTATTACTTCAATGGAAATCGATGGTTTCAAGATCGAATGTGGGTCGCAGGCTGTGGTATAATGATTTCGTGAGATATAGGCTTTATACACAAATTCGTCGCACCAGAAGCTCCTAATGATGATGATGAACGAAAGCCTTCTAGAAATTTTGGTTTAAAATGCTCGGAGAACAGGGTTCGAACCAGTTGCAGGTTCGTGACCGAGGAGAAGAATGGGGTGTTTTGAGTTCGTTTCAAATGCATTTCGAAGTGCCATTAGTTTAGGAATCTTATAATCGATCATTTGATTAATTTAGTTGCATTATTGCGATGTGTTGTAGTGCGATCGGGATGTGTAAAGCGGCCGAAAGGGGAACCAAAATCGTGGGTCGGTTGGGTGGAGAAGAAAGTGTTCCAGAATTACACCTTTGGTCCCTGTGGTTTGTTCTTTTGTTTAGTTCATGTTTTAAACTTTAGTTTTTAAGTTTTCAAAATAGCAAAACAATCCCTCGAACTTTAACATACTTTAAGCTTAATCATTTTGTATTTATCTAACTTTTTATAAATCCTTATTATATTTTTATTATTATTATTATTATTATTATTATTATTATTATTATTATTATTATTTATTTTATAATACTCAATCAAGTAATATGTATAAGCAACCCATAAGTTTCGTATATGACCACAATGGTCCATACAAGTTTAAACGACGTTAACTTTTTAATTAACGTAGAAGTACAGGATGTACATGTTCGTTACGGTTCCTTTGGCGATTATATTAGATGCAACATCAACAACAAGATTGCATGAATTATTCTAGAAATAATATATGTTAGTTGTAGCCAAGAGTTGCAAAAAATTTTTAATAAAGAACCAAGACTTGCAAGTGATTCATCATCTGGTTCCTGTTCAAATCTTCTTCATAGCCACCATTGTGGCAGCTTGCGGCTTCAGAAACACTTGTAACTCTTTTTAGTTTCTCTATCTCCTCTTGAAGTTTGTTAAAGCGTTGATCTACCTTCTTCTTCTCAATGTCCAAAATCTCCTTATCTGTCTTTGGAACTGAAAATAGCGTTGTGAAGTTACGAATTACCCATCCCACGTACACACCCACATACACACCCACGTTGTTCCTCGGTACCTAGGGCCAGTGTAAGTAAATAGTTTGTTTGAGTAACCTCTCCTAAACTTGCTGAATCATGTAGCTCATCCTGAATTATCATTAAAAATAATAATTATGCAAGTCATAATATATGTGTATAATATATCATTCAAAACTTATAATTTTCTTAACAACTTCTTAAACATTTGCATCCGCACATGACACTCATTGGACTTCAAGCCATTCATCTTTAAAACATCATCAGACATGAGATTCTTGAATTAGAGCAATACCCATCAGACACTTTTATCTGAGACAGGGTATCATAAAATAGATTTTTTCCGAGGTGTTCAATGTGTAGCATGCAGGCAGAAGCCATAGCCGATTTTTGGTTGAGCTTGTATTCAGACTTTATGCCCAGGTTCTCAAGATCTGCCTTGCTTTCAACCCATCCTTCGCTTATGAGGTAAATTCAACAATGTACCATAAACACTCTCGCACACATTTTTCTATATGCATAACATCTAGCTGATGACAAACAAGCAACTTCTTCCATAATTTGTTTCTTCATCGATACTTTCTTTTTTATTCTTTGACTTTATTCTTACCCCATTTATTCTCTCAACCCCGAAAAGTAGTCATAAATTTTCTTCACCTGATAATGGTATCCCTATAACACCACTCCCTTGTTGATTATTGAAAGGTTTTTTTTCTATTATGAAAAGGATGTTCAGTTGGGAGGAATTTTCTATGCCCAAGGAAGCATACCTTTTTAAACTTTGGCAACCATTGTGAACAAGTATCCTCTGAATATATTGGACAACCTTTATAACTTTGTAACACATCCCGAAAGATTACCATACGCGAGGAAGTAATTTATATCCAAAGTAATATTGCTCTGAGATTGAAGTATTCTTTCTTATAAGCATCAAATGTTCTAATGCCAGGTTTTCATAAAACTTTAAATTATCTATCAATGGTGCCCAAGTAGACATCAATGTTGTTACTAGGTTATTTTAGGGCCTGATATGAATAGTGTCAACATCATAAATTTCTTAACATGCATAAATAAGATGGTAGATTATATGTTTAAGGATAACAGGCCAACAACTATTACTTTGAACTTAATGACTTATGATGATTAATACCATTAGCAGACAAAGCTAATCTAAAATTCCAATTTTCATTTCCAAAATCTTTCCACGTGTTGTCAATAAGCTTCCAGGAGGGTGAATCATGAGGATGAGTAAGATTATTGACCCGACCTTATGCACGCCAAGTTAAGTCACGTGCATTTCCGGAGACGAAAACATTCTCTTAATCTAGAAATAGGAGGAAGTACACAAACTTTTGAAGGCACTTTCTTGGTATTTTTCTTCCAACGAGATGTGCAACAAGTTGAACACTCAGAAGCATCCTTATATTCTTTCCAAAATTAAAGACAATCATTTTCACATGCATGAATTTTTTTATATTCTAGACCAACTCCTTTTAGCAACTTCTTGGCTTCATATACCGAGCTTGGGATTGTATTATTTAACGGTAGATATCTTTAGGACAACCAACAAAGCATGAAAACTTGAATCAGATCAACCAAATTGACTCTTCAAAGGTTGGAATTTTAATAATCCACTAAGTGCGTTATACTTTGACCTTACATAAAGTGGTTATCACATTTTTCAAGAAGCGATTTCAATAAATCAGGATCTCTATCTACATGTGTGAAAGCATCATGTAGCATTTCTTTTGTATAATCAAATTCAAAAGGTCTACATGTATCAGGACATATAGAATCAACATTCAGAAGTTTCTTTCCATGAAAAGACCAGATCTTATAATTTTCGTTAAAATCGTAGGCAAACAGATGATAGCGCACATTAGCAATTGAGTGGTGACACTATTGATACAATTAACACAAGGACATGGAATAACATCTGAATTTAGATTATTACTTTGTGCAAACTCTAAAAAGTCCTCCACACCTTTGTCATATGTATTTGATAATCTATCAGTCGAAATCCATAATTTATCCATGACCTTTGTTTCTATTTTGTCACCACCATAGAAACTAGAATCAAGTTTAATGATGAGAGTTAGGTCTCAAAATATGCATCACAATTCTAATCCAACAAAACAACTAGATGTCATTTAGTTTTCTACACAACCTAAATATGACACACAAAGTTCTACAATAACCTAAACAAGAACACAAAGTTCTACAATAACCTAAACAAGATTCCATTGTTTCTACACAATCTAAACAAGACACACATAATGTTTTACACAATCCTAACAAAAACACAAAGTTATACACAACCTAAACAAGATGATCAATAAACCTTCAAAAACCTAAAAAAACAAACACAAAACAAAATCCTCAAAAAGTACTACACTAAAAACACACACACCACACACACACACACACACACACACACACACATATATATATATATATATATATATATATATATATATATATCTATATATATCTATATCTCTCTCTCTCTATATAATATATATATACATATATATACATACATACATACAATACTACACACACACACACACAACACACAACATATATATATATATATATAAACAATAATGTAGTAGCACCAAGAAATTCTACTTATAACCCTAATTTACAACACATCCATAATCAACCAAAATTCTACTTATAACCCTAATTTAGAACACATCCACAATCAACCAAAATTCTACTTGTAACCCTTACAATACATCCACAATCAACCAAAAATTAGCAAACAAAACAAATAAATAACAATGTAGTAGCACAGCGATGGGCTACGTCGGTGGGTGGCCGGAGTGGACTGCGGTGGTAGGTGGTCTGCGACGGAGGCGACTGCAATGGTGGTCGACTGGCCGGTGGTGGGTGGCCTGCAATGTGGTTGACCCGGGCGATGGTGGTGGCCTGCAATATGTGCGACTGGGCGGTGGTGGTGGGCGTCGACTGTGCGGAAGTGGTGGTGGAAGTTGATTGAGCGGTGGTGGGGGCGGTCGATCGATGGGGGCCGGATTGGCGGGCGGTCGGTCGATCGGTGGTGGTTGTAAGGAGGAGGGTCGGCCTGCAATGTGGTGCGACTGCAATGTGAGGTTGATTGGGGATTTTCGGGTCGATTTGGGGGATTTGGGGGTCGCTTGAGGGCCTGTTGTAAGGTTAGAATAGGAGGAGGGCGCACGGTCGAATGAAAAGGGGGGGAGTTAGGTTATAAAAAATTTTAAAAAATGACAAACGAAGATGACACGTAAAAATGTGTCATCTTTTCTAAAAATATTTTAAAATCCGACATATATTTTATGATATGCGAAAAATGCGCGTCATTATTTTTCGCACGTCTTTTTTTACGCGTCATCTATTACAGTTTTCTAGTAGTGTTATACATGTGTTGTAGAATATATCAGGCATATGTCTTCAAATGAATATATGTTTATACACTTTATTTACGTTGTTTAACGACGCCATATGTCTACGACACAATGCGCGGCACTATAAGTTGTTTTCAGTTTCACCTTTAACTAGCAACATATGTGCCCAATCGTTTTTTAGGTTATCAACAAGTGTTCAAAAGTATCAAAAGACATAATTAGTGGTTAACTTCTCGAAAGGAGCATGCCTTTTTTGAAAAAAACTCATCAGCATGTGGATTTGGGTTCATAACGCATTTACTTGCTATTTTAAATTCTTAATGTTTGCTTTGAATGGTCATGTACAAACTAGCGGCATATAGTTTGATGTGGTTTGTATGATGTTATCAATGTAGGATTTAGAAATGATTTTGATCTCTTTTTCATTACAATACGTTAATTAGGACACGTAATGGTTTTCCCCGCACAACGCACGTGCAGAATCAACCTAGTTATTATATATTTGATACTTTAAAGAATTAAGAAAATAATTATTTTTTAACAACAATTAGTACTTTTGATGTTGTACAATTATTCATCATGGGATTTGAACCATCGATCTCAAAAGGACGGAACCATTCACACACCAAAGATACCACTAATCGAAAGGCCCATTGATTTATGTATCGAAAGGCCCATTGATTTATGTATGTTATTTCACATGATATAAAAGCGCTTCGTAACAATAAGAATTTACATGGTATCAGAGCGTATCAGAGCGGTTAATCTAATTTTTTTACTTACTCTCATACCATATAAGATAACATAATACAAACCCCAACTTCACTTAGTGTTTTACACTATAATATATTAGTAGCCAATATATCTTTCCTGACATCTATGTGGGATTAGAACTACAAACACTTTTAAACACAAGTTATCTTTCTAGCAATCTTCTTTAGACATAGAACCCAATTTACTCAACTGAACTAAGGTGAATGGCTAAGATGGTGATGGTGCGCAGACTAGCTACGCACAAACATTATCAATCCATGCTCAAGAATCATGGTCTGTCTCCCATGAGAAAGATGACTCGTTATAAAAAGTGAAAAGATTGGTGACAAATTTAAAAGATTTTTAAAATTTACTTTGCAACTCAAGTTGTACTTTATATGTATATAATGTACAAGTCCTACATTCGACAACACAATAGAAGACGCCATGGACTAATCACATAGGATAAGGTGATTTAAATCATATCGACAAAGGAACGTTTTACACGATTTCTTAAACAGACTTTTTTATTCTGTTAGTGTGTAAGTATGACCAATGTTGTTAGGACCGGATCGGACCGGCGGTCCGACCGGTTCGACGCGAATCGGTGGCTGGTGGTCCGGTCCGGTCGAGGGTAGATCGTTTTTGGCCATTTGAACCGGCCGGTCCGAACCGAACCGGCGGTTGGACCGGCGAACCGGACCGGTTTGACCGGTTTTCTTTTTTTTTTTTTTTTTGCTTTTAGTGGGTAAAAACGGGTGTTAAACCATAAATTAGTGCGTAAGATATACAAATATAGTAAGTTTTATATATAACTATAAAATATAGGTATAAAATAATTATTACTTAATTATTACATATAAATATAATTAAAATATAGTTAAATCCGGTCCATCCGGTCCGACCGGTCCGACCGGTCCAACCACCAAACCAGTAAGGCGTCCGGTTCGACGTCTACGATCCGGTTCTGAGAACATTGAGTATGACATATTAGGGCATTAGGCGAATGAAACCTAATTACAACCGTATAGAATTACATCTCTATTTTAAGACACGTTTTTTTTGGAAATCAACCAATTAGAATAGTATAAATTCAAACTACGTTTAAAAAATAGTATTAAAATCTAAATATCATTTAAAAACATGATACCTTTCACGGCTATATATATTAGCTTATCGAAAACATGAAATATCTAAAATTGCATATCGATCACGTATAGAAACCAAATCTCTAATTTCACCAATCACAAATGGAAACCAAATCCCTAATCTCACTTATGTTCCTTGTTCAAGCAATCATCAATAGTTGTAGTTTTGTCACTGCTCAAAAACCAAATCCAAATCAACAACTCTTCAAATGCAGTAAAGGCAATTTCAAATCCGATAACCTACTAGAATCACGCGACTTCGCATTGAGAACATTATACAAGAACTTTGCATATCCCGGCTTACAATGGTTATGAAAATGGCAACACTCCTGATGTGTACAGCTACGGTCTTTGCCCCCCAAACATTAAACAAAACGCTTGTGTGGAGTGTGTCGACAACACATCCCGTATCTTAAGAAAAACTGCCCTAAACAAAAGGAAGGTGTGGCTTGGACAGTCTTACCAACCCTAAACTGCATGGTGCGTTATGCAGATTATCCAATTGAGAAAAAGCTTGCTGAGTGGGCTTGGGCCACCTCTCTACCCCAAATCTGACTTCGGTGAATGCCGGTGAGTTGGAGAAGGGGCTGAATAACTTGGCAAATAAGTTAAAGGAACCGACGGCTGCAGGTGATGTTTATAAGAAATACAAGGCTGGGTCTGTAACTTATGGACCAGGTTCGCGTACGTTGTTCGGGTCCATGCAGTGTACTCCTGATATTGAAAAGGATAAGTGCATGAAATGTTTGTCTGATGCAACCAATGCGATTCATAACTGTTGTAGCAAGAAAACAAAACTGGGTGGAATAGCGATGTCTACTAATTGTTATTATTGGTATTCACATGAAAATAAATTTTCTGCCTAAGAGATTTTCGTACATCTCCATCCCTTTGTACACCACCGTAGACTTCAAGTAATAACACCATGACAACAACTAAAACAACATATCTTTTAATTTACATTGTTCTAATTAATCTTGTAATGTTCCTTGAACGTCGCATAGGGAGCTGTTTAATAGTGTTGGCTTTAATCACATGAAAAGCGAATTTTGTATTATAAGCCCAAAGCACATTAAGTTCGTATTTTTTAGGCGAGTTTAAAATGTTGATACAACGCGGTATAAATTTGCAACGCTTCTTTTGATGATTTGTATGTAATAAAATTTCAAAATCTTAAAAGAACTCGTAATTAAGAATATTTAAAACTAAAAAGTAAGATAAAAACAAGGAAAATATGAAACGGTAAAATATACTAAGAATCAAAACACACATAATTAAAGAAAAGAAAGGTTTCTTTCTTTCTTTCTTTCTTTTTCTTTTTTCTTTTCTTCATTTTTCTTTTTTAGGGGTAAAAACATTTTTTATTTTATGAAATTAAACAGTTTTCTTTTTAGAAAGAAATTATGTTCAAGTAAGCAAATAGAAAAGATGTCATGGTTACAAGAGTCTATCTATCGCATATAGACTTTAAGGACATCGCGGCGCCCTAACGTCGAGTTGAAGTCGGGACCTAAAAGATCGAATGAAATAGTACATAGACAAGTAAATTCCTTATGAATTTCAAGGTACTCTCTTTAATTAAGATTTACAAGATTTATCATTCAAGAGGAAGTAGAAAAAATGAAAACGTCCGCTAACACCCACTGGAGAAGATCTTTTTTAGATATGCAATGAATAATCTAGTCCTCTTTGAATTGATCGTATACTCTAGTGAAATGGAAGCCTTTTTCTAAAAAGATGAAGACAGAGAGTCGAGCTTGAAAGCGTTTCTCCTAGCTTGATCTTAAGTCTTATATAGTTGTGAAGCAATCTAACTTATATGCTCCTCTCCCCTTGCATTTAAAGCTCACGAAACACACCAATTCCATTCCAATTCTCCCTAGTATAGAGCAAGATAGTTGTCATTAACCCTTAGAGCGAGGGCCCTTCGAGACCAATGCAGAAGTAATAAGAGCCTTTATGAGAAATCATTGAACTTGCTCTAGGTTTGATTAGGACATTGCGGCATTTCATTGAAAAGAGGACCTAACTCTTTCTTTCGGCTTAGCTGAATTCGATCAATTCACTCTTTCTTTATCGCAAGCGAATAGCCAAATGGTGTTATTGCGGTTAATCGATCCCGTATCACCTTTTAGGAACCACATAACTTTGCCATTCTACCAGAGAATCATCTTTGTACATTAACTGATGCAATTTGCATATAAAAAAATAAAAAATAAAAAATAAAAAATAAAAAATAAAAAATAAAATAAAAATCTCCAAGATTGGCGGTTGCTACATGGACAAATTTATGATACTATTCACACCATTACGCCAAGATAATAACTATTGTTATTATTATTATTACAACTAGTAATTTTTTCATACACGTTGCAATGGAAACCCGTGGATTATAAAATAAGAAAGTATATTTACAACAGCGTTAGTTTAATATCACATAAAAGTGGGGTAGGGTTCAGACAAAAACGATTTTATATCTAAAAACTAGCATTAAAACCGCACGTTGTGGCGGTGGATGTTAAATAATCAAAAACTAACTTTGAGACGTCGTCTCAACTCCCCGCGTCGAGGGAACATTGCTAATATACGTAACTTTAAGAAAAACGTAACCTTAGAGTGCGTTTCTAACAATCGAAATTCTATTTTAAATAATAAAATTGTCACAAACCCACGATTAGGGACGGGACCTTTGATTATATTCAGAACTTTATATAAAACGCCCTAAATAAGTGTTCTTCTTACTCCAGAAATTGCTCACATAACGGACATAAACCAACCGCAACGTTACATCTTTTAAATAAGAGCACTCCGGGTAGGCACCATCTCGGCTCTCCATGCAAAATATTAGCCTTCTTTGGAACCCAATCGCACGGTTGATAAAAGAGTTGGGAGGGCATTTGTAGATGGAGACGAGATGTCGAATCATGCACTTTAACCAATAACTCACCATTGTTTGTTTAAGTAATTAGTAATGCTTTAATATTAACATTGAACTTTAACAAGCTATAATCAATCCCTGATATGAAGCATTACCCAAATCTTCTATAGATCCAGAAGTGGGATCATTGACATCGAGTTGAAGAATATTTTTGAAGAATATTTTTAAGATTTTTTAGGATCAATAGTCACTAGTCTAATTGGTTAATGTAAGGTACCTAGCACAATGAAAAATAGAGAGGTTTTGGGTTCGAGTCTCCCTCTGAGCAAAAATGTTCTGGGTTGATTCAGGAGATTTTTCTAGTTATGGGTTTCCTATAAAATAAATGGATTCCGATTAAGATAACACTTATGATTCAAAACAAGATCATACATTTGTCGTAAAAAAATCATTTTGTTTTTTCTTGTCTTGGCCAATTTCACAATCTAAAGAAATAGATTGGGTGGACCATCCTTCTTTTAGAAATTTAGCTTCCCTACTTTTTTAATGAGAATCCAAAAGATTGGCACGAATTGAACCTATCATCAGGGGCAAAGTATTGTTGGGCCCGGGTCTCGATTGACTCTTCTGGTTTTTCGCTCAAAAAGTATAAATTTATGCATTTTTTCTGAAATCAAATTACTAAGTACTTTCATGCAAAGACGTTCAATATCATCATACTCTCTAATTTGATGAAGGAACATTTATTTATTAATGAAGGAACATTTATTTATTAATGAAGGAACATTTAACACGATTTATTGAACTCAAACATAAACAAACAACAAACAAACAAACCAACCAACCAGTATATCCCACTCAGAGCAGGGTCTGGGGAGGGTAGGTAGTGGCAAGTCTTTCCTCTATCTGGGTAGGTAGAGAGACCGCTTTCAAAGAGACTCCCGACTCGATCAACAAAAGCAATAACGATAGCAGGTCAACAAATAATATATCATACAGCACACAACATACACTTAAAATCACCAACAGATTAAGAAAAAGATATAGCAAACATCAGAGAAGCGGCGCGTTTCACCTATAGAGGGCAGTTGTGGACTGCGTACACCTTAGGGCCCGCATCAAGTCTACCTTACCCTTCCTACCTACAGATCCTACTAAAAGTCCTTAATTTTAATCCTACGCCTCCACTCGCTCCTATCCTCGATCATGTGCTCAGAGAGGTGCAAATTTCCCATATCTCGCCTAATTAACTCGTCCCAAGTCAACCTAGGTCTCTCTCTATACCTCTTACCCTCTAAGAAAATGTTCTTTACTGCTCTAACGGGTGCTGACATAGGTCTCCTCTTCACATGCCCACACCATCTTAATCTTCTCTCTCGTATTTTATCTGCGATACAAGCCACTTCTAACTTCTGTCGAAACACTTCGTTTCTTATCCGATCCAGTCTTGTGTGTCCACACATCCACCTCAGCATTCGCATTCCGCTACCTCTATTTGTTTCTCGTGTGATTTCTTTATTGCCCAGCAGTCTGTTCCGTATAACATAGCTGAACGAATTGCCACTCTGTATAGTTTTTCCTTTAGTTTCGCTGGAAACCTCTTATCACATAGAATCCCTGATGCTGCTCTCCACTTGCACCATCCTGCTTGAACACGGTGAGCTACATCGCTGTGTATCTCTCCGTCGTCCTGTCGGTACGAGCCCAGGTATTTAAACCTAGTTGTTCTTGGGACCGCCATACCCTGGACACTGATTTGGGTGTCCTCTTCACCGTCGCCACTAAAATTGCAATGCATGTATTCCGTCTTAGAGCGACTTATCCTTAACCCTCTGCTCTCTAGTGCTGCTCTCCACTGTTCTAGCCTGTCGTTAAGCACCCTTTTAGATTCTGATATTAAGACAATATCATCCGCAAATAGCATGCACTACGGAACTGGCTGTTGTATAGACTTGGTCATCTCATCCAACACTACTGTGAAGAGAAATGGGCTCAGTGCCGATCCTTGGTGGAGTCCCACTTCTACGGTGAAGGGGTCTGTGTCTCCGACTGGTGCTCGCACATAAGTTTTTGCTCCGTCATACATATCCTTGATTATTTTGATATACCTCTCTGGTACCCTTCTAAGTCGTAGACTTTCCCAAATGAGTTGGCGCGGAACACTGTCGTTGGCCTTTTCTAGGTCGATGAATACCATATGGAGGTCCCTTTTCTTTTCTCTATATTTCTCCACTATCCTCCTTATGACATGTATGGCTTATGTTGTAGAGCGTCCTGGCATAAATCCGAATTGGTTTATCGCTATCTGAGTTTCCCGTCTAATTCTCGTGTCAATAACTCTTTCCCATAATTTCATCATGTGACTCAATAGCTTTATTCCCCTGTAGTTTTCGCAACATTGGACATCTCCTTTTTTCTTATATACGGTAACTATGACACTGGTTCTCCGCTGGTCTGACATCTTCCCTGTCTTAAAGATAGTGTTGAATAAATTTGTTAGCAATTGGAGACCCTCATCTCCCAGGCATTTCCACACTTCAATCGGTATGTTGTCTGGCCCCACCGCTTTAGCCCTTCCCATTTTCTTCATAGCTCTCGTAACTTCGTCGACTGTGATGCTTCTACAATAGCATTTATTTTGTTGCGTTGTTTGAGCTGTTTTATCTATTTCAGTTTGTTGATTTGGGTTAATTATGTTAAAAAGGTTATCGAAGTACGTTTTCCATCTCACCTTAATGTCTTTGTCCTTCACCAAAACCTTTCCATCCGCAACCTTTATAAACTTCACCATTCTCAAGTCTTGTCTTCTACTTTATCTTGCCTTGGCTATCTTATACATGTCATGCTCTCCTTCTTTCATCTCTAATCATTTATACATCGTCTCATACGCCGTATTCTTTGCCTCTGACACCTATTTTTTCGCCTCTCGCTTTGCCTCCTTGTATTTATTTTTTAGCTCTGCGTGTTCTTCCTCATTGTTACAGCGTATAAGCTCTCTAAAACTTTGTTTTTAATTCTTATCTTCTCCTGTATATTTTCATTCCACCACCAGGATTCCTTACGGCCGACTGTCCTCTTTGATGTAACTCCAAGAGTTTCTTTCGCTGCTTGAATGAGTCTAGTTACCATAGCCTCCCACTTTTGATTTGTGTCTTCCTGTGACCCAGTCTGATTCAGTGGTATAACCTTATCTCTAAAATGGTAATCTTTTCGTCTTTGAGCTGACCCCATCTGATCGTAGGTCTAACTCTCTTGTTTTGTTGTACAATTGGTCTTTTCACGCGTATATCCGCCACCAACATGTGATGTTGAGACATAATTGTCTGTCCCGGGATTGCCTTACAGTCCTTCCATGAGCTACGATCTTCTCCCCTCATCAATAAATAGTCTATTTGCGTGTGTCTCCTGCCGCTGCTAAACGTGATTAGATGCGAGTCTCTTTTCTTAAAAAACGAATTTAAAATGCCTAGGTCATGCGCTACTGCAAAGTCAAGAAGCTCCTTACCACCGTCATTCCTAAGACCATACCCGAAGCCTCCATGCACCAACTCGAAGTGCTCATTATCCTTACCTATATGCCTATTAAAATCTCCTCCTATGCATATTTTTTCTTCTCTAGGTATGTCACCCATAGCATGATTTAAACTCTCCCAGAACTTCCTTCTTTCTGCTTCCCCTAGTCCAACATGTGGTGCATACACACTAACTACCGCCACTACTTCATCCCTATTACTATTCTTAACAACATAATTCTATAATTGTATCTTTTCACCTCCACTACATTATCCTGAAGTTCCTTAGCAACTAGAAAACCTATACCATTTTTTATTCCATCTGACCCTGAATACCATAGTTTATAACTATTGCACTCTTTTGCTTTCCCACCCGCTATCTAGTCTCCTGAAGACAAGCTATCTGGACCCTACGTTTTTTCAGCACATCAATTAACTCTAGTAACTTACTAGTTAGAGTTCCAACATTCCACGATGCCACTCGTAATCTAAATCCTTTTTGTAAAACTCAGTCAAATTCCCAAGATGATCAACCAAGATCTCAATCATAATAACGCGGAATGAAATTATGATTGGAAGAAGACAAAGAATGATCAAACAACTTCAATTGATAATCAATATTGATTACAATCTTGTATGAAATCGTACAGAGAGAATACAAGCTGAATTGATCTTAAAACTGGACAAGCTTATCTACAAAAAGCGAAAATTACATATTTATACTAAAACAACTGTTCTCGCGCGAGTTACACTTTTCGTGCGGGTATTGCTTTCGCGCGAGTTCTCTTTTTCACGTGGAATCTGCTTTCGCTTGACTTCTTCTTTCGTGTATTACTTTGTTGTTTTGCCGAGCCTTATGTAGTCTTCTACAATCTCCTCCTAGGCTTGGTGAAACATCATCAGTCAAAGTCAACATTGGTTTTCTTGTAAGAACCAGAATAAGTATAACATTTATTTCTAAGGATTCTATCCGACATCCATACGTATTGGCACGATTGAAAATAAACGGACTCGTCAGCTGAGATAGGACAGTGTAGCAGCTTGTTCAAGTCGTCTTTACCAAACTTCATTAAGTCAGCTGGATTGATGATTCTGTATGATCTATCAATACATTTGATCACAGCCTGACCTGAATCCTTCTCACAACTCCAAGATATAAATTGCTTCAAAGAATTTGGAGGAACTTGAGCATGAACTGGAACCTTTCTTTTCTTTTAAGAATTTCATAATGAGATCATATAGTTCTTTATCAAGTCAAGACTCTGTTCAACTTTGTTTAAAATAAACTGATTAAGTTGATTGTCAATATATTTGGTCCATTTTAAACTTATACTTCAGTCTTTACTTAGAAACATAATGAGTGATACTTATCATGTTTTGTATGATTTAATATAATTCAGTAGATCCCACAATCAGAACTTCTGTAAATAATTATTATCCTTCAAGACACTGTCGAGATTTCAAGTCACCCCAAATTGACTTAAACCATGCATTGTTGATCAGTGATATCATTTATTTGTTCCTAAAATATAACTATTTGAGCATAACTAGCCTGAGAAATATCTCTTAATCACGAAAAATTAACAAGTTTAAGGACTTACTAACAGCCATCCGGACTTACGTCTGCCCTCTCAAGATGTTTAGGACTTACAAGCCATTCAGACTTACATGCCCCATCTTTTGATTTTGCCTTCCATGATCAAAAAATATTCTCAAAATAGAAAAATATATACCATATAGTATGTATGTCTTTAGACATATCTTTTGATTTGTTGTGCTTCTTGGCATCTTATATCCTATATGGCCTTTTGGCATCTTTTTGCTCAATTATTAGCTCAACTATTTTCTTTTTGTCTTTTACATATTTTTTTGTCTTTTTGTATTTTCTCTTTTATATATATATACATAGTTATGATAATCACTGAATCAAACAAATACAGGCTTGAGTATGACAAGATTATTACTCTCAGTCTGTGTTAGAACATTTTTGACATTGTCACAGAATCCTGATATGTTCCCCACTAATTCATATCACTTTAATTCAAGTTTTATCACTCAATTATGATCTTTTCATTTCTGAAAGCAAAGACTATCGGCACATCAATCATAATCCAAGTCTATTCGTATTTAAGCCTTTGAAAGTACTTAGACTCTTTTAGAACTGTGTAAAATCATTTCTCATTTAATCATGAAAATTCATTTTTATTGATCCAATCTTGTTCCCCTAAGACCAAAAATAATTTTCAAAGCGTATTTTCAAATTTCTCCGTTATATGACTGAACATTTTGATGCAATTGTAAGTTTCCTGTCATATGTCTTTGAACAACCGCTGTCTACATGCCATAAGCCTTCAATGATCTTTTGCGGTCGTTCCTGCATAAGTAAAAGAATTACTTAGTGTTTGGTACCCAAGTCAAACAAGACTTGAGCACATTCTGTGTTGCATTTAAACAAAATGATTTAAGATTGTTATATTTGTTTAGCACATCAGTCTTTTCATTCACACTTTTCAATTTGATTTTATCTTTTAAATCATTTTTCAAATTCTTGTTCTTTTCGACATCATTAGCATGATTAACCTTTGATTTCATTGGTTTTGAAAATTTTCCACGAGTGAAAAACATTTTTCTACTGTGAGTAATAGAATTATGAAATCGCCGTTTGCTAAATGATTTTTGTCGAAAAAGACAATTATTCGCCAGATGATTTATGTATCCACACTGATAACTTTTTCTTTGTTGTGTGTGGAAAACAAACTGTGGATGACAATTATAAAAATTGTCATAGAAACCAAGTTAGATTGACTTTTTGGTTTAACTCTCTAAACAGTCTCTCGAATCTTTGCTTCATTTGATAATTGCTTGTTCATCTTATGCAAATTCGAGAAAATGGGTGATTATGACCACTTAGAATGTTAGGTTTATCTTCTTTGGCTATTTGAACGGATAATGCTGGAATTGGATCAGTCTTAGATTGTGCTGAAGAAGGACCAGGCTTTGTTATTCGAATTGATGCAGGAGAAGGACCAGGTTTTTCAATTTTCAGAAAGGATGAAGAAGGAGCATTCACTTGCAAATCTGGGCTACAAATATCTTGGTTCACAAGGTTAGCATTATGATGAAGTTTATTTTTAAAGAATCGAAAATTCGTTTCTTTAAAAATATGATCTTCATTTTCAATTAAACCTTTAGAAACAAATCTACATTTAAAGTCCTTTTCAAGTTTTGCTTTCTGATTTGCCCTTTGATTTTCATTCAATTTACATTTAATATTTGATTTAGTCTTATTCAAATCAACAATCTTTTCATTTCTTGATGAAGTTTGATTACAATCAGATCTGAAATCATTTACATTCTTATTT
Organism: Flaveria linearis; assembly: GCA_024085815.1. Classification (NCBI taxonomy): domain Eukaryota; kingdom Viridiplantae; phylum Streptophyta; class Magnoliopsida; order Asterales; family Asteraceae; genus Flaveria; species Flaveria linearis. The sequence goes on along the minus strand of CM044017.1, from coordinate 10,700,855 downwards.
TTCAGACTTTCACTTCATTTTCACTCTCACAGTCACTCTCCCACTCTTTAACCAAACCATCTGTCACACCCCCGCTCATAGCGGAAACACGAGGATGCGACGGACGGGATCGTCATAACACTTGGTATAATTACAGAGACATATTACGTGCAAAATCCTCGTGTCATGACGTTGCCCGACACAATGGTGACTTGTGTCGTGGTTAGTCAGTTCCACGACTATCATAGTCTTAATAATTCTAAAAATCCATATACACAGTGTTCAGATATAACAGTAAATGATATACAATACAAATGCAGTCTATTGAAATCCTGGGGGTCTCTGCTAAGGCATCAGCTCTAGCTATCCTCTTTGTTTATGATTACCTGAAAAGATATGCTCAAAAATGGTCAACATAATTGTTGGTGAGTTCCGCAGGTTTAAATTTAAAACATTTGATGCTGTATAGAATTTGATATGGAATCATACTGTAAGCAAAAACCACATAACATGTGTTTAAAGACAACCAAACCTAATGACGTTTATGCATATAAGTTCGTCGGAATATATTCACCCTTGGCCTGATTGCTGGCAGCTGTGTTGGTAACTCACAAGTTAACCAATCGTCGAAGGGTGGGGGTGTCAACCCAGTAGTACTACCAATACCTATCCGTTGGTTCCCAAACCCGGGAATTAATGGTTGTAAGAATCATAGAATAACACCATGTATGTATTAGAATATAAGAATAGTATCACATTGATTCCAAGTATGAAAATTGTATGTAAGATTGTACAGCATCGAAAAACGGGTGAGCATACTTTTCCCCCAAGTTTGAAAACATTGAAACAATTATAAAAGCATAAAAAGGGGCCACGGAAACTCACCTTGAATTGATGTAATGTATATGAACAAGAACTTCAAAGAATTAAGCAATGCACGATCAAGCATGATCAATACCTATTATTAATTGTAACTAAGTCTTTAAATTGTGTTTATTGCGAATAAATATATTTGGTAAGATTCGGGTTGGTTTAGTTTAACACATGACACGTACACAAATGGATGTATATATGTTTACAAGATTAAGTTTGAAATTAACGTTAAATCAAGGATTAGAATTATGGGATTTTTAATAGGTATTAAGTTTACAAAGTATTTATTTACATTTTGATTCCATTAGGAGGATTTCATAAGTGTATTTATATATTTTTGGAATTAAGTATAAAAATGATGTGGTTTAATTATATAATTTATAATTATCCAAAGATAATTACAAATAAGGATAATCACAATTATAGTATTTTGATTAATAATAAGGTATTAATATATACCTTTAGTTAAAATATATTTTACAAGAAATAACCCACAATTTTATTTGTAAATAATTTGTGAATTTATAAAATATATTTAAAGATAATATAGCGTTTATCTTATAGAAATAATTATTTATAGTATTTATAAATATTATTTATATAATTTTCATGATTTTCATGATTATTTCATAGTTAAACTTGATTTAGAATTTATTTTATAAAAATAAGTATTTTTAATATTTTTAAATAATATTTTATAAAAATCTATTAAAGTTTTTAAATAAAATAAATTTACAGAAAATTATTTTGTAAGATTTAAAATAAGGAAATTAATAAAATTTATTTTTATAATTTTTAGAAATTTTTCCATATTTTTAAAGTATTTATAAAGCTTTAAAAAAATAAAACAATAAAAAGGAGGTTGCCGGGTTCGAACCCGGGACCTCACACCCACAAACACACAGCCCAAACCAGTAAACCAAAGGCTCTAAGCCGCACAAAGACCCAGTATTTAATTGTTTTAAACCCAAATTCCAGAAACCCCAATTACACTAAGAACCCTAATTCGAAAATCATCAAATTGAGAGACAATTTGATGTTTGTAACCGAATTAATGTTAGGGCTTTTGTTACCCAATCAAAATCGAGTACTTAGATAGTTTCAATTACCTGTTTGGATGCTCGATATATCAAGAACAATCGAAGAACTGGTCGCGACTGCCATGAGATCGGTTCAGGGTGTAAATGGTAATCATAATCGAATTCCTCTTACAGGAAGCTTCTAATTGTTCTAAGGATTAAAAACCCTATGTTAATTTGGTGGAATAGAACTCAGAAGGTAGAATTTGACTGTGTTGCAGGTCGATGACAGAGGTGGTAATCGACAGGGGTGTTAGAGCTTGATTTATACCAATTTGATTGTAGTGGTAGTTTAGAAACGACAAATGGATAATGAAGGTGCGATTACTTTTGATTATTAATACCATTTTGTGCGTTTAGTGACCCATTATTTGGCCGACATTCGGTCGAGTGTGTTAGGTATAAATCGATCTCTATTATTCAAATTGAGGTGGGTTAGGTATTCGAATCATGCACGAAATTGTGTCGGGGTGTTTGTTTCGGTTGAAATCATGTGGATTTGGTCGTTTGGGAGTCGCCGGAAACACGGCCGGAGAGTGGCCGGCGGCGATCGGAATACCGGGGGAAAAGAAAAGGAGTTTTAAAAATTTACCACTTTGGTCCCTGAGGTTTCGAGTTTGTTATTTCATGTTAACAACTTTTAAAACAAGTTTTAAAAATTACATAAACACCCCTGCACTTATAAATCTAAATATATATATAATATATATATATATTTATTTATTTTAAATCTTTGTTTTTATTTTTATTATTAGTATTATTAGTATTATTATTATTAGGATTATTATTATAAATTTTGTAATTATTGGAATTAGTACGTATCAAACGTAATTGTTTTATAAAAAAAAAATTACAGGATGTTACAGTCTCCCCTGCTTTAGGAAATTTCGTCCCGAAATTTTAATCACGAGGAGGCTGAAACGAAAAGATGAGGATACTGGGGTTTTATTTGGTCCTCACGTTCACAGGTGAACTCTGGGCCACGTTTAGATTCCCAGTGGACTTTGACAATAGGTACCCGGCTTTGTTTCATTTGTATATAATCTTTTACAAGATTCTTGACATAATGTATGCCAATTTGAACTCTTCCAGAGAATCGCGAGACTCTCTTTGAGATTTGGCATATGGAACGTTAGGACACGATGACGAGTTACCATGGTATGTTAGACTTATAATCACAACTTCCACAATATAATTTCGTGGTAAGGTGAAGTCTAGAACTCATTAAAAGACCAGCAATGATAAGAAAGGTTAACCGTTGGAATTTAAGAATCCCAAACGTCCTCATATGAAACGACCTTAACGCATATCTTGTGAATATGTATTTCTCCTTTGACCAACCATCGGTCTAAGAATAATACGCTATGCGAAGATCTTGGAATGGGTTCACAAGGATGGTTAAGAATATTATTAAAACAGAAAATGAATCAATCATTTAGAATAACGATTGATGTAACATCATACCTCGGTATACGAATATTTGAAACAGATGTAGGTTAATTTCTCGACGTTGTGAGATAATGTGTCGAATTGAATTTTATAATGCACCAATTGTCATCATACAGTTAAGATAAGAGGCACTTATTCTGGCCAAGTTGAATACTAAAAAGTTTCCATGACCGGTAGGAATGAAGAAGATAGGTCACACGCAACAGTCATTTCCTTTCCAACCTTCCTATTCTAAGAACAATACTGTATACAATAATTTCAGCCTTCGAGTAGTTCTATACATCTTAACTTACGCATGTCGATTAGTTTTCCTATCTCCACCGACTAACTAATTTCTAAGCAATTGGGGTTCATGACAAATGAAGGAGTGAATTTGAAGGAATCAATGCTATCCTCTACCAGTATCCAACAGATATGTATTGATTGATGATAAGATATGTGCCTATAATAACATCTGAGTCTTCTTGTCTATTTCACCACTAGTTTGCTTGCTCTAATCTCCAACTTTGTCCTACTATCCACAGATCTTCCCAATGTCCTACTTAATTCTATTTGATCTAAATGTTACAAGGTATGACATTAGCTTTGTCAACTTATGGATTCTATCAGTATAAAGAGCATGATTCAGTATTACAGTTTTAACTTTTGCATTTCATTCCTTGGGTAATAGTACTCACTCGCCAAAGATTTTAAACTTATCTCAAGTTATGACTATTGCAGCCTCACTACCTTATACTTGAGCTTAGGCATTCTACCATTTCAGTGCGGTACCCACTAGTGGACAAGCATCATTCTTCAAAGGCCATGTATACTCTAAACAACCATTCAATTTGCATAATTTCTGAAATGTAAAAGGAGTGACGTCTCACTAGAGATAAGACTAGTGTCACCATGTGATTCCCATATAGACTCTAGGTAGATTAGAACTTATATAAGGGTAAATGTTATAAATGTTTCATTTCCTATATATTCTGGCGCTCAGAACTTTATTTACAGCACGGTTAGTTAAAAGCAGGGTCAAAATAGTTCAACCTAAGTCTCGTGTGAAGATTGTCATTAGGTGTCTAACGGTTGAAGATGTTGAAAGATTTCACGAGCGTAGTTTTAAGGAAGGTGGTTATCAATCACAATCGGAGTTGATATTAAAAATATTCCTTAAAGGCTTTGAGGTAATGATTCATGCCTATCTTGATAATAGCAAGAAAACAATCTAAGGTTGACATTTGCCACCAAAATACGGGTTTCAATCCTATTTTGGTGAGATCATGTCATTTATGAAATGTAATTTCCAATGAGAATAATTGAAGTCAATCCTCAAGATAAGGAAGTCACCCCAATCCAGAGGATGAAATTTCATAGAACTAACAAATGGGAAACCATTTATCGAAATAGAGAATCATCAAAGTAAGGGAATCTCCCCTGCTTTGATGAAATAGAATCATTTAGGAGATACGAGTGTTATCAGTCATAGGTTGACTTGCAAACTCTTGCATTTCCCACGGTACAAGCAGTATAAAGTTTGACTTTACGATGAAAGGAAATTAATATCAATTAGGAATTAGGAAAATTTCAAGTTACATTAGTGTAACAAAGAAAAGATCATGCTAACAAGCTTAAGATCAAGGTTTGAGATAGTAAAGTTTGTTAGGATGATGTTCAAATCTTGAATAATTTAAATCAGGAAGACGAAATCAAGGACAAGAATGATTCGACATTATAATGAGATGTGAACATTCGATTGACAATCGAAGGGAATACGTGGACTTCTCAAGATATGAGATCAGCCATACCCTTATTGAAGACATGCGTACTTATAAGTGGTAATAAGGTTATGATTAGTTTATTCGATTATTGAGGTGAGTGACCACCTATAATATAAAATATTCAATTAACAAAGTATCCCGAGATGTAGGAATTCCACCTACAGCATTGCATGTTCTGGGTGGTGTGACACAGACTTTGACGAGATTTTGAAAACCACGAATAACGAGTCAAAGCTCATTTTGAAAATTATTTGATTTAGGCACGCAATACCTTGACTATGATTTTAAGATTTGTGTGTGCTTTGATAGGAATCAAAGTATAAAAAAATCACATATGGTTTTACTTATCAAGTTCCAATAACCCATGCTTCGGTCCATTAAGATCATTATGTAGCCTAGTTTAAGCACATTCTTAGTATACCGGTGATGTTTATATATAGGGTTCCCCGCAACGTTCCCACCACATCCACGATATACTTTGAAATATACTTAAACTAGTTACATAACATCTTAATTTTCCTTAGCATCATTCTAAAGAATAACGTAATATAAGTTTGATGTGAGCTACCGCAACTTATGTATAGGCGGTTTTATCAGTATATAAATGGCTACAGACAAACCTATACACCGGTTCCACACGGGAATTGATGACTGTAGAGAAAACATTTCCAAAGTGTAAATAGTTTAATGTGACGTAGCAAGATCCACAAAGCGCATACGTATAGATTACAACCAAACCAATCCTTAGGTCCCATTACTGGAACTAATGGTTGTAATGGATGCTCGGCAAAGAAGAACCACACCGCCGAAAGCATCCAAGGTCAATAGCATTCGTAAGTAATCATCATACAACACTTAGTATCAAGTATTAGCACATAATAGAGTATAGCCACCAAGTAACATATAAGGTAGCAACATAGCATAGAGTTAAGAGTCATAATAGCATCATGCCTCAGACAATTAGGATCATCACGTAGCCCAGTTTAAACACATTCTTGGTATTCCAAGGATGCTTATATATAGGGTTCCCCGCAGCGTTCCCACCACATCCGTGGTATACCTAGAACGATGCCTAAACCAGTTACGTGACATCCGTTTATCCTTAGCATAAGGTCAATATGATTGGAAATACCATGAAGGCTTTAAGTAGGACAGGACTTGAGTAAATATTGATAATGTTTGATTGCCTTCAACAAGGACTTATAATGTTTGATTGCCTTTAACAAGGACTTATAATGTTTGATTGCCTTCAACAAGGACTTACTAGAATTATGACCCTAGCACCCTAGGGTATAGAATAGAAACGTGTGATACTCATGATCGTTATCTCATGGTAAGATTTGCTAGACTTCTTATGCATGGTGAATTGCAATTACGTGTGCACCCGTAATGGTAATTTACCTTGCATGGTCACCCTAGCTCCACTTACCCCAAGTTAACATCATAGTATTATCTAGATTCATCAAGCACAAATCATGTAATGTCCTTATGTCCATGAGCCAATAGTATTCCAATAATAGCATGTAATAGCAAATAAGCATATAAGCACATTAAGTCTATTGATAACTGCATATCCGTCATACTTTCAGGATTTCAGTCATAACTATGATAGGGTCGGATTCAATATCCGAGATCGACGCTACGCGTGATCACCGAAGTTCCCTAATAATGTGATGTTGTGCGCATACAAGCGTAAAGTTTTTAGTATAAAAGTATCCCATGGAGAAAGACTGAGAGTAATAATGTCTTCCCAGGATGTTCAGATAACACGTGTACATGTATAAAATTAGGTATGTAGGAACATACTTGTAGATTATTAGGTATATAGGAATATACCTGTATATTAAGTTCATAGACTTAATATATTTGACCCATTTGCCTTGTAGATCTGTGTATTGACCATAGCTTATCACTCATCCCAGAAATCCCCAGGTAAGCATACCAGGTCTCGTAATGAGATATATGCGATATGCTTGCCTTAGCCCGAGGGCCTTTTGCCAGGAAATCCAGAATACAGGTGTCTATGTGTCACACAAATCATGAAAGACATTTAGGTAAAATCAAATGCACACAATCCCTAGCATGCATTCTATATGAAGGTTCTTAGGTTATAGTCTAGGTCGAATTCTCCACCTAAATCTCTATAACCAAGGCTCTGATACCAATCTGTCACACCCCCGCTTATAGCGGAAACACAAGGATGCGACGGACGGGATCGTCATAACACTTGGTATAATTACAGAGACATATTACGTGCAAAATCCTCGTGTCATGACGTTGCCCGACACAATGGTGACTTGTGTCGTGGTTAGTCAGTTCCACGACTATCATAGTCTTAATAATTCTAAAAATCCATATACACAGTGTTCAGATATAACAGTAAATGATATACAATACAAATGCAGTCTATTGAAATCCTGGGGGTCTCTGCTAAGGCATCAGCTCTAGCTATCCTCTTTGTTTATGATTACCTGAAAAGATATGCTCAAAAATAGTCAACATAATTGTTGGTGAGTTCCGCAGGTTTAAATTTAAAACATTTGATGCTGTATAGAATTTGATATGGAATCATACTGTAAGCAAAAACCACATAACATGTGTTTAAAGACAACCAAACCTAATGACGTTTATGCATATAAGTTCGTCGGAATATATTCACCCTTGGCCTGATTGCTGGCAGCTGTGTTGGTAACTCACAAGTTAACTAATCGTCGAAGGGTGGGGGTGTCAACCCAGTAGTACTACCAGTACCTATCCGTTGGTTCCCAAACCCGGGAATTAATGGTTGTAAGAATCATAGAATAACACCATGTATGTATTAGAATATAAGAATAGTATCACATTGATTCCAAGTATGAAAATTGTATGTAAGATTGTACAGCATCGAAAACGGGTGAGCATACTTTTCCCCAAGTTTGAAAACATTGAAACAATTATAAAAGCATAAAAAGGGGCCACGGAAACTCACCTTGAATTGATGTAATGTATATGAACAAGAACTTCAAAGAATTAAGCAATGCACGATCAAGCATGATCAATACCTATTATTAATTGTAACTAAGTCTTTAAATTGTGTTTATTGCGAATAAATATTTGGTAAGATTCGGGTTGGTTTGGTTTAACACATGACACGTACACAAATGGATGTATATATGTTTACAAGATTAAGTTTGAAATTAACGTTAAATCAAGGATTAGAATTATGGGATTTTTAATAGGTATTAAGTTTACAAAGTATTTATTTGCATTTTGATTCCATTAGGAGGATTTCATAAGTGTATTTATATATTTTGGAATTAAGTATAAAAATGATGTGGTTTAATTATATAATTTATAATTATCCAAAGATAATTACAAATAAGGATAATCACAATTATAGTTTTTGATTAATAATAAGGTATTAATATATACCTTTAGTTAAAATATATTTTACAAGAAATAACCCACAATTTTATTTGTAAATAATTTGTGAATTTATAAAATATATTTAAAGATAATATAGCGTTTATCTTATAGAAATAATTATTTATAGTATTTATAAATATTATTTATATAATTTTCATGATTTTCATGATTATTTCATAGTTAAACTTGATTTAGAATTTATTTTATAAAAATAAGTATTTTTAATATTTTTAAATAATATTTTATAAAAATCTATTAAAGTTTTTAAATAAATAAATTTACAGAAAATTATTTTGTAAGATTTAAATAAGGAAAATTAATAAAATTTATTTTTATAATTTTTAGAAATTTTTCCATATTTTTAAAGTATTTATAAAGCTTTAAAAAAATAAAACAATAAAAAGGAGGTTGCCGGGTTCGAACCCGGGACCTCACACCCACAAACACACAGCCCAAACCAGTAAACCAAAGGCTCTAAGCCGCACAAAGACCCAGTATTTATTGTTTTAAACCCAAATTCCAGAAACCCCAATTACACTAAGAACCCTAATTCGAAAATCATCAAATTGAGAGACAATTTGATGTTTGTAACCGAATTAATGTTAGGGCTTTTGTTACCCAATCAAAATCGAGTACTTAGATAGTTTCAATTACCTGTTTGGATGCTCGATATATCAAGAACAATCGAAGAACTGGTCGCGACTGCCATGAGATCGATTCAGGGTGTAAATGGTAATCATAATCGAATTCCTCTTACAGGAAGCTTCTAATTGTTCTAAGGATTAAAAACCCTATGTTAATTTGGTGGAATAGAACTCAGAAGGTAGAATTTGACTGTGTTGCAGGTCGATGACAGAGGTGGTAATCGACAGGGGTGTTAGAGCTTGATTTATACCAATTGATTGTAGTGGTAGTTTAGAAACGACAAATGGATAATGAAGGTGCGATTACTTTTGATTATTAATACCATTTTGTGCGTTTAGTGACCCATTATTTGGCCGACATTCGGTCGAGTGTGTTAGGTATAAATCGATCTCTATTATTCAAATTGAGGTGGGTTAGGTATTCGAATCATGCACGAAATTGTGTCGGGGTGTTTGTTTCGGTTGAAATCGTGTGGATTGGTCGTTTGGGAGTCGCCGGAAACACGGCCGGAGAGTGGCGGCGGCGATCGGGAATACGGGGGAAAAGAAAAGGAGTTTTAAAAATTTACCACTTGGTCCCTGAGGTTTCGAGTTTGTTATTTCATGTTAACAACTTTTAAAACAAGTTTTAAAAATTACATAAACACCCCCTGCACTTATAAATCTAAATATATATATATATATATATATATATATTTATTTTAAATCTTTGTTTTTATTTTTATTATTAGTATTATTAGTATTATTATTATTAGGATTATTATTATAATTTTGTAATTATTGAAATTAGTACGTATCAAACGTAATTGTTTTATAAAAAAAAATTACAGGATGTTACACCATCCACCTTCACATTATCAACACAAAGATTTTCAGTTGATTGTTTAGGTTTAGTTATTATGATAGGATCAACTGTCAGATTTACCTCGACTGAAGGTTTTAAATCTGAGGATGGAGAAAAGCCTATCCCATAACTCATATCAGAATCAGAAATGACATCAGATGAAGGTAAAGATGAATAATCATGATTAATTGGAGGAGCAATGTTTGAAAATCCAACACCACACTTTCCTCCTTTATCTTCTGTGTCATTTGTGACTTGATAATTCCTTCAACCATAGTTGATGAAAGTTCAAACTTTTCAACAGTCAATTTAGCCGAGGCTAGTTCACTGTTGAGTCTATTTATTTCTAAGGCGAGTTCATTGTTTCTATTTGTCAAATCATTATTTTTACATTCTTTATCATGAAAATTTAGTTGTAAATTGTATATTGTTTTATTTAAACCTTCAAGTTTTTCTTTAAAAATCTTTTCATTTGACTTGTGTTTTCGAGCTTGATATTGAAGTTTTTCAACTTCCATTATCAAGTTCTCATTATGAACTCTATACCTTTGAACTTTCTCAACACAAGAATTTGTGCATGAATCATCATATACCTTTGGTTCTGAGTTTTCTCCTTCAGACTCTTCAATCTTCTTTACCATGAAAGCCTTTATAACATCAACTTGTTCTTCCTTTTCTTCCTTCTCAGCTTCCTTCTTACATTCAACTTCTTCCTTCTCAGCAAACACTCCATCCAAGAGATCATCAGATATAAACTCAGCAAACAGATTCTCATTTTCCTCTGGCATAAGATGCTTCAAATTTGGTGTTGATGAAGACATGTTGATCAGAAAATCAAAAATCAGACCTTTTGTGCAAAAAACTCAAACCGTGCGACAACTACATATTTATACTAAAACAACTGTTCTCGCGCGAGTTACACTTTTCACGCGGGTATTGCTTTCGCGCGAGTTCTCTTTGTCGCGTGGATCCTACTTTCGCTTGACTTCTTCTTCGCGTATTACTTTGTTGTTTTGCCGAGCCTTATGTAGTCTTCTACACTTTTTCCCTGAAGTCGCACCTCTCGTCACCAAACATGATCTCGGGGCAACATAAAAGCTCCTGCTATCTATTATACTAGATAGAGTCCACTAATACAACCAATAATCATGGAGAACACCTTAAAAGGAATCGCAAGTACAAGTAAAGCACAATCAAAAGCGATCCAACCCACGAGGGACCCATAAACAAATCCAGGAACAAAAATAAACCAAATTACACGAGCAAGTAGCTACTTAAAATCAGAATGCTGGTACCCCTAACCCAGCCAAACAATCTAGACTAACAGATATAAACTAAAGGTATAATTAAAGATATAATGAAAGACAAGTAAAAACAGATATGCAAGCCCGAGATAGAACGATCTCACCCAATATACACCCAATTTTGGGTTCTTCTATTATGCTGCTGGTACTGGTCCGGGTTTTCGCTGACCGGTGGAGGCGATGGTAGGTAGGGTTAAAGGAGGTAGCTGTTGTGGTGGCTCGGTGGTGGTGAGGGTCTGCAGTGGTGGCTAGGTGGGTGAGGGTGGACACTGTTGGGGGCAGTGGGTGGCTAGGTGGGTGGGGGTGGAAGCGGTGAAGGTGGTTGTGGGTCGTCGGTGGTGGCGGTGGTGGCGGTGGTGGCTAGGTGGGTGGGGGTAGACAGCGGTGAAGGTGGCTGACCGCGGGGGTGGGGGTGGGTAGGCGGTTGCGGTGATGGTTGTGGTGACCGGCGGTGGTGGGGGTTTGTGAGAGGGAGCAGAGAGCAGAGGAAGAGAGAGACGTTTAGAGAGAGAGAGAGAGCAGAGAGAGAGAGAGGAGTCAAACCTTACGAAGATCACCGGTGGTGGTGGTGGTGACCGGTGACCGGTGCCGGTGGTGGTGACCGGAGGTGGAGAGATGGAGCAGAGAGAGAGAAGGAAAGAGAGCCGGTGGTGGTGGTGGTGACCGGTGACCGGTGCCGGTGGTGGTGAACTCAAACATAAACAAAAAGAAATATATATAGTCTTTATTCTTTACTTAAAACTCATGACAATTTAGGTAGAACAAAACATAATTACAATTGTATAGGACTAAAACTCTATTTTACGACACGTTTTAACAATCAACCAATTAAAATCGTAAAAGATTCAAATTATTTATAATACGCTGACTTCAACAACTATAACTATTGGTTATTAGTAGCACGAAATATCAAAAATTACCGATCACAAATGGAAACCAAATCACTAATTTCGCTTGTGTTCATTCTTGAAGCAATCATCAATGGTGGCAATCTCGCCATAGCTCAAAAACCAACATCCACTCAACAAAGCTTCAGATGCAGCAAGAATGGGAATTTCAAATCCGATGGCCTACTTAAAGAACGAGACAATGCATTCGATTTACTCTTCAAAAACATTAAACCTTACAACTGTTTTCATACCGGTAGTGCTGATGGAATTTGGGCAACTGCCTTTGTCCCCGAATGTCAAAGAGGAAACTTGCTACGAGTGTATGCACAACACCATCCCATATCTTAAAAACAGTTGCCCTAAACAAAAAGAAGGTGTGGCTTGGACAGTTTTACCAAAAATAAACTGCATGGTGCGTTACGCAGCTTTTTCAATTCAAGGAAAGCTTACTGAGTGGGCTTGGGCCACCTTCTCTTCCCCACCAAACATGACTGCGGCTAACGTCGGTGAGTTGCAGAAAGGGCTAAACGATTTGGCGAATAAGTTGAAAGATCCGGCTGCCGGAGGTGATAACTCAAAAAAATATGGGTCTGGATCTATAACTTATGGACCAGGTTCCCAAACTTTATATGGGTCCATGCAATGTACTCCTGATATAGGAAAGGATAAGTGCATGAAATGTTTATCTGATGCAATTAAAGAGATCCATAATTGTTGTAGCAAGTCAAGATCACGAACTGGATCAGCCTTGTCTACTAATTGTTATTTTTGGTATGCGCATTTAACTTTCTTTCTTAAGCATATGCTTCTGATCACCATCTCCCCGCATCTCGACAAACTTCAGGTAAAGATTTAATAACAATCGATGTTTCATTTTAGTATGGGTCACTTGTATTATTTAAACAAGTCACTTTTGTTTTAAGCATGTTTATGAAATCCAAAATTGTGTTGAATTTTACTAGTATTGAGTTATAATTGACCATTAAAGCTTGTAAACTATGTTTTGATTGATGTTAAAATAACAAAATTTTGAAGCACTTGAAAATCCATATGTAAATATTTGCAAGAATTTGATGAATTTTTATATATTTGTCTCTGGGCGTGTAGCGCAAGTGGTGGGGGACCGAGCATTATACAAGTGTGAGGAGAACCCCCGCTGAGATCTCATAGTTGACACGAGACTAGTGCGTTTCGTCTTTGACAAGTGCATGTGCCCTTTGACGTCTTGGGAACGAGGGAGACTGTCACTAGCTGTTAGCGTGTCGGTAAACATATTTTATTTAAAATATATATATATATATATATATATATATTTAAATTTTTGTCGTCTTTTTAATAATATTTGTTTTTTAAGAAAACTTAAAATATAAAGTCAGAAAATCTGATTAAGAGGTTGCGAAATAACATGACTAAATGTAAATTGTTTTACAAATTTTGGATAGAATAGATAAGAAAAATAATTAAATATCATATAAAGAATATTTTATTTCAAATATTAGGAAAGTATGTATGAAAATAAAAAGGAAATATAATAGGATGTTTGTATACCCACATTATAATATTCTAATACCTAATATTCTATCTATGGGTGCAAACGAACCGAACAAATACGAACAAGTCCTTGTTCATGTTCGTTTATTAACATATAAACTTATTCATGAACTGTTCATGAATATCTACCGAACAAAATTTTTTGTTCGTGTTCATTCATTAAGGAAAAATAAACAAGTTCGTGAACTGTTCAAGAACACTTACCGAACACCACAAACAAGCGTCCATAAACATGACGAAAACAAAAAATTTTATAGACAAACGAATACAAATGATCATATTTATTTTAGAATAACATCTGTATTTTCATTCCAAACATTACACAAAATTCATAAATAAATATTTTAAGTACTTAACATAAATATCAATAGATACTTGATATAATTGTCAAAATCTAACAGACACAAAAAATAAAAACATAAACGAACACAGTAACGAACATAAATGAAAACATTAATTATCAAACGTTCGTGAACAAAAAATAAAGAACATAAAAGAACACATTATCGAACTTTCACGAACAAATATTAAGGAATATAAACGAACACATTATCGATCGTTCATGAACATTAAGGAACTAACGCGGCTTGTGTTCATGTTCGTTCGTTTAATTAAACGAACAATTTTTTGTTCGTGTTCGTTCATTTACTAAACGACGACGACATAAATGAACTTTCAGCCAAACAGTTCACGAACTGTTCGCTGAACGTTCAGTTTGTTTGCAACCCTAATTCTATTATACTTGGAGTTTTCTTGTTTGTGTGGCAACAATTTCTATTAAATTCTTATACTTAACTTTTTTATTAGAGAATTTATGGTGACAATCAATGACTTGGAGCTAGAAGAATGAAACTTACTATTTTTATTTTATGACAAATTGTTACTTTAAGTTTGTGTAGTATTATTTACATATAATGTCATGTCAAGTTCAATGATCTTTATGTAGTTGTATCTTAAAATTTACATAGATGTATAAGATATTGACTTTAACTAGTTATATGTTTCAAGCTCAATATATCGTTAACCAAGTTATAATGCACTAAAAGTTTATATAAATGTATAAGATTGACTTTAACTAGTAACTAGTTTTAACAGCCGTGCGTTGCCGCTGCATCTACACAGACACTAATCGATATGACCCGTTTTCCAGCTATATTTTTCTCGAAACGTAGAGTAACTCAAATTTATAACGTTTAACAAAAACATATAATATTTGACTAAATTTTTTTCAAACAATATTTTTATTGAAACGTAGATCTACTGAAAAAGTACATAAAAAAACATGTGTTGTGATGTCGTATGCAATGTGATAATGTACAGATTACAATTGTCTTGATTCGTTTTGAACTAAATTCACTTTGAATGTAAAGTAACTTGGACATACAGTCGAACGAAACGTACTGCGTTTTCTAATAAAACTTACATCAAAACGTATAACTTAAATCATACAGAAAAATAAACATAAAAACGTTTATATTTAACCCGATTCTTTTATAACTCTATAAGTTCGTGTGAAATCATTTCATATACTTTATCAATGAAAAATTTAAAAATAAAAATAAAGCAAATAAAAATTATTAATTTTCTTCTTTGCGTGCTTCAAAAAGCTTTATCAGAGCAATAATGGAAAAAAAGAGACCATATTACACTTGACCCCCTAAGTCACTGACACTCTATTATGTTCAGTTGATTATCTTTTATTTTTTTTCTTACTCATTTCGTTACATTAACTTATTCATCTTTCTCTCTCTTTTATTATTTCTTTCTTTTTTAAAAGACCCTAAACCTTTTCATCTTCTCCAACTCAAACCGTCCCTTTTTTCATCATCTTCCCTTATCAATACCACAAACCCTACCACCGCCTCCATCACCACACACCACTACCGTGATGCTCCACCAACACTGAATCACTATCATCATCATTCCATTTACATCATCACTTCTACATCGACAGGCTCACCACGGCCACATCGTCACCACTGCCACATCCATCAACCATCACCACTTGAAGCACCGTCATCGTGCTCGGTGAAGGTGGCGGAATAGAGTTGATTGGAAGATATTGTAGGTTCATTGGGGGTAGACCAAACATATGAAAGAAAGCAAACAGCGATGGCGGTCATGTTCTCTTGTGGAAACCATTGTCAAAGATGTGGTCGATGTAGTAGTGTCGTCGGTGGGAAGGGCTGTGTAATCGAAGCTTCTTCCTCCCCCACAACTTCTTTTGTGTTGAACCTAGTGGGTAAAAAGACATCAAGGGACCAATTTGTAATTTGTAAAAGTTAAGTGGCTAAACTATAAAAACCCTGAACTTCATTGTACCCACCGACCAAAGTTCTTAATATATATTATAATATAATGTAATATCATGCCAATAATATTTTTTTATTTATGTTTTATAATATTGAAAAAATCTTTAGTATTATCTTTTATAAAATAATTAGTTTCTACTTTTTCAAATTGAAAAGTGATTGATTAGATGAGTATCTAAACTTTTGATTTCGTGAATCAAAAAGAAAAGAAATACAGTAATAAAATATTAATATTCAAACCTTGATTTAAAATCACTACTCATAAATCACTAAAAGTTTTGTGTAAAATACATCAAACCCACCATCTCTCTAAATCTCTGTCATCGCCTCTGTTTTGTTGATGGTGGTGTAACGACCGCGCTTCAATAAACCCACTCCAACAATCCTGATGAATCCCGGTTAAATCACCCACCGTTTGATTCAAACTTCAGAGCCGTCATGATGCAGCGACAGAGCTTCCAATGGTCAGAAGCCCCCCGGATTATGATATAGTCGATTCAGGTTGAGACATATTCCGACTTTTTCGCGGTTGTTCACCACCAAGTCTGGTCTCTGGTGATGATAGCTATTCTAGCACCACCACCACCATCCACGGGTATAACCATAGCACGTGGTCCGCATCGTAAGCTCAAAGCATAGAGAATACATAGTATCGCTAGAGAGAGAAGAGGAGGATCAACGGTGGTTGGGTGCGGTGGCAAAGAGATGACGGGCAGCTGGAGGCATGATGAGTAAAGGATGTGAATCCACTCTAAAACATGCACCAGCGACTGGTACAGTGGGCAATAACACTTGTACGGTGGCACTGTAGCCACCGACATAATGTTTTAATAGTATATATAATATGTTACATGGTCATTATCTTGAACCGAGTTATATTGCACACATTTGAATAAGTTGCTTGAAAATAATCATAAGTTATTACAAGTAACTTATCATTAATAGTAATTTGTAGTAACTCACTTTTATAATAACTGGTTATCTATATACTATAGTAAGTTACTACTAGTGAGTGGCATGTTAGCTTGGTTACTAATTACTATAATAACCATATAAGTAATAATAACAAGAAGTAGTTTGTAATAGGGGTGTTCAAAAATATCTGATCCGAAACCGAATCCGAAATATCCGAAAATCCGAAATTTCGGATATCCGAAATTTCGGATTCGGATTCGGAAAATGAGGTTTTCAGAATTTTCAGATATTTCGGATATCCGAGATATCCAAAATTTAAATAAAAATTTAAAAATATAAAATATTAATTAAATATTTAGGATATTTTTAGATATTTTGGACATTTTAAGAAAAAAAATTCAGATATCCGATAAAACTTCAATAAAAATTATTAAATTTTATAAAATTTGTTAAATAATAGAATTTTCTTTGAATTCGGATATCCGAATGGATATCCGAATCCGAATCCGAATTTTGGATATCTGAATTTCAGATATCCGTAGTTTTGGATTCGGATTCGGATAGTGAAATCCACTATCTGAAATTTCGAATATCCAAATTCCGGATATCCGAATTTGAACACCCCTACATTTGAAGTCAAAATCGTTCAACCACTTAACTTCAAATTAAGGTTGTGATCATTTAACACCCTATAACTGATAATGGTTTCTTACACTACAACAATTATAAGGCCTATGGCGATCGGCTCTATGACGACGACACAATTTTGTCGCTATAGGTCACCCTATCATGACAACATGTCGTCACCGTAGGGTTTTCTGGATTTATGGCTATACCTGATCTATGGTTTTTAGGGTAAAACATTTTTTTTCTTTTTCCTTTTTGCTAGGAGGAAAAAAAACCCGCGTTTATGAAACATCTATGGTGACGACGTGTGGTCGCCGTAGGTTGAAAAATTGTAAGGCCCCGAATCCGGAAACCTCACAAATTGGCCATTTGCATAAAAACCTTATTTTTAGTTCAAAATTGACAAAGTGTTATTTATTAAAGCAGCGGAATTATAACAATGATAATTATATAAATAAAAACTGAAGCACCAACTTAGAGTCAAACCCGGACTTGTACTAGAAGTTCTTTATTTACAAATCATGGTCTTAACAAAATTTACTATTTCATTATTACGCAAAACATAAAAGCTGGTTGAATCTTTACAGAATGCCAGTCTTCACCCTCCAAGTAGCTCCTAATCAAGTCTTGCCTGAAACTTGATTTACCTGCCAAACAATCTATCATACATACAAAAGTCAGCTTCGCTCAGTGAGTTCTAGTTTTATATAAGTAAGAAAATATAATCTTTTATCCTTTCATATAATGAACACGCATACATCATACTACAAACATTACTTACATCACATTAGGCACGTTCATTATCTTTCATTCTTTCATTACGTTTCAATTCATCATAGGCGAGATTTGCACAAAGCAAGATCTCCATGTTGATTGACAACGAATGTCAATTCCCGTCGGTACACGTTATCCATGGTCACTATCCCCGACGGTTGATCGATCCCCGTCGGTACACATCTTCATGGTAGCTTCCCCCGACAGTTGATCCACACTGCTAGGCACATAGCCCGCTCATGAATACGGATCCATCGTTATACATCAGACTCACATAAGTGAAGTCTATCATAGTGCTTGCAAGACTTTTCATCATCAAACGGGCCCAGGGGTACATTTGTTAAGTTCCACTTCTCATTAGTATCATCTTTCACTTAATATATATAATACTTAGCTTATTAACTACACACATACTAAGTACTAGTCATCATAACGCGTAACCGTATCTATTTAATTGTCACATTTTCTTTAAATCATTCTATCTATAGGCAATAAATATACGTAATTCACAGTTATTACTTTATCAAATCATATAACGAATTATTTAAAAATAATCTTAATTATAAATCATTTGGTATGTATGTCAGCCCAAAACAGTAAAGCATGTATAAAAGAGGGGGATCTAGAACTCACCGAATTGACGAATGTCTATAAGTGTTATCCATTTGAAGTCGCCACCCTCATTATCAAATCGCCCTCATATTTACCATAGGAGCCTCACCATTACGAAACACTTTTACAATTGTATTCTAAGGCCATCATCACCATTATAATGTCATGTAACATCACCATCTAGAATTTCTATAACCATAATTATCATCATAGTCATGCCACCATCCCATATTACCTTATCATCAATAGATTAAGCTCACCACCCTTATCATAAGCCACCATAGTTATTATCATAACATCATCATCAACATGAATAACTAAACCTCAAAATCCCAAGATTGCCTTCATGCCATATCATAATTGTCATATTCCTACACGTTATATCTACCCGTCCCCATTACATTTGTAATACCACCACTATCAACTTCCAAGGACCGTTATACTTATCAAGAACCGTCGTTATTGTATAACCATCATCATTATCATAGAACCTACATCATCATACCATTATCATCATAGCATCATCAATAACAATCAAGCATCCCCATTATCCTAAAATCGTCTTTATGTCTAATCGTGTATAAACCAACCTCAGCATCATCATAGCAGCAGATTACACCCATCAACATTACCCAAATGCCATTACCAAATACCATTCACACTTCATATTCATTGCTTACAACCTGTGACCTTATCATAGCCAACATACCATCATCATCATAATCCACTATTATCAATATTATCTGAACAACATCATCGTAACATATCATCAACATCATCATTCAAATAGCACCATCATCACGGATTCATTATCATCATCGAACACCAACCATGTCCAAACCACAAATTTATCACAGATTACCTCATCGTCGTCGCCTCTGCCACTGACTTCCAGCAATCATCTTCTCCCTCACTGCCTCTGTGGTCGAGGACAGTGAGGTCACCGGGTACCAGTCGCCTTGGGCGGCCTTCGGGTGCCATAAATCAACCACCCCCGACATCACCAACAGCCACTGCCGACACCCTGCTGCTATCACCTTCACCACCGCAGCCAATCGTCGGCCCTTCGAGGTCAAGAATCCACAGCCCCGAGAACCACTGTCGGCCCCGATCCGGAACACCACCCAAATGGTTCCACAACCCCATCAACAGCCGACACCATTACCACCGCATCACCACCATAACACCATCACCCGAACGCCCCTCCATCAATATCGTAACCAATTATGGTCGACCTCCACAGCCCCGACACCCATGTCGTGCCCTATCCACCGCCGACAACAACCACAATCAACCCTCACCTCGACCGACACCCATCATCACATCGCGACCACCATCGACTACCACCAACATCCGACATCCACCAAGCTCCACCGCCGCGAACCATGTTGCAGCCCTGCTGCTTGAATCCCCATTCAACATAGAAATCAGTTCAGACCAGAGAAGGAGGAGCAGCGGGTAGAGGGAGGGGTCATCGCCATGGCCGGGGCATGATGTCGGAGCTCTGACCATAGCCGCGAAGGTCGCCGGAGGAGGGAGGGGGAAATCTTTCGGTGGAGAGGGGAAGGAGAGGTTGAGAGACCGATTGGGGAAAGGGCTTAGGGTTTATTTTTATAATTTCATAAATTGTCCATTTTGTCCCTCAACTCCACAAACATTTAACTTCAGCCTCAACATGTAAACTTGATCCTATCTCTCCAAGTGTGAGTCCTTAATATCGCTAGCGTTATCATTTGCTAATTTGGTTACATCCGATAGAAATTTGGGGCGTTACAAGTCTATCCCCCTTATTTAGGTTTCGTCCTCGAAACCTGTTGGTCCTTACACAACGTGGGATAATACTTTCTCAATCACCATAGATTCTCATGTTGCTTCTAAACATGTTCCACACACACCATATAAGGTATGATCTTCTTTAGCCGCCAACACATAGCCTTTGCAACCTTCAAACGTCCTAACACACTCCTCTTATGGACCAATTTCATTAATGCAAACATTATGACTACGAACCCTAATTCATGAGTAATTATATTATCATCTTGTATTTAACCTTGTGAACTATATATATATATATATATATATATATATATATATATATATATATATATATATTCAGTCAGATCTTTGTATGGAACACATGGTTCTAGGTTTTCGACACTTACTGATAACATTACCACCAAGGCTCATGTTAACCTTCCTTATTTAGTTCATGTTCACATTTATTAACTAACTTCTCACTCAGACTTGGTGTCATTTCTTGTGAACCTTACCAAGGGCAAGATATCTTCAAGAAGTACTGAACAGACTGTATGTAGTAATCCGTCACTTCCGTAAGCTATAGATTTCTAACATCATCCTTGGGGAACTTTTACATTACTGCTTCAATTTTATCAAGTCTATCATGATTTCAAGAATTATACTTCACATGACTAGAACATTCACTCTAGAAATGTTGCTCATAATTTATCTTCCATCTTGTCCTTGACACCTCGCGGATGTGACATGAAGGGTCTCCCTTACTCTTGAAGTTGATGAGTACGTCCTCTATAATCACTACCACTAACCCATTGAACATCGATCAGTAACCCTATTCGTTTAGTCCATAAATACTGCGAGGAAACTCATAGCATCCAATCCGTGACTGAAATGTTATCTTTAGGGTGTCATGCTCTTCAACCTGTAGCTATTGATGATCCAACCTACAGTCGATCCGTGAAAACCAACTTGCCTCTCGCAAATGGTGGAATGGTTTGCCAACTCAAGGTCATAGTTGCTTACGTTCATCATCAGCTTATTCAGCCATCTGCGGTCCTCACACGTCTACCTTCTTCGATCTTCCTTTGTGATAACACCGAAGTATTATCTAGACGAAATAATCAACTGACCCTTTATCAAGGATGTCTTAAAGCTATATCATTAACTCTTTCACTCCTGACAAAACCATCGGTACGGTGACATGACTACAAGCTGAGTCCTAGATGACAAGTTGATCTCAAACTCTTTCTTCTAACTCCGAGAAGGTCCTCCGGGGTCACATTAGGAAGGCACGCACTATAGCTACGTCTGTCCTTTAAGACTTCGCCCTTAGCATCTTTCATTTACACCGGATAAGCTCCTCAATCTTGTTTCATAGACTTTTCTATCTCATTATTAGGATCATCCTTGAAATCATGCAATTCTAATTATCGTAAGTCATGACCATACTTCCATCATGTACAAACCAACGGGTCATATTTCCATGTTGTGCAATATCAGTCTCGTATGCAGCTAGTCGATTCATATCCAAGACCATGTTACGTCCAATTAGGGTAGTAACATGCAATCCAGAAGAAGGCCCTAACTTTCCATCACTATTTACAGTTATTTACAGACACTTCTATCCAAATAGCTTTACTAAAGGTAGCTCTACATTATCACTTTACTTCTTAAAACATCTCATCAATCATTTAAGCTACCTACAAGATTCGGACTACTAACGTTATCGTTTAAGGCAATGGTCCAGATCATGACGAGTATTGTAAGTTTTCATCTCTATCAGTAATTCCTTGCTGAAACACCATGCAAAGAAATACTCGTCTGAAGAAACCTATTCCCCTGGAGATCTGTACCTTAAACCGTTAACTCTTCTCACTTGTGAGTTAGCCCATGGGCACAACACTTCTGAATTCCTGGTTACGAAGTCTAGAACTTTATTATATGTTTTTGCTGGTATCGCTGTCAAGTCTCTAATGGTCTCATTGGGGAATCACACACCTCGTACACATCTGTCAACTTTCCACTTCCTATAAGATTCAGAATGTCAATATTGTCTGTCAAGGCAAGTTTAGATCATGACAAGTTTCGTAGTAGCCAGTTGTAATTAACTACTTACAGAACTTCTCATGTCCTAAACTCTCCTATCCTGAACCACGCTAACACTCGAACCTACTATCACTATTCTATGCACGTATAGATCACATAAATTCAAGTAAGCACAACAATTAATGTTATCATACCCTATCCTTGATTCTAACTTCTGTAACAAGGCACGACCTATCAGAATAGCATTTACAAGATATTTCGTTACCTCTTGGCATGGAGCTTCTTGGACTGGATCCTTTATTTGGTCCATTTTCTGTTTAAGTTTAGGTTTACAAATTAGTTTTCCCAAATCTCTTAAACTTTGGCTCTGATACCAACTTGTAAGGCCCCGAATCCGGAAACCTCACAAATTAGCCATTTGCATAAAATCCTTATTTTAGTTCAAAATTGACAAAGTGTTATTATTAAAGCAGCAGAATTATAACAATGATAATTATATAAATAAAAACTGAAGCACCAACTTAGAGTCAAACCCGAACTTGTACTAGAAGTTCTTTATTTACAAATCATGGTCTTAACAAAATTTACTCTTCATTATTACGCAAAACATAAAAGCTGGTTGAATCTTTACAGAATGCCAGTCTTCACCTCCAAGTAGCTCCTAATCAGGTCTTGCCCTGAAACTTGATTTACCTGCCAAACAATCTTCATACATACAAAAGTCAGCTTCGCTGAGTGAGTTCTAGTTTTATATAAGTAAGAAAATATAATCTTTTATCCTTTCATATAATGAACACGCATACATCATACTACAAACATTACTTACTCATATTAGGCACGTTCATTATCTTTCATTCTTTCATTACGTTTCAATTCATCATAGGCGAGATTTGCACAAAGCAAGATCTCCATGTTGATTGACAACGAATGTCAATCCCCGTCGGTACACGTTATCCATGGTCACTACCCCCGACGGTTGATCGATCCCCGTCGGTACACATCTTCATGGTAGCTTCCCCGACAGTTGATCCACACTGCTAGGCACATAGCCCGCTCATGAATACGGATCCATCATCATACATCAGACTCACATAAGTGAAGTCTATCATAGTGCTTGCAAGACTTTTCATCATCAAACGGGCCCGGGGGTAACATTTGTTAAGTTCCACTTCTCATTAGTATCATCTTTCACTTAATATATATAATACTAGCTTATTAAGTACACACATACCAAGTACTAGTCATCATAACGCGTAACCGTATCTATTTAATTGTCACATTTTTCTTTAAATCATTCTATCTATAGGCAATAAATATACGTAATTCACAGTTATTACTTTATCAAATCATATAACGAATTATTTAAAAATAATCTTAATTATAATCATTTGGTATGTATGTCAGCCCCAAACAGTAAAGCATGTATAAAAGAGGGGATCTAGAACTCACCGAATTGCCGAATGTCTATAAGTGTTATCCATTTGAAGTCGCCACCCTCATTATCAAATCGCCCTCATATTTACCATAGGAGCCTCACCATTACGAAACCACTTTTACAATTGTATTCTAAGGCCATCATCACCATTATAATGTCATGTAACCATCACCATCTAGAATTTCTATAACCATAATTATCATCATAGTCATGCCACCATCCCATATTACCACATCATCAATAGATTGAGCTCACCACCCTTATCATAAGCCACCATAGTTATTATCATAACATCATCATCAACATGAATAACTAAACCTCAAAATCCCAAGATTGCCTTCATGCCATATCATAATTGTCATATTCCTACACCTACCCGTTACCCGTACCCTTCCCCCATATACCGGGAGGTTATACTTATCAAGGAACCGTCGTTATTGTATAACCATCATCATTATCATAGAACCTACATCATCATACCATTATCATCATAGCATCATCAATAACAATCAAACATCCCCATTATCCTAAAATTGTCTTTATGTCTAATCATGTATAAACCAACCTCAGCATCATCATAGCAGCAGATTACCACCCATCAACATTACCCAAATACCATTACCCAAATACCATTCTCACACTTCATATTCATTGCTTACAACCTGTGACCTTATCATAGCCAACACACCATCATCATCATAATCCACTATCATCAATATTATCTGAACAACATCATCGTAACATATCATCAACATCATCATTCAAATAGCACCATTATCACGGATTCATTATCATCATCGAACACCAACCATGTCCAAACCACAAATTTATCACAGATTACCTCATCGTCGTCGCCTCTGCCACTGACTTCCAGCAATCGTCTTCTCCCTCACTGCCTCTGCGGTCGAGGACAGTGAGGTCACACGGGTACCAGTCGCCTTGGGCGGCCTTCGGGTGCCATAAATCAACCACCCCCGACATCACCAACAGCCACTGCCGACACCCCTACTGCTATCACCTTCACCACCGCAGCCAATCGTCGCCCTTCGAGGTCAAGAATCCACAGCCCGAGAACCACTATCGGCCCCCGATCCGGAACCACCACCCAAATGGTTCCACAACCCCATCAACAGCCGACACCATTACCACCGCATCACCACCACAACACCATCACCCGAACGCCCCTCCATCAACATCGTAACCAATTGTGGTCGACCTCCACAGCCCCGAAACCCATGTCGTGCCCTATCCACCACCGACAACAACCACAATCAACCCTCACCTCGACCGACACCCATCATCACATCGCGACCACCATCGACTACCACCAACATCCGACATCCACCAAGCTCCACCGCCGCGAACCATGTTGCAGCCCTGCTGCTTGAATCCCCATTCAACATAGAAATCAGTTCAGACCGGAGAAGGAGGAGCAGCGGTAGAGGGAGGGGTCATCGCCATGGCTGGGGCATGCTGTCGGAGCTCCGACCACAACCGTGAAGGTCGCAGGAGGAGGGAGGGGGAAATCGCTCGGTGGAGAAGGGAAGGAGAGGTTGAGAGACCGATTGGGGAAGGGGCTTAGGGTTTATTTTTATAATTTCATAAATTGTCCATTTTTGTCCCTCAACTCCACAAACATTTAACTTCGGCCCTCAACATGTAAACTTGATCCTATCTCTCCAAGTGTGAGTCCTTAATATCGCTAGCGTTATCATTTGCTAATTTGGTATACATCCGATAGAAATTTGGGGCGTTACAAAAATAATAATATTAATATTATTATTGTTAAGATATATTATTATTATTAATTAATAATAATATTATTAACTAAAATTATTATCATTATTATAAGTAATAACAATATTATAATAGATATTTTATTTATTAATTAAAATTATAAACATATAGTGTAAATTAGAGTCAAATATGTTCAATTGTGATATTTTGGCGTCGATTACACATGTTAAGATTAACTATGATCCTATTCTGATAATTGGTGTTGAATCACATGTTAAACAGTAATTTATGGAAAAACTATGCTTATTAACGATAAGTTAAGTATGATAAATTGTGTTCAATTCTACTTTATTATGATTAATATACGTCTAACAAGCTAAGAGGGTGTTTGGTAGAATCTGAATCAGTCTCTTAATGTTTTAGATGTCTGAATGGTTTAACACTTAATGGTTCAGACTGTTTGTTTCGCGAGCAAATGTCTGAATGGTTCAGACATTTGCTCTGAATGGTTAAATATTATACTAATGCTGAATGGTTAAGAGATCTAATACTGAATGGTTAAGAGGTGTAATGCTGAATGGTTAAGACATTTTATCAGAATGGTCAGACATTTATCTTTGAATAGTTAAGTGATATGATAGCTATCGGTTGTTAAGACCTATTAATAATATAGTACTTAATAGTTAAGATCTTTATTGGTTCAACATTTAATCATTCAGAAATTACCAAACAGCCCCTAAGTCAATGATTGTATGCTATGATAATTTGGGTTTACAAGTGTAAAAAAGTATTATTACCTAATATTAAAAAAACCAACTTCGATGTGACATGATGAATAGTAAGGGGCAATTTTGGTATTTCACCTCCCCCTTCTTCTTCAACTTCTCATCTTCATCCTCTCAATCCTCAGGGTTCTTTCCCTCTTCCCCGAGCCCTCTTCCCCGACCCTCTTCCCCGACCCCTCTTCCCGACCCCTCTTCCCCGTCCACCACCGGCACCTGCACCGTCCCCATCTTTCATCGTCGTAACCACCGGAGGAGCCCTCTAACCGTCCACCACCGCTGCCTGCACTATCCTCATCTTTTATTGTCGTAACCACCGAAGGAGCTACGGGGTTCTTGGTTATGTGACGATGGAGATGGAGATTAGATGGGGGTGGTCGCCACCATGCAGGCGGTTCACGCGGTTGCTCGCGTTCTTCGCTAGGTACAGACAACCAGGCCGTTGGCCTCCCTTCGACTATGGTTCTAGGGTTCCGGTGGTGGTTACCGTTTTGATGGGGGGGGGCGATGGTCAACCGACGGCGGTTTGGGTCATCCGTGCTTTACTTTCCAAACCCTAGGCTACTCGCCACCGCCATTGCTGTACTTTTGAGCTACACGTCGCCTCCATTGCTGCGGAGATGCGTACGGTCAGTTGTGCTTGTTTTCCAAACCTAGGCGGCGATGGTTGGTCGGCGATGGTGTGGTGTGCCCGATACCGCCATTGCAGTCGGAGTTGCCTACGACCATCCTGTCCGTTTTCTCAAACCCTACCAACGATGGTTGGTTGGCAGGTGCCGTCGACTCTCGGTATGCCCTACATGTACAGTACTAGGTGACAATGTTCTGGTTCTTCATGTACGGTGTTCGTTTTTTGATTCTTCCAGATCTCTAATGTTTGATGTTGATTTGGGTATTCCATTGTTTCACGAATCTGCCTGATATTGGTGGCTTCGATTCCCTGGATCACACATTGTTGCTTTATTTTAGGTTGTTTGTTGGCTGTGATGATCCAACCACAACCATGTTGCTATCCTAGCATGGCAACCATTAGCAGATGTTTTGCAGCTAGAGGCGGCGAACAAGTTTGAGCCAATGTTTTTCAGTCGCTGTGCTATTTCGTCTTTCAATTTGTGGGATTGCGTATTATTGTTAATGTCTAGAGCTTCGTTGGCAATGATGATACAAACAAAAACAGTTTGTCCTGGCGTGGCAATCATGTGTAGATGCTTTGCAGCCTGAGACTGTGCGTGGGTCTGAGCCAAAGCTATTACTAATAAGTTGTTGGTTTCGTGGTTTAGCCTAATTTTTTTTGGGGATATATATAATAAAATGGCTGTGATGAATTCGAGATAAAAAATCGTTGTTCTGGCGTGGCAAACACGTTTGGTGCAGCCACAATGAGAAGCCGGATCTGAGCCAGGTTGGAACTAGGTAGTACTGGAGATTATTGACTTTAGAATACTCGCGCAACGCGCGAGGTCGAATTCAACTAGTTGCCCTTATAATATTATAATAATAAATATATGTAATAATAATAGTAATAATAATAGTAATTATAATAGTAATAATAATAATAATAATATAATAATAATAATAATAATAATAATAATAATATAATAATAATCTAATAATAATATAAAACTAGGTTTTGGCACGCGCGTGCCGCGCGTATGCGAGTTTTAATTTAACCCTGAATCAAAATCAAAATGAAAGTTCAAAACCATAAAATCAGTAAAATACACAAAGTAAAACCACCAAAACCCCAAATCCATAACACAACCAGAACATGTAGAACCCAAAACCTAAATCAAAGCCCAACACCATACACAAACAAACAAAAATTAAAGCCGCAAGAAAGCACATAGTGCAAAATTGAAAATCGACAAAAATCAAAGCCCCGAAAAGAGTAAACAAAAGGAAACCGAAATCTTAATAGCGAGAATCGTCAGGGTATCGGTAACGAAAGAAAGAAAGCAGGAACCCTGAGAAATACAACGCCAACGAACCCTACAAATCAAAGACACGTGTCCGGATACCAAAAACTATAAAAAACCCACACAAAAATCTCGAACTCACACCCAAAACAAAATCATATTAAACACAAACAAACAGAAAAAAGAAATAAAAAAGAAAAATTAAAACACACAAAAAAAACAAAGAAAAAATTAAACACAAACAAATAAAAAGAAGGAAAAAAAGAAAAAAAAACCACCCCCACCGACAAAACTTTTAATAAGAATAGTAATAATAATATAATAATAATAATAATAATAATATAATAATAATAATAATAATAATAATATTAATAATATTAATAATAATAATATAATAATAATAATAATAATAATAATAAATAATAATAATAATAATAATAATATAATGAATGAACCCTACGTCGCTACATGTTTTTCATATCCCGCGTACACTGCCCGCCCAGTTATTGATGAAAGAAAAATAATAAAAAGAATAAATCTCCCTATGGCGATGTCGCCATAGGGTTCAGACATATACACACCACAGATCGCAATATGCTTCACTTTTATTCTATCCACACTTCACAATCTCGACTTCCTTCATCCCCATCACCCACGCATAATGAAACCTGCACGACCATTGAAGCACCACTTTAACATCTGACCGTTTACAAATTATAAACCCAAATCCGAATGCATTTGATATTTCATATAATGGAAAAATTCATTATTAAACTATTTTGATCAATTAAATGCAACAAATGTGTTATTAAATCAATATTGTGAATTATATTATTTATTTTCATTTATAATATCTTTTAATCAAATTATAACTTTATACGTTAAACTAATTTTTATAAATTTATAGAATTAATATATTATATGAGATTCTAATTATTAGATTTAAAATAAATAAGTAATTCCTCAAAAGTATTAAGATTTGTAAAATATAAAGTTTTATAGATTAATAAGTTATATTTATTATTGAATATGGTTTTAATAGGTCAAGGGGTGTAGTGTGTAATTTCTGAAACTTTCTTTAAATACTTTCCACATAAAATGAACTAGCGTTTTTCCTAGCACGCGCGTTGCGCCTGGGAACCTGAGGCTATCTCAGACGAACACATCTTCGTCATCACCGACGTCGGAACCCAAGGCTGTCTCAGACGAACACATATTCATCATCATCGACTTCACACCAGATCTAAACAATGCAAGACATGAAACAATGTGTATCAAAATGCACACCACGTCACAACAAAATCAAAATACTCAGTTCACGGCTTAGATGGATGTCTGATTGCGGCTGCATTCCAGAATGGCTGCTAGGCCAAAGTAAGCAGGACCATTTTTACTATCATCATAGCCGAAGAAGCCACATACATGCAGCTACATCACGTATCTGATGAACACATCAACCAGAACAAATTCTTCATTAATACAGAAGAAATGAAATCATAAAACAGTAAGTCTAAGATGAGCAAAGGCTCCTCGTCATCGACATGCCAATACACCTACCCATATTCAATCTCAGATAGGAGAAACCTCATCATCCATGACACTGGTCACCAGATCAAGATCACATCGGCGATAACTATTAGGGGCAAAACTGGGCAAATAAAACAAAAATGGGGAAAGTACGACATGTACCCGCTAGAGAACAACACCCAGGAGGCGGGACTTCTGGCGGAGACACCATCGGACCCGGAACCCCTTAAGAGAGACGACGACCACTCTCAGGTGGAGTTCCACCAGAGGCTCTCTGAAAATAGCAGCCCCACCACCAGATGATGAACATCAACCAGACTATGAGGAAAGGCGGCGACACCGGTGACAACCATCATGATCTAGTCCGATCTCAAGCCACGAACCAAAAGGTTCCATAAAACGACAACACCGACGATGACACCGACGTAGGCTGCTGGTTGAGCCATTAGAAATCGCCGCCTGCTCCACCTCAACCACAGAAGGTAGGTGAAGCGGCAACTGAGCCATCATCACAACCACCACCGGTGAGAAAGACATGCCAAGATAACTGTTATTGCCACCACCGCCTTCCCGATCATCGCCTTTGGTACGGGTGACCACCACCACAAAACCCTAAAAACCCCATTCAGAGAAACATACGAAGAACAATGGGGAGAAGTCCCTTTTCTTTCCTTACATAACACAATGGAAGGGGCAAAATGCAAATAGAGCAAAACCTGTGGCCATACTTAAAATCTAGCAACCCAACTATTTCTTTACATTCCTTATAAACATATAGGGGAATAACATAAAAAACCAGGGACCAAAGTGTAAATATGATATTAAAACCCAACCCCCACACCGTCAGCCCTGTCTTCTCCGGCCACATACCGCAGCCTCCGGTGGTTACCAAATCCACTCATTCAATGCAATTCGAACCACAACCATGAATTAATTAAACTATCAAGACTATATGATTGTTTAAACTCAAAACCAGAACCCAAAACAAAAACCATAATAGATTTCACTCAAACCGATTTACTTGATTTAATCATTCAACATGTAATATACATCTCGTCATTTCGAACAAAACCATACATTTAATTTCAAATGAAATAGAGAATTAGATGTTGAATCAAACCCAAACTCCCAATTAAATCCTTGACCCGTTCAAACATAAAAGACCATATTAAACCTATATAACTGAGGGGAAACTTCCTTTCGATTGTTGGAAACTATCTGAACCTCTATTTGATTCACACACACACACACAAGGATTCGATCACTTCGTACATTCGCGACCGCATTTCTTTCTAACTACCATCGATTCCATCTCAATCTAGGTAATGAAATACATCTTTGTACTCTGTTTCATGTAGAGATAAAAAAAAACCCTAACCTTTTGGTTCATTGACATTATCAATTTTGGGTTCAATTTAATCGAAATCGATTCTAGGTTCTTGTGATATTGGGGTTTCTGTATTCACAAGTTAAATTTAATTTAAGATATAAACCTTTTTTTGGTTTATAGCCCATTGGTAACACGTATTATATATATACTTCAGGTCCCGTTTTGATCCCGGGCAACCTCAAATCTATTTTTAAACCTTTCTTTTATACAAATTAAATCCCAGAAATTATTATTATTGTAACATCTCGTATTTTTTTTAAAAGTTAATTTTATAAAATTGAGTTTGATATGTTGATGTTAATAATTATAAAATACAAATAATGATAATAATAATAATAATAATAATAATAATAATAATAATAATATAATAATAATAATAATAATGATGCTAATAATAATAATAATAAAATAATAATAATAATGATAATAAAAATAAAAAATAAAAAAAATATATATATTTTTATTAATAATAATCCAGGGGGTAAATTTGCCAAAACCGAAACTTTAAAACAAGTTTTTATACAAATAATAAATAAACAAACCTCAGGGACCATTTGTGTAACTTCTAAAATTACAAAACGGCCCCTCCCCACCCCCGATTTTCCGGCCACCGGTCCGGCCAACTCCGGCGGACTTCCGGCGAAGCCAAAACTCACGAAAAACTCGGTTTTAAACACCAAAAATTATACCAAATCGCTCGTGGACAAAAATCGAACCTAACACACGCATTAATCGTTCAAATTTCAGCTTCTAGAATCAATAATCGACCACTTTAACTTCGGTCGAAGTGCGGCATTAAATCGAGCACTAAACACTAAAATAAACAAAAGAAAACGCATGTTCTTGATCATCTTGTCGTTTCCAATCTTCACTAAGTTAGAATTAGTATAAAACGCACGCGATTGTAGAGTTCGATCTTCATCCCCTTCGCAACCTGCAACTTAGTCGAAACCCACCTTCTGAGCATTCTAAACCCAAATTAACAGAGGGCTTTTGCTTGTTAACAACGTTAGAACGATCCTGCAATTTAATTTGATTTTAATCATCAATTGCATACCGTTCGAACTCAACTTCGGTCGCGGCCTGTTCATAATCCATTCACCTCAAATTCATCATCGATCGGGTAATTAAACACATCCTTACACTCGTTTTTACATGGGGATTAAAAGCCCCAATATCAATTTGATTATCAACTTCGAATTGGGGTTCAATTTTGGGTAAATCAAATTAGGGTTCTTGGAAATTGGGATTGGTTTAAAGGTGGTTAAAAGAATTGGAAACGCATACCTATCGCGGCCCTGTGCCTTGGTTCACTGGTTCGGTGTGTGTGTATGCAGGGAGAGGACCCGGTTCGACCCCGGGCAGCCTCGTTTTATTTGTTTTATTTTTTTAAAGCTTTTTAAAATACTTAAAAATATGGAAAAATTCCTAAAAATTATAAAAATAAATTTTATAATTTCCCTTATTTTAAATCCTACAAAACAGATTCCTGTAAATTTATTTTATTAAAAACTTTAATAGATTTTTATAAAATATTATTTAAAAATATTAAAAATACTTATTTTTATAAAATAAATCAAGTTAATTATGAAATAATCACAAAAATCATATAAATATTATTTATAAATATTATAAATAATTTTTATAAAATGGACACTTTATTATCTTTAAATACAAATTAATATATTTTATAAATCCATAAATTATTTATGAAATTGTGGGTTATTTCTTATAAAATATATATTTGAACCAAAGGTATAAATTAATACCTATTTATTAATCAAAATACTATAAGTGTGGATATTCTTATTTATAAATATTATTGGATAATTATAAATTATATAATTAGACCCATTATTTTTTATATTTAATCCTAAAAATATATAAATACACCTATGAACCTTTTTAATGAAATCAAAATATAAATAATTATTTTGTAAAACTTAATATTTATTGATAAATACTTATTAAAACATATACGAATATATAAAAGATTGTAACATATATATAATGCGTGTGTGACACGTGTTAAATCAAATCAACCCGAACCTTACCAAATATATTCATTCGTATTAAAGACTAAATTACAAATCAATAATAGGTGTTGAACGTGTTTGATCGTGCTTGCTTAATTCTTTGAAGTTCTTATTCATATACATTACATCAATCCAAGGTGAGTTCCGTGGCCCCTTTTTATGCTCTTATAATTGTTTCAATGTTTTTCAAACTTGGGGGAAAAGTATGCTCACCCGTTTTCGATGCTGAACAATCTTATTTACAATTTTCATACTTGGAATCGACGTGATACTATTCTCATATTCTAATACATACATGGTGTTATTCTATTCTTACAACCATTAATTCCGGGTTAGGAACCAACGGATAGGTATTGGTAGTACTACTGGGTTGACACCCCCACCCTCGACAGATCGGTTTAACTTGTGAGTTACCGACTACAGCTGCCAGCAATCAGGCCATGGGTGAATATATTCCGACGAATTTATATGCATAACGTCATTAGGTTTGGTTGTCTTAAACACATTATGTGGTTTTTGCTTACAGTATGATTCCATACCAAATTCTATACAGCATCAACTACATGTTTTCAATTTAAACCTGCGGAACTCACCAACATTATGTGTTGACATTTTTGAGCATATCTTTTCAGGTGAACATAATCAAAGAGGGTAGCTAGTGCAGATGCCTTAGCAGAGACCTCAGGATTTCAATAGTATTGCATATGTAATATTTGTCATTTGTTTTCATATTTGAACATTGTGTGATTTGTATTGGATCAATAAGACTATGATAGTAGTGGAACTGACTAACCACGACACAAGTCACCATTGTGTCGGGGGACGTCATGACACGAGAAGTTTGCATGTATTATATCTCTGTATTTATACCAAGTGTTATGACGATCCCGTCCGTCGCATCCTCGCGTTTCCGCTATAAGCGGGGTGTGACAGATTGGTATCAGAGCCTTGGTTATAGAGATTTAGGTGGAGAATTCGACCTAGACTATAACCTAAGAACCTTCATATAGAATGCATGCTAGGGATTGTGTGCATTTGATTTTACCTAAATGTCTTTCATGATTGGTGTGACACATAGACACCTGTATTCTGGATTTCCTGGCAAAAGGCCCTCGGGCTAAGGCAAGCATATCGCATATATCTCATTGCGAGACCTGGTATGCTTACCTGGGGATTTCTGGGATGAGTGATAAACTATGGTCAATACACAAATCTACAAGGCAAATAGGTCAAATATATTAAGTCTATGAACTTAATATACAAGTATGTTCCTACATACCTGATTTTATACATATGTGCTTGTTACCTGATCATTACTCTTAGTCTTCCTCTATGGAATATCTAAACATAAGGGAACTTAGGTGATCACGTGGAGCGTTGATCTCGGATATTAAATCCGACCCTATCATGGTTACGACTGAAATCCTGAAAGTATGACGGATATGCAGTTATCATTTAAATATATTGTGCTTATGTACTTGGAAATCTAGTTGTTATTACATGCTAATAATGGAATACTATGGGTTCATGGACATAAGGACATCACATAATCTATGCTCAATAATACTATGATGTTAACTTGGGGTAAGTAAAGCTAAGGGTAATCATGCAAGGCAATTACCATTACGGGTGCACACGTAATTGCAATTCGCCATGCATGAGAAGTCTGGCTAATCTTATCGTGAGGTAACGATCATGAGTATCACAAGTCTCTATTTTATACCCTAGGGTGCTAGAATCATAATTCTAGTAAGATCCTGTTAAGGGTAATCAAACATTATTACCATATACTCAAGTCCTGTCCTATTTAGAGCCTTTATGGTATTTCCAAATCATTAAATTGACCTTGTGAGACGTTTCTCCACTTAGCATTTCAATAACTATTAAATGCTAAAATAAAAGTGGGATACATAATACTCTCTACACATACAAACATTATTATTTGAAGTAATGCTAAAGAAAATTGAGATGTTACGTAACTAGTTTAAGTGTCATTCAAGGTATATCGTGGATGTGGTGGGAACGCTGCGGGGAACCCTATATAAACATCACCGGTATACCAAGAATGCGCTTAAACTGGGCTACATAATAATCTTAATGGACTGAAGCATAGATTATTAGGATTTAACAGTGAAATCATGCATATATTCAAGATAACTAAAGTATTCATCTGTCTGTGTCTAGAAAATGGCACCTAAGAGAGCTAACCGTAGAACCAATCAAGAGGGTGAGGCCCCGCAGAACAGGCGTAGGGGCAGACCAACAAGGGCAGGTGCTGCTCCAACTGGCAATAATCAGGGAACCGACAACCCTGACATAGCTGCTATGATTGCCCAGCAGCTAGCCACTTTGATCCCAACCATTGTAACCCAAGTGAGTGACACCCTGCTAAACCAACCTCTCCACGATGATCACAACACCAATGGTCAACACAACCATGGAGTAGGGGATAACGCTGGGAACGAAGTTGGAATCAACCAGGTTAAACGGGGATGTTCCTACAAGAATTTGTGGCCTGCAAACCCCGGGATTTCGATGGAAAAGGCGGAGCAATAGCCTTGACCAGATGGTTGGAAAAGATGGAGGCAGTCATTGACATTAGTGGATGCCTCGATAGTCAACGTATCAATATGCCACATGCTCATTACAGGGCAAGGCATTAACCTGGTGGAACACCCAGGTTCAGGCCAGAGGAAGGGAGTCTGCAATGCAGCTAACCTGGGATGAATTCAAGGCGTTGATCACTGAGGAATACTGTCCTCTTAACGAAATGCAAAACTGGAGCAGGAATTCTGGAACCATGCCATGATTGGAGCTGGACACGCAACATACACCGATCGTTTCCACGAATTGGCAAAATTGGTTCCACATTTAGTGACACCAGAGTCCAAGAGGATCGAGAGGTATATTTGGGGACTCGCACCTCAAATTCGAGCACTGGTAACTGCAGCTGCTCCTCCTACGATCCAGAGCGCGATTATGAAAGCTGGCGCTCGTACTGATGAAATGGTGAGAACCGGAGTACTGGGGAAGGGAACTGAGAAAAGAAAGGAGTCCGGGTCTAACACTGGAAGATCCGATAAGAAGACTAAGACAGCCCGAAACTTTGTGGCTGTAACGCAGGGAAGGAAGGAATACACTGGATCGCACCCCAGGTGTAACAAGTGTAATTATCACCATTCCCCAGAAAAGCCGTGTCGTACGTGTACAAACTGTGGACGCCTGGGACACTGGGCGAAGGACTGTAGAACTGCGCTGAATCTGGTAGCACCTATCAACGCGGTTAACCCCGCTGGGAATGCCAGGGCATGTTACGAATGTGGGGCCTCGATCACTACAGGAACACGTGCCCCCGACTGAATAGAGCACCTGGACAACAGGGGAATAATCAGCAGCAAGTGCTGGCTATAGCCGGTAATCCGAACCAGGGAAACCAAGGAAATGCTGCAAGGGGACGTGCCTTCGTCATTGGAACTAATGATGCCCGTCAAGATCCAAATGTTGTCACGGGTACGTATCTTCTCAACAACCACTTTGCATCCATATTATTTGATACCGGGGCAGACAATAGTTTCATATCTTCTGATTTTGCGCGCATGCTTGCCTTGAATCCTAGTAAGTTAGAAATCAGCTTTTCCGTAGAAATGGCCAATGGTAGATTCGTACCAGCAGATAAGATCATTAAACAGTGCTCTATAATATTAGAAGACCATGCTTTCAACATAGACTTAATACCTTTCGAGCTAGGGAGCTTCGACGTAATCGTGGGAATGGATTGGTTGTCAAAGCACGGAGCTGAGATCGTTTGTCGAGAGAAAGTAGTACGAATCCCTATGCCTAATGGGGAGGTACTCAAGATTCAAGGTGAACGACCAGGGAGAACTCTGAAGCTTATTTCTTGCATGAAGACGCGTCGATGTCTACGGAAGCAGTGCTACGCACTCCTGGCTCATGTGGTAGAAAAGAAGGAAGAAGGCATCAAGTTGACAGATATTCCTGTGGTGCGAGATTACCCGGAAGTATTTCCTGATGATTTGTCGGGTTTACCTCCTCTACGACAGGTGGAATTTCGTATCGAGTTGGTTCCTGGAGCTACGCCGGTAGCAAAAGCACCATATCGTTTAGCACCATCTGAAATGCAGGAATTATCCAGTCAACTACAAGAGTTATTGGAAAAGGGATTCATTCGGCCGAGTCATTCACCATGGGGAGCACCGGTTCTATTTGTCAAGAAGAAAGACGGGTCATTTCGTATGTGTATCGATTATCGCGAGCTGAACAAGTTGACGGTGAAGAATCGATACCCTCTTCCCAGAATTGATGATTTGTTTGATCAACTACAAGGAGCTTCATATTTCTCCAAGACTGATCTTCGTTCTGGATATCATCAACTGAGAGTTTTTGAAGATGATATACCGAAGACAGCGTTCAGGACTCGTTATGGGCACTATGAGTTCTTAGTCATGCCATTCGGATTGACTAATGCACCAGCTGTGTTCATGGATCTGATGAATCGGGTGTGCAAACCATACTTGGATAAGTTCGTGATCGTGTTCATAGACGATATACTTATCTATTCTCGTTCGAAAGAAGATCACGAGAAACACCTCCGAGCAATTCTTGAACTATTGCGGGAAGAGAAACTTTTCGCTAAATTCTCGAAGTGTGAGTTCTGGCTCCAGGAAGTGAAGTTTTTGGGCCATGTGGTTAACAAAGATGGAATTCACGTGGACCCCGGCAAAATTGAAGCTGTGAAGAAATGGGATACACCCCAAACGCCATCAGAAATCCGACAATTTTTAGGATTGGCCGGGTATTATCGACGGTTTATTGCGAACTTTTCAAAAATCGCACAACCGTTGACTATGCTAACCCAGAAGGATAAGAAGTTTGATTGGGGACATGCACAAGAACAAGCTTTCCAGACGCTAAAGGAAAACTGTGCAATGCTCCAATACTATCCCTTCCGGACGGAACTGATGACTTCGTGGTGTATTGCGATGCTTCGCATCAGGGATTGGGATGTGTGTTAATGCAAAGAGATAAGGTGATTGCTTACGCCTCACGACAACTAAAGGTGCACGAAAAGAACTACACGACTCATGATTTGGAGTTGGGCGCCGTAGTTTTTGCACTGAAGATATGGAGGCACTATCTGTATGGAACCAAATGCATCATCTACACTGATCATAAGAGCCTTCAACACACCCTGAATCAGAAAGAGCTCAACATGCGACAACGACGATGGGTAGAACTACTTAGTGACTACGATTGCGAAATCCGGTATCATCCGGGGAAAGCAAATGTGGTGGCTGACGCCCTCAGTCGTAAAGAACGCGTAAAATCACTACGTGTTAGAGCTTTGGGATTGACTATACAAACGAACTTGAAAGCTCAAATTCAAAGCGCGCAAGGTGAGGCTCTAAAGGAAGAAAACCTTGCAGAAGAAGAATTCCGAGGATTGGATAAACAAATGAATCGCAAGGATGACGGCGCATATTATTTCATTGATCGCATGTGGGTTCCCAAATGGGGAGGCGTACGCACACTAGTCTTGGATGAAGCACACAAGACTCGATATTCTGTTCATCCCGGTGCAGACAAGATGTACCATGATCTGAAGGATCTATACTGGTGGCCGGGTATGAAGAAAGACATTGCTCTATATGTGAGCAAATGCTTGACGTGTTCCAAGGTAAAAGCTGAACATCAGAAGCCATCAGGACTATTGCAACAACCCGAAATTCCCGAGTGGAAATGGGAGAACATCATCATGGATTTCATTACTAAACTCCCGAGAACGCCAAGCGGACACGACTCGATATGGGTCGTAGTGGATCGACTGACAAAATCTGCTCACTTCTTGCCTATCCGAGAAGATTATAAAATGGATAAACTGGCAAGATTGTACATCAAGGAGGTCGTGACACGGCATGGGGTGCCGGTGTCAATCATATCTGACCGAGACAGTCGATTTACTTCACGATTTTGGCAGACGTTGCAGAAAGCGATGGGCACTCGACTAGATATGAGTACCGCCTATCACCCACAAACGGATGGCCAAAGTGAACGAACGATACAAACGTTGGAAGACATGCTGAGAGCTTGTGTAATCGATTTTGGTGGTAGCTGGGATACTCATTTACCATTGATTGAGTTCTCTTACAACAACAGTTACCACACAAGCATTGGATGCGCTCCATTTGAAGCATTATACGGGAGGAAATGTAGATCGCCAGTTTGTTGGGCTGAGATTGGTGAAAGCCAGCTAACAGGCCCAGAAATCATCCAAGAAACAACTGACAAGATTTTCCAAATTAAAGACAGATTAAAAGCTGCAAGAGATCGCCAAAAGAGCTATGCCGACAACCGTCGGAAGCCCTTAGAATTCAATGTTGGAGATCACGTCTTACTCAAAGTCTCTCCCTGGAAAGGGATTGTACGATTTGGAAAGAAAGGGAAGTTAGCCCCTCGATACGTAGGACCATTCGAGATTACAGAAAGAATCGGTCCGGTGGCTTACCGATTGAGGTTGCCACAAGAACTCAGCGGTGTACACGATACTTTTCACGTGTCAAACCTCAAGAAGTGTTTGGCGGACGAGTCCTTACATGTGCCAATTGAAGAAATCAAGATTGATGAGAAACTCCATTTTGTGGAAGAACCAATAGAAATAATGGATCGGGAGGTCAAACAATTAAAACGCAGCAAAATCCCAATTGTCCGAGTGAGGTGGAACTCAAGGCGAGGTCCAGAGTTCACCTGGGAACGTGAGGATCAAATGAAATTCAAGTACCCTCATCTTTTCGTTTCAGACTCCTCGTGAATAAATTTCGGGACGAAATTTCCTGAAGTAGGGGAGACTGTAACATCTCGTATTTTTTTTTAAAAGTTAATTTTATAAATAATTGAGTTTGATATGTTGATGTTAAATAATTATAGAAATACAAATAATGATAATATAATAATAATAATAATAATAATAATAATAATAATAATAATAATAATAATGATGCTAATAATAATAATAAAAATAATAATATAATGATAATAAAATAAAATAAAAAAAAAAATATATATTTTTATTAATAATGAAGTCCAGGGGTAAATTTGCCAAAACCGAAACTTTAAAACAAAGTTTTTA
This sequence comes from Flaveria linearis, assembly GCA_024085815.1. Lineage (NCBI taxonomy): Eukaryota > Viridiplantae > Streptophyta > Magnoliopsida > Asterales > Asteraceae > Flaveria > Flaveria linearis. The sequence continues at coordinate 10,660,066 of CM044017.1, read as the reverse complement.
TACAAAATAATAAATAAAACAAACCTCAGGGACCATTTGTGTAACTTCTAAAATTACAAAACCGGCCCCTCCCCACCCCCGATTTTCCGGCCACCGGTCCGGCCAACTCCGGCGGACTTCCGGCGAAGCCAAAACTCACGAAAAACTCGGTTTTAAACACCAAAAATTATACCAAATCGCTCGTGGACAAAATCGAACCTAACACACGCATTTAATCGTTCAAATTTCAGCTTCTAGAATCAATAATCGACCACTTTAACTTTCGGTCGAAGTGCGGCATTAATCGAGCACTAAACACTAAAATAAACAAAAGAAAACGCATGTTCTTGATCATCTTGTCGTTTCCAATCTTCCACTAAGTTAGAATTAGTATAAAACGCACGCGATTGTAGAGTTCGATCTTCATCCCCTTCGCAACCTGCAACTTAGTCGAAACCCACCTTCTGAGCATTCTAAACCCAATTAACAGAGGGATTTTGCTTGTTAACAACGTTAGAACGATCCTGCAAATTTAATTTGATTTTAATCATCAATTGCATACCGTTCGAACTCAACTTCGGTCGCGGCCTGTTCATAATCCATTCACCTCAAATTCATCATCGATCGGGGTAATTAAACACATCCTTACACTCGTTTTTACATGGGGATTAAAAGCCCCAATATCAATTTGATTATCAACTTCGAATTGGGGTTCAATTTTGGGTAAATCAAATTAGGGTTCTTGGGAAATTGGGATTGGTTTAAAGGTATGGTTAAAAGAATTGGAAACGCATACCTATCGCGGCCCTGTGCCTTGGTTCACTGGTTCGGTGTGTGTGTATGCAGGAGAGGACCCGGGTTCGACCCCGGCAGCCTCGTTTTATTTGTTTTATTTTTTTAAAGCTTTTTAAAATACTTAAAAATATGGAAAAATTCCTAAAAATTATAAAAATAAATTTTATAAATTTCCCTTATTTTAAATCCTACAAAACAGATTCCTGCAAATTTATTTTATTTAAAAACTTTAATAGATTTTTATAAAATATTATTTAAAAATATTAAAAATACTTATTTTTATAAAATAAATCAAGTTAATTATGAAATAATCACAAAAATCATATAATATTATTTATAAATATTATAAATAATTTTTATAAAATGGACACTTTATTATCTTTAAATACAAATTAATATATTTTATAAATCCATAAATTATTTATGAAATTGTGGGTTATTTCTTATAAAATATATATTTGAACCAAAGGTATAAATTAATACCTATTTATTAATCAAAATACTATAAGTGTGGATATTCTTATTTATAAATATTATTGGATAATTATAAATTATATAATTAGACCACATTATTTTTATATTTAATCCTAAAAATATATAATACACCTATGAAACCTTTTTAATGAATCAAATATAAATAATTATTTTGTAAAACTTAATATTTATTGATAAATACTTATTAAAACATATACGAATATATAAAAAGATTGTAACATATATATAATGCGTGTGTGACACGTGTTAAATCAAATCAACCCGAACCTTACCAAATATATTCATTCGTATTAAAGACTAAATTACAAATCAATAATAGGTGTTGAACGTGTTTGATCGTGCTTGCTTAATTCTTTGAAGTTCTTATTCATATACATTACATCAATCCAAGGTGAGTTCCGTGGCCCCTTTTTATGCTCTATAATTGTTTCAATGTTTTCAAACTTGGGGGAAAAGTATGCTCACCCGTTTTCGATGCTGAACAATCTTATTTACAATTTTCATACTTGGAATCGACGTGATACTATTCTCATATTCTAATACATACATGGTGTTATTCTATTCTTACAACCATTAATTCCGGGTTAGGAACCAACGGATAGGTATTGGTAGTACTACTGGGTTGACACCCCCACCCTCGACAGATCGGTTTAACTTGTGAGTTACCGACTACAGCTGCCAGCAATCAGGCCATGGGTGATATATTCCGACGAATTTATATGCATAACGTCATTAGGTTTGGTTGTCTTAAACACATGTTATGTGGTTTTTGCTTACAGTATGATTCCATACCAAATTCTATACAGCATCAACTACATGTTTTCAATTTAAACCTGCGGAACTCACCAACATTATGTGTTGACATTTTTGAGCATATCTTTTCAGGTGAACATAATCAAAGAGGGTAGCTAGTGCAGATGCCTTAGCAGAGACCTCAGGATTTCAATAGTATTGCATATGTAATATTTGTCATTTGTTTTCATATTTGAACATTGTGTGATTTGTATTGGATCAATAAGACTATGATAGTAGTGGAACTGACTAACCACGACACAAGTCACCATTGTGTCGGGGGACGTCATGACACGAGAAGTTTGCATGTATTATATCTCTGTATTTATACCAAGTGTTATGACGATCCCGTCCGTCGCATCCTCGCGTTTCCGCTATAAGCGGGGGTGTGACAATTATTCTAGTAAATTAAAATAATTTTTTTTGTTAATTATATTTATTTCAAAAACTTTCTATTTAAATTCTGAAAAGGTTAACAATATAATTTTCTATTTTTATTTTTCTTAAAAGGGTTTAATATTATAAAACCATGACAAAAATTATTTGAAGGTTTATTTTTAGCTTTATAAATTGTTTTTGAATAAAAAATTATATTACAATTTATTTCAATTATTAATTATCCAATCAATTATTTTTAGCAAAGTTTTAAATAATTAGTTATTAGATTAATTATTACTTTCACACTTTAATACTCAACATTTATTTAACCAATTATTATGGATTAAATCTTTGAGTAATATTTAATTATCTAGTTTTACAAATGATTCAATTTCATTTTTAGTTTTAATCATTTAATCAATATATTTTTATTTAACTAGGTTATATGAATTAATTAAATTTTTCTTAAGAATTTATTAAAACCCCAAATTCCTATTGGAACCCTAATTCATTCATAGTCCTTCAATCATTATTATTGTAACAAAAAGACCTCAAACCTTAGGTTGAATCGTGATAAATTTTTGATGCCTAAGTCTTGCATTCTATCATTTCCAAAACACTTATAATTATCAATGTGAGTATTCATTGTTCATTTTTATATGCTTTATATTTTATGAAAATCATGTGATTCTATATTCAATCATTGATATTCATTGTCATGCTATTTCAAAATTCAATTCAAGACATTCTATGTTATTACTTGTAATCATGTGTTTATAGTTAGATAAACTTGATGATAACACAATCATTAATTTATACAACCATGGTAACAATGATAGATCTATTGGTTTGACAAACCCACCCTATTTGTGTAGTCGTATGGTGACTAAAACTGTAATCATTCATTCTATAAGGCTTCGTCTGCGGACAGAGTCAATTCAGTCATTATGTTTAATTGTGTTAGTTTGACTTTTATGTTATATTATTACATTATAAGTATTGACATTGCTATGTGAATTAAAATATTTTTAATCTATTTAATCAATCTATATATGTATTCAAACATGTGTTTACTCATCGCTAATTCGTTAGCTGACTCGTTACTTTTAATATGATTTCAAGAATATAGATTAGTGGACTTATATATGAAAATTTAGGACTTTGACTTACTCAAAATTTAATACGATCTCAATATGTTTGTTTGAATTATTATTTGACTGTAATGTATTATTTGGTAAGCATTATTCAATGAAATGGCATTTAATATTGTTTTTATCGCAATTACTGTCATGTGCTACGAGCAATCAATTCACATTCGTTCACCCCGATGATTTCGCCATCGGTCGGGTGTGACAACCACAACCTCTCTCGTCACCTACCCACCTCCAAATCTCATACCTGCTGCTATCTCGTTACCTACTTGTGTGTGTAAAGTATATATATTTTGAGTACGGATTTTTCATATAATTTTTAATTTAAGAAACGATTATCACTCTTAAACCACTACATACAATAGGTAAGTACACCTATCGTATAATAGTATAGTTTTAGGTAAGAACCGAGTATCAATCCGTGGACATAATAACTCCCAATACTAAATCACCATCATTATTTAACCAATCATTGAGTTTGTATTTGTGAATACTATAATCAACCAAAACGATTAGTAAATTAAACTAATAAATTAAGGAAGTAAGATTGAGAAACACAATCAATTAAAGATACCACTTGGACTTTGATTCCACTTAGCATAAAATCAACAACTAGTACAAACTCGAGGTGAGACCATTTTTCACACATAAATGGAAGTAGCCTAAACCCCGGTCATGATATCTAGACAAATAACCATTCGGAAAGCTAGAATGATAAACACATAATAGCCACCTAAAGTTATGCCATGAAGAACTAATGATACAATTATATTAATATTAAAGATGAATAGACTCCTGTTAGGTTACCTAATTTTATAAATTTTTGGAAAATGTTAATACGATAACACATGACAACCACCGCAACTTGCGTAAAATAGAAAAAAACTACAACTACCCTTCAACTCATAAACATCAAACCACAATTACAAAATCAATTCATAACCAATGACAAGAGGGATTCATGACATACACCATGGTTTTGTCAAACATAAGCATAAGGATGAATATTTACCCAATTTTACTAAACCCCCATCTTCATTCACTATTCCTAGTCAAATGTCACAAAATTACATACAAAGATGTAATCATATGTATAAATCTTATAAGAACATGAGAGTTTTCAATATAATATGCTTACGACACTCATAAGGTTGGACATGTCATCAATTAGAACAAATGCACATAATTATTGAAGAATAATCAAGTTTCATCATGACATTAACAAAACAACATTGAAAATCATGTACAAGTTGTTAAATCATGCTAAGTTTCATTTAATCCAAGTGATTATAAGAGTTTAGCCCATAAGGCTTACAAAAACACCCAAACTTAAGAACATGGAAGAACTCATAGTAGATCTATAGGAATTGAAACCAATTTTGAGTGGAAATAGGGTGGATGATGTTAATCCTTCTTCAAAGTGTGAAATCTTTGATCTTGGCTTTCAAATCTCCCAAAGACTCTTAAGAAATGCTCAAAAACACCTAAGGGTTTGAGGGATGCTAGAGTTTTGAAAGAGATGAAAGTTATGTTAGAAATGAGGTGTACTAGGGTTATAAACCCGTTTTCTACCGGAATATGACCATATCTGAAGTTATATGACCATATTCAGTATAAAAATGAGCTATTTGGGATTTGACAGCTTACATGGCCATATTCAACTTTAATATGATCATATCAGAAGCATTTTCCCTCTTGAACCTCTTCAAATCTTGGGTTTTCTTCACAAAATCATCGAGCTTCATCTGAAAACTATAAAATTCAAATAAAACACAATAAGTGTCTAATTATGTATTTGTATAAAAATGACTTAAAATACAAAGAAATATATATTGTAAATATGTATATTTATTATCATATCACCCACCACTACCAAATCGTGCACCACCGTCACCAAATCAGCCACCGCTACCACAAATCAGCCACCGTTTGCATCGCACACAATGTATTAGGGTTCTAGCCACCATCGTTGTTAAAATTTGAAGGTTTGTATATATTATTTTGTTAATTAGTTAACATTTTCATTTATATTCTTTTGATGATGTTGTTGGTTGTTAGATTTATAAAATAAAAATTTATTTGTATTATTTTGATAGAATGTAGTTGTAGGTTGTTAGATTTATAAGATATAATGTATATCCGGATTGTTTGATTGAATGATAATGTTATAGGTTAAAATATAATGTTTAATTGTATTATTTTGGTTGATTATTTTAGTTGAATGATAATGTTATAGGTTAAGATATAATGTTTAATTGAATTGTTTGGTTGAATGATAATGTTATAGTTTAAGATATAATGTTATAGAATTATAATGTATAATGCTTAACTGTTTTGTTTTGATAGAATGATATATTGAAAGTTGTTACCATGATAAGATATAATGTTTAATTATATTGTTTTGGTAGAATGTAGTTGTAGGTTGTTAGATTTATAAGATATAATGTATAATTGGTTCATGTTTATGTGCGTGTATTTATGTTTATTTCATGTTCATGTACGTGTATGAAACAGTTGTGATAATTGATAAGAGCTAGATTAAAATAAAAAATTGGATGTCTCTGATTTTCTTAGATGGTCTTAAGAACTTTGCGGAGTATGTTAAGAACTTATCGACGGTCATGGCAAAACAAAATGCCTGTATAGAGATTGTGTGAATGCTTTTCATTAGGATTTATTATTATAAATGCTCATATACATGATCATGGCTTTGTTCAACATTATACGAAATGGGTTTGTCATGGTGAGGTCATTAGTTCTTCTAATGCAGCAAAACAATTTACTATAATAACACGTACTCCTCCAACAAGCAATACATCAAATAATGAGATGTTTTATGCAATCGAAGATGTTATCGTAGAGAATGAAGATAATATAAATGTGGTGGATATAGTTTAAACTTCAAATTTGATGAACTGTATAATGAGCTAAATACTGAGTTATACCCCGATTGTAATTGGATGTCTTCTTTAAACTTTCTAGCCAAAATGATGCATATTAAAGTAATCAACAAGTGGATAAATAGTTCATTTGATCAACTTTTAGAGTTTTCAAATGTTGCATTCCTAAAAGAAAATCACATTTTATCCTTACCGTATGAATTGAAGAAGAAGCTGAAAAGATTGGGTTAGGATTTGAATCCCTCCATGCTTGCATCAATAATTATGTTTTGTTTTGGAAAGAGAATGAAGAATTGCAAAATTGTTTGGTTTGTAACAAGAGCAGATAGGTTGATAAAACACAAAAGAAAAAAGTACCACGGAAAGTATAGCGGTACTTTTCGTTAACTCCTTAGCTTAAACGAAGGTACAACTCCAGGTTTCACAACAAAGATATGATTTGGCATCACACTAGACGCTTAACAAATGGTATTATGTGTCATCCGGTAGATAGGAAGGCATGGCAAGAATTTGATTAGAGGCATTCTGAATTTTTCAAAGAGCCTAGGAATGTTCGCTTTGCTCTCGCTGCAGATGGCTTTAATCAATTTGGTAACATGAGTCAGGATTATAGTATGTGGCCAATGGTGTTGACAATGTATAACACACCACCGTGGCTATGTATGAAAGAGTCTTCTTTCATGTTACTTTACTAATTCCTGGTTTTAAATCACCTGGAAAAGACATTGATGATTTTTAAGGCCTCTAGTTAATAAGTTGAAGTAGTTATGGAAGGATGGAGTACAAATAAAAGATGCATCGACAGAACTGTATTCACGATGTGTGTTGCATTGTTATGAACCATTAATGATCATCCTGCTTGTAGCTGCTTGTCTGGATGGAGTGGGCAAGGCTATCTTGCATGTGCAACGTGTAACATGGACACACCCTAGTGTTATGTAACTAATAAAATATCATTTACCGGCCATAGAAGATTCTTGTCTAGAAGTATGCTATTATCACGTGTTCATATGTTTTTAATATATTGTGTTTGGTGATTTTGACCAGAATTGTTGGTTTTGATGAATTGTTAGTTTATATGTTGAAACTTGGGAATTTTATGTTAATATGCTTATGATTAAACACTATGGTTTATATGCTATCCATATTTGACAATTGGTTTTGATTAGTTGTTAGTTTATATGATAAAACTTGAAATCTTATATTATATGTGCTTATGATTAAACAATACTGTTTATATTCTATCTATATTTAAGAATTATTGGTTTTGATGAATTGTTAGTTATATGTTAAAACTTGAGAATTTTATGTTATATGTGCTTATGATTAAAAGCATGACTATTTTTCATTATATAGAAGTTATTCTGTCAAAATTTTATGAGAATCTTAATACCTTTTTATTTTATTCTTTAAAATTGCGAGCAAAATTTAAAAATCAATACGTCCAAATAAAAATAAAGGCGGGTAAGTCGTCTGTTTATGAGATGGACTGTTAGAGATGGCATTAGGATAAAGCGTGGTCATACGAGAGGCATTGGATGAAAATTAAAAAATATATCTCGTTATGAACCATCAAGCGGGTCGTCATCACATCGGGATGAAGAAATAGAAACAGTAAAGCAACAAGTGCGTGAAATGCAAGAAAAAATGAATGATAATGAAAGAAGAAAGTGAAATCCTGATAACGATGATGATAATGAAGACGCCAACAATTAGGAAGTTAATTTGTTTGGGTTATAAAACTTTAAGACATGTTTGATTTGGTATTTTCATTTTATTTGGTATGTAATGTAACATCCCGTCGTAATGAAAAGTTAAATTTTAAACAATTGAGTTTAATACGATGTTAATTCCAATAATTACAAAAATTATAATAATAATAATAATAATAATAATAATAATAATAATAATAATAATAATAATAATAATAACATCATAAAAATAATAATATTACTATTAATAATTATTAAGAAAATAAACATTTAATAATAATAATAATAATAATAAACCCAAAAGTTTTGGGTTAAAATTGTAATATTTAAAACTTATTTTGGAAATTTTGACATAAAATAACAACCTCCGAAACCACAGGGACCAAAGTTGTAATTTTTTTTAAAACCCCTTTCTCCCCCCCCGTTTTCCCTATCGTCGCCGGCCACTCTCCGGCCGTGTTTCCGGCGACCCCCAAACGCCCAAATCCACTTGGTTTTAAACAAATCAAACGCTCCCCGACCGCCCCACATGCGAGATTCGAACCTAACCCACAAACAATTTAAAATCATAACCGATTGAGTGCGATCTAGATCTAGATCCAACCAAACCCACTTTCGGCCCTTTTCCAGCAAAACCGATCGCACTACACACTAATATAATCGAATTAATCGAATATGAACGACTATATAACTAATCCTAATCGTATACAACTTTCAAATGCATCTGAAAACGCACAAACACCATCATCGAACACCATTTTCATCGCGACCTGTTCATAGCTTGTTCTTCTTCCATTCATCTCCAATCGGGTAATTACACACACCCACACAATTGTTTTTACATGGGGATCAAAATCCCCATGAATCTAATCATTAACAGATTCGTTTTGATCTTCAATTTGATCGAACCGATTCTAGGGTTTATGCGATTTGGGAGAACTGGGTTAAAGTAGCATAAAATGACAGGATCTCAGCCTCTTTATTTGATCAATTAGATTGTTTTTGCAGCGGATTTAGCACAAAATTAGCAATTACAGCAAGAACACAAAAGATTTTGCGTGTAAAAGTACAAACAGAGAGTGAGAGAAAAGTTCTGCGAAAAGATGTTTTCTATAACTTTACACGTTTCGGCACTTAATACAATATGGCTCACCATCCTTTTATAGACGTCAAAAGGACGAGTGATGATGTCACTTGACAGTGACATCAACCGATTATTAACAAACTACTGATAGAACATAAAACTACTGAAGATGTCAACAGCTAACATCTTCTTACAAAATGTCTACCTATTACAAGTACTGAAAATGGAAACTACTGAAAGCCTACAACGACTGAAGAACAAACTCTTTAGTCGTTTATAACTACTGAACTATAACAGCTGAAGAATAACTCTTCAGCTGTTGTACAAACTACTGAAAAGAAAAACAAAACAACTGAAAGGAAAATCATCACAACAACTGAAGAAGACTTCTTCAGCTGTTGTGACAAACTCTGAGTCTTCAGCACTTGTCTTCAGACTTTGGTCTTCAGATGTTTCATCAGCTGATGACTTCAGTAGATGTCATCAGCTGATGTCTTCAGTCTTTTGTCTTCAGACTTTGTGCATCAGTAGTAGATCTTTAGTTCTTCAGTTCTTCAGCTTTTGATCTTTAGCACTTGTCTTCAGTACTTGAAGTCTTCAGTACTTGTATGCTTCAGTACTTCAGACTTCAGTACTTATCTTCAGCACTTTGGGATCTTCAACTATTGTACTTCAGATCTTTGATCTTCAGTTGTTGATTCTTCAGACTTTGTCAAACTGCTGATGAATGTCTTCAGCAGTTGTTGTGATGACATGTGGGACTTAGAGGTTTTCCTGATCTTGGCTCATTGGTTCTTTTGGTCCAACAAACTCCCCCTGAACCAATGCAGCTAAAACCTCTAATTTATTTGTTGTCCCACTTATTGTTGGCAGAAATATTGGTCTATTTCCTTCTGGATCATATCAGAAGTTGACCCTGATAAGCACTGGCCTGGGAAGTAGTCTCTGAGATTTGGTTGGCTGAGTATGGACGGGAGCCCTATCTTGGGGAACTGGACACAGGGCTGTTGTCCCATCCATGAGACCTACCTCCCACGTACGAGCCTGTAGGATTCTCTGGTGTAGGCTTGAAGAAATATCATTTGCTCTTCTTTGGTTAAGTCTTCAGCCGCACCTTCAAACAATCCTTCTCAGTCGTACAGCTCCGAGACAAACTTGGCCTGTTTGCCATTCTTGAGCTCAATGGTTGTGACCTACCTATAGGCGAATTCATCTGGATGTTTGCCTTCTAAAAGCTGATTAAGCTCATCCTTGTGGAAGTTCTCAAGCCTCTTATAGACCAACCCTTTCCTAACCACCCTATTATCCACATTGTTTGGGGTGATTGGTTGGCTCTATAGGCCTTCTCGAACTCGTCCACAATTTCCCAGGGTGTTATTACAAGAGCCACAGAGATCACTTCATCTACGATTCTCTTAAGTTGGCTCTTGTATCTCACAGGCATATCTTTCTTAATTATCCTATGAGCCACCCTAGGATCAGGCCAAGTTCTCACTCTATCTTTATCATATTGATAGGTTTGCTTAAGAGTGAATAGTCTCAGAGCTTCCTTCTTCATGTTCATAATAGAAGTAGAAGCAGCATAGGATTTGTCAATGCTTTTCAACATCTCTTCATCATGTAATCTCTGCTGCTCCTCTTCTTCTAACTTAACCCTCACATTATCCATCTGTGAGGTGGGAGTGATGGTTTGAGGTTTGGCTTTGGGTAGAGGGATGACTGCAGAAAGAGGCAGTCTATCCTCCTCATCCTCCTCCTCTTCTTCTTCTTGCAGCCTCAACACCCTTCTCTTCTTCTGCAAGGGTGGATCATTGGTTGTGGGTTTTGATGGTGAAGGGGTTGGTTTTGTGGGTTGTGTTTGGGTTGTTGGTATGGGAATGTTGGCAGGCACTGCTAGCAATTTTGAAATAAGGGAAGGTTTGGTCTGTTTTGCTAGCAGGGTCCTGTTCCCAGCACTGGCTTCTGATAGGGCCTCAGCGACCAGCCCCTTGGTAAAATCACCAGCTGAACAGATCTTGGTGGCTATAGCTAAGATTCTGTCCCTGGTCCAAGCTTTGACATCAAGGACTGGTCTGCCCAGATACTTCAAAATGAATCTACTCATAGCCTCGAGTCTCTTTCTTTCCTCTTGGCTATAAGTAGACCATCGGTATTCTATTTCCCTAGTCTCTATTCTCCTAATCTCCTGATCTAGCAAAGCAGTGTCCAAGTCAAAGCCTTTCCTGAACAGCTGACCAATGACAGAGTCCATTGATCGGCTATACTCAGCATCAGCCTCCTTGACAAGGACTGCTAGATCATCATCCCCCTTCTCTCCCTCTTTCTCTCCTCTCTTCTTTTTATAAGTGACACTGAAATCCTTTTGGATTTCAGCCACTTCTATTTCAGCTCTCTCCTCCCTTACCTTCTCCTTCCCCTTCACCCTAACAATCTCCTCAGCCTTCTCCCTCTCAATTACCTCCTCTCTCCCTACTTCTATCTCCTCCTCTCCCTTCTTCCTCTTAGCTTGCACTGATGTCTCCCCCTTTTTGGGTGCATTGGTTGGGGTTTGACTATCAGCAAGTGCCTTGGCTACAACAACCTCCACCATGGGTTGTATATGAGTGGGAAGCCTCTCATCAATGGTTTTCATCACAATTTCTGTGATTATAGTGTGATGAGAGGCAGGGATTTCTGGAAGATAGCATCTAGCTGCTCAGGAGGGTTCTGTTCCTGAGAACTAGTGCTAGAAGCAGGGGCATGTGGCCGAGTTTGTGGGAGTGGTTGAGTGTTTCTGAGACCTTCGGGTGAAGGTGCCATCTGTGGGTCAGTGGTGGCAGATGGACTTCTATCCTGAGACATTTTGGCAAGCAGCTCTTTGAGTCTGCTTACCTCATCCTCTAGGATAGTGTTTTGTGCAAATACATTATAGAAGAAGCATAGGTCATCATCAGTGTGAACTGAATCAGCTGACCTCCTGACTGTGTCAGGATATACATGCTCTGAGTGTGGCTCAGAAGTAGCATGTGCCCCTTGGTATTGGTACTGGGGACTTCCAGCCTCCGGATTGTATCCATCATCGGCAGTTGCCTTTGGTGAGGTCTTATTGATGTTACCAGCTTCACCCTGCTCAGATGTTGATGTAGAGGAAGTGGCAGCCTCACCAGAATATCCTATCTCCCTAGCCACACTAGAGATTGGATATGTGATTCTCTGTGTTAGGGGCTCCCACCAGCACTTGTGTCCACCCTCTCTTCGGTTGGAGTTTCCCCAATTGTAATTGGTTTCTGGGAGAGGGTGGAGTGCTCAGGTGAGTCAACACTTGGCGATTATGAGTGTAGGGCTTTGTAGGGCGGTTTCAGTGGGTGATGGGCTTGAAGCAGAGTGCACATGGGGAGGAATGTGCGTTTCAATGGCAATCTTCTCAAGTGAGATAGATTCCAGATTTGTGGCTGCCCCAGAAGTGGTTGCATCAGGCTCCTGTTGAGAGGAAGCCTGTGCGGTTGTGGTGGGTGGAGTCGTGGTGACTGCTGGGAGAATCTGACCAGCAGCCACTTCCTGCTTTTGTGTTGCAGGGGCATCCTCAGGGACTCATTTCCCTGAGTAGCCTTTGTTGGCTTCTTTTTGGTTTTGGCTTGGTGGGGACTTTGGATTTGGGTGGAGGCTGTGGGTTCCTGCTGCGTGGGTTTTCGCAACCGGCCAGCCTGTTTGAGTGATTGGTCGGTGTTGTGCCTGGAATATACCTCGGCTAGAACAGCCATGGCAGGGACCCCAGTGCCAACAAGTCCCTCAGCACTAAGCTGGCTCTCGATGATGGCCATTATGAACCGAGGATACAAGATCCAACGGTTAGAAATGGGTTTTGTGGCCATATCCTTGATTTCTAAAAATATAATTTCAGTAAAGTTCAGGGTTGTTTTTCAAGGATAGAATATAATACCTGTTGCCACCTTGTGGACATCTGGTCCCATGAAGATGTTTTGGGCCAGACACACATTCACCATGTGGAAGATAAGACGTTGGGGATCTGGGAAATGTTTCTTCAACAGGTCGAGGCGGAGAGGTCACCCTGATAGTCATTGGCGGTGAAAGATAGATCAAGGGCGCCTTTGGGGTAAGAGGTTGGGAAGGTGGCATCCTCCAGCTTTAGGGTTTGTCGAATAATAGCTGGAGTGATAACCACTGGGTGGTTGTTGACGGAGGACCAGAGAGAGACCTCGCCATCGTTCTCTCCGGTTTGGACGGTGATGTTCGTCCAGAACTCCGATAGGGAGTCGGTGTAGATGGTGGGGTTTAGAAGAAATGCCGTTTGGTATGGAGAGTTGTTCATGAGATCGACGGCATTGTGAAATTTGGCCCAGAATGGCGATTTTGTGAGATGGGCGACACAGTTGTGTCGAGGTTTGAGTTGCATGGACGCCATTAATGGTGTATGGGAAGTTCAGAGGTTTTTGAAAAGTTAGGTCAAGTGAGAATTAAAAGCTCTGAAGGTTGGGTATTTATAGGGTATGGCAAAGGCTGAAAGAAAACTACTGAAGGTTTTGGTCATCAGTCGTTGAAAGTACTGATGACGGTTTTAACCTTCAGTGGTTGTAACATCTGAGGACTTGGTGTTGGTCTTCAGTAGTTGAAACTACTGAAACCTTGGTTTTGTCCTTCAGATGTTGTGAACGGCTGAAGACTTGTTGTCAGTCTTCAGTAGTTATAAACTACTGAAGACCTAGTTTTCATCTTCAGACGTTGTAACAACTGAAGACTTGGTGTTAGCCTTCAGTAGTTGTGAACTACTGACATCAGTAGTTGTGAACTACTGAAGACATGGTATTGCTTCAGTTGTTGTAAACAACTGAGGACTTGGTGTTAGTCATCAGTAGTTGTGAAACTACTGAAGACAGGTTTTGTCCTTCAGTTGTTTGGGTATGAAACAGCAACTGTTGGCATCAGCTGAAGAGTAAAATTACTCATCAGCTGTTTCCGTCAAATCATTGTTTCATGCTGACCTCCACATTTACTCATCAGCTCTTTGGCTGACTTTCAGATGTTTCATTGACCCTTCAGCTCTTGTGAATATTTATGCCTTCAGCTCTTGTATGCCTTCAGCTCTTGTGATCAGATGTTCACAAGTGCTGATGAAATACTCTTCAGAGCTGTGAACAAATTTTGTCTTCAGTACTTGTGTAGATTACACATCAGTACTTGTGAACAAATTTGTTCTTCAGTACTTATTTGTTTGAAAATAATACATCAGTAGTTGTAATCCATCTCACTACATCAGTTGTTTTCAACAAATAATGTACATCAGTACTTTGAAGCTTTTTAGTCTTCAGTAGTTGTGAAAATGCTGAAGACTAAATTACTCATCAGTACTTATATTTGACCTTTGCATACTAATGCTCATCAGTACTTGTGAAGTGAGAGCATCAGCATTGGTCAAATTATTCTAGCTGCAGCATACCAAGCCTTAGTACCAAATTTTGGAATGTGGCACTATCTAAAGGCTTAGTAAAATGTCTGCAAGCTCATCAGCACTAGGCACAAACTTTGGATCAATCAGACCTTTTTCCCTAATAAAATGATGTCTGATCTCTATATGTTTGGTCCTAGAGTGCTGGACTGGATTTTTAACAATACAAAGAGCTGAAGCACTATCCATTAGTAATGGAGTCTTAGTCTCTGTAATGCCATAATCCAAGAGTTGGTTTCTGAAGCCAGAGTATTGAGATGTACAACTTGCAGCAGCAATGTACTCAGCTTCAGCAGTGGATGTAGCAATTGATGTTTGTTTCTTACTCTGCCAAGAAACTAAACAATTGCCTAGGAATTGGCAACCACCAGAAGTGGATTTTCTGGTGACTTTGCATCCTGCATAGTCACTATCAGAGAAAGCAACTAATTTGCAAGAATGCCCAGTTGAATACCAAAGACCTAGTGATTGGGTACCTTGCAGATATCTAAAGATCCTTTTGACTGCAATCAAATGGGATTCTTTAGGTGCAGCCTGAAATCTAGCACAGGCACATGTTGCAAACATGATGTCTGGTCTAGAAGCTGTAAGGTACATCAAGGACCCAATCATACATCTGTAAAGGGTTTCATCAACCGCTTTACCTTTCTGATCTACATCTAGTTGTGTGATGCTGCTCATGGGAGTAGAACAGGGCTTATAGGTTTGTAAATCAAACTTATTCAAACTCTTTGGTATATTTGGACTGATGAATAAAGATCCATCAGCCTGTTGTTTGATTTGCAAACCTAGAAAGAACTGTAATTCTCCCATAGCACTCATTTCAAACTTAGCTTCATGAGCTTTGTAAATTCATCACACAACTTTAGATCAGAGGATGCAAAGATGATGTCATCTACATAAATTTGAACAAGGAGCTTATGTTGTCCCACAGTCTTGATGAATAAGGTTTTATCAATGGTGCCTCTAGTGAACTTATTCTGTAGAAGAAAGGTTGATAGTGTCTCATACCAGCTCTAGGAGCTTGCTTCAGCCCATAAAGAGCCTTATCAAGCTTGTACACCCAATCAGGATGTTTATTGTCCTCAAAGCCTGGTGGTTGACACACATAAACTTCTTCTTTTATTTTACCATATAAGAAGGCACTTTTCGACATCCATTTGATAGACCTTAAGACTGTGAAAGGCAGCATAAGCTAAGAACAGTCTGATAGCCTCCAATCTGGCTACAGGGGAAAAGGTCTCATCATAATCGATGCCTTCTCTTGTGCAAACCCCTGTACAACCAGCCTGGCCTTGTTCTTGACTATTTGGCCCTTCTCATCTGTTTTGTTCCTAAATACCCATTTGGTGCCTATAGCACACTTACCTTGGGGTAATGGAACAAGCTCCCACACTTGCTGTTTCTTGAACTGAAGAAGCTCAAGCTGCATAGCTTCCACCCATCCATTGTCTCTTAAAGCAACATGATAGTTCTTTGGCTCTTGCTGACTAATGAAGAGAGCATAGAAGCAGAAGTTGGACAATTGATTCCTGGTTGAAACTCCAGCATTGATATCACCAATGATTTGAGATGTGGGGTGATTCTTCAGCTCTTGATAGACTATAATATCTGTGCAAGTGTTTGTAGACCCATCAGCAGCCAAGATGGTGATGGAGATTCCTGAAACCATGTAGAAGATGGCAGCTCAAATGAAGTAGAGCAAGCAGAAATCTCATCAGCATTTGTTGTGGATGGAGATACTGAGGCTACAGGGGCATCAGGGTTAGTGAACTCAGGCAGGTTGTCACTAAACCTGAAGAGGTGAGTACTGACTACATCATCATCAGTACCACCAGGTGGAGAACTATTGACAGGCTCAACAGCTGGAGGTTGATAAGGAACATATTGCAGTATGTCCAGATCAAACAACTCCACAGGGTTTTGTGGAATCTTGTCCTTTGGAGATTCATTGAACTTAACATGCAGAGTTTCTTCAACTACCTTTGTCCTACAGTTGAAGACTCTGTATGCCTTGCAAGTTGATGAATAACCAACAAAATACCCTGCATCCACTTTACTAGCAAACTTATGGAGTGGGTTGCTAGTGTTGAGAATGAAACATGGACACCCAAAGGCTCTAAAGAATGAAATCAGAGGGGCCAAATGATGAAGAACTTCATAAGGAGTCTTCATCAACCTCTTATTCACTAAAGCTCTATTCTGTACATAGCAAGCTGTATTGACAGCTTCAACCTAAAAGGTCAGTGGCAACCCTGAGTCAGCCAACATTGACCTTGCAGCTTCAATGAGAGTCCTGTTCTTTCTCTCGACCACTCCATTCTGCTCAGGAGTTCTAGGAATACTAAACTGCCTTTTAATTCCCTTGGACAGGTAGAAGTCATCAAGTGTGTGGTTTCTAAACTCTGTTCCATTGTCACTCCTCACACACTTGACCTGCAGGGAATACTGCTTTTCTACAAATAACACAAAGTTCATGATAGTCTTGGCTGCTTCATCCTTGGAGTGCAAGAAGAAAGTCCATACAAACCTGGAATAATCATCCACAATTACCAGGCAGTATTTCTTCTTTGCCATGCTCATCACTCTGACAGGACCAAAGAGATCCATGTGCAGGAGCTGCAAGCAGGCAGTGGACTTTGGTTCTTCTATTGAAGGGAATGAAACTTTGTGTTGTTTTCCTTTTAAGCAAGCAGTGCAGTCATCTTCACACTTGAACTCCTTCAAGGGCAATCTTCTTACTAAACCATGGCTTATCAGCTGATTCATGTTCTTGAAATTAACATGCCCAGCCTTCTATGCCATAGAGTAGACTCTTGAGGAGATGCCTTGGAGAATAGGCAAGGATGGCCTTTTAGATCTATCTTTTTGGAAAGATCTAAGGCATACACTCTTCCTGTCCTGTTGGCCTTTAGGAGAGTGTATTCATCCAACACCTTGTCAATCAAACTCAGAACTTTGGATGACAGAATCCGACAGTTCTGGCTTGTGAAAAGGGCAACATGGCCTTTGTCACACATTTGACTGACACTCAAGAGTTGTACTTGAGATTCTCCACATGGTTAACATCATCAAACCTTATTTCCCATTGGAAACAAAGCCTTTCCGATGATGTAACCCTTTGCATCATTGCCAAAGGAGACAAATCCCTTCTTTCCTTGAGAGTAGTCATTAAGAAGGGAGCTGCTTCCTGTCATGTGCATAGATCCTCCACTGTCTACATACCAGATGCTTCTTTGGCATGTTGAAGAACCCTGCAATCATAACCACATGTTAGTTAGTTTTAGAGACCCAAACCTGTTTGGTTTTGGGTCTGTTCTCAACTACAGGTGCAACACTAACAGGTGTGTTATGTGTGACAGCCTGAGGTGAAGGAGATGGTACAGAAGAGGAACCTTTGGCTTGGACTTCCTTTTCTGTGGTTTCAACACAGGAGCATCTAAATGGTTGACTCTTCCCATTAGATGCTGAACCATCATCACCAGTTGTGTCTGACTTTGAGATAAAGCTTTCAGCTCTTCAGACACATTGGGTTTGCTGATGATGGATTCCTATGTTGCACCATCTTCTTTTGAGCAACCTCAGCTGTTGCCTGAGTAACCCTACCTTCTTTTTAGATTTAGCTTTGGGCTTAGGGATTTCAGGCTTTGATGTTGCTAGTACAAACTTGGTCTCAAACTCATTCTTCATTTTATTTATGTCCTCTTTAATTTTCTCCTTTTGTTTGAGTTTGGAACCCCTTTTGTACCAGCAATCATCAGTAAGATGATTGAACAAGCCACATATCTCACATGGCTTCTTCTTCATCTTATGTGATCATCAACTGAAGAGGATGAAACTGCTGAAGACTTGTTCTTCAGCTGTTTGCTATCAGTACTAGCAGTTTTCTTCCTAGTAGTACCTTCTTTCCTGACATCCTTTTTAGCTGTCTTCAAACCTTTTTTACTGTTAGTTTTCTTCTCTTTAGTGCTGACAGTAGTTGAGGTTTGAACTTCAGATGTTATCACTTGCTCTCCAGTACTTTCAGTACTGCTAGAGACAACACCTGAGTTGATCAACCTTTTGATCATGTGACAGTCAGCATTTGAACCATCAGCTGTTGTAGCATCAGCTGATTGGTTTTGGCAGGTGTTAATGCTGACTTCTATCTCTGATGATGCTGAATCAGAAGATAGTAGGTCACATGATGAGAAGGATTGGTTGTTACTCTCTCCATCAGATTCCACTTCTGCTCTTGAAGTAAAATCTGTTGGAGGAGCAGTGTGATTATAACCAATGCCAAACTTCACATTGGAAGCTGATTGCTTGCTAAGAAGCATTTCAAAACCCTTGCATGATTGCACCCATCGATCACACTCTACTTGGTGGTTGTAAGAGTTTCCTTGAGGTCTCTGTACTTCTCTAGAAGTACATCTTCCCTAGCCTTATCATCTTTTATTGGCATTTAAGCTTGTAAATCTCATCATTTTTCTCATTAGTGCAGCCTCAAATTAGCTTTCTTTTTGGAAATGGTGTGCTCTGCTCAAGATTTTTATCTATTAAAGCTACATTTGCTTCTCTAATAGAAGCAAATGCTGCTATGCATGATTCAGAACAAAGCTTGGCTTTAGCCTCAGAGGATACCTGCGATGAGGCCTTGGAAGATGACCCCTCAGCAGACTCAAGGGCCATCAGAGCAAGATTTCCAAATGGATTATCACCACCATGTTGACCAGCACCTTGAAGTAGTTGTTCCTGACCAGATAGATCATCTGGCAGACTACTCCAGTCAACAACTCCTGGGGTGAAGAAGCTGTGTTGTTGAGGTTGTGTTTGATGATGAGATTGGGAAGATTGAGGCTCAGGAAGAGCATGTGGTGGTTGAGCAGAAGGTGCTTGAGTTTGACTAGGCTGAGGCACATAGTAGCAGGGGTATGGGTATGGCATATGACCCTGAGGCACAAAATAAGCAGGTGGAGCCTGTGCTTGTGATGGATGGCCAGAACTGGAGGAATGTTGCCCTCTGTGCTGTGAGCTATTGCTTGGAAAAGTCACAAAGGGTGCTGAGGAGTTAGATCCAGATGATCTACACTCTCTAGCAAAGTGTCCAAGCCTTTGGCACTTGTGACACCTCAACTTGCTCTTGTCAAAACCAACTTTGGTTTTGCCAGAGAGACCAGGGAATTTCCTTCCAGTTCTCTTGTAGAACTTTTGAGATTTGATTTATCATTGCCATTTGGTTCAAAATATCCATCTCTTCCAGATCATCATCTGGAATGCCCTTCAAGTCCTCCGTCAGAAAACACAGATTATCACTACTGCCTCCTGAACTACTACTAACACCAACAAAAGCTTGTTTAGAGTTGGTAGAGAAATCAATATGCTCATCATAAGAACTCTCTGATGCAGCATATTCTGACTCCTGACTTATCAAGGCAGCATTGCCATGGACAAAGTCATCAGTGAGCTTGCCAGAGGTGGACAACTTCCTCTTTTGCTCTATCTCTCTCTCAAAAGTGAGCAGTTTCCCATGAAGTTGGGTGAGAGATAGAGTATCCAGATCTGCACTGGAGCGTAGGACAATAGTATAAGTGTCCCATCTCTCAAGCAGTGGTCTGAGGAATCTGTTGTTCATCTGGCTGTTAGAGTACTCTTGTTTGACCATCTTCAACTCATAAATCAAACAAGAGAACCGCTAAAACTGCCGAGTCAGAGTCTCACCCTTCCTATGAGAGAATGTCTCATATTATTAGGCGAGGATTTCCCTAGTATTTGCTAAGACCGAATCAGTTCCTTCGAATTGTTCCTTCAGAGCAACCCATAGGTCATGAGCAGTTTCATGATGCAAAGCCCTGAATAAATCTCATTTGGAATAACCATGGCTAAAATTCCATGGGCTCTAGCATCAATCTCGAACAGCTTAAGATCTTCATCCGAATATTGTTCAGGTTTCTTCGGAACCTGTTCATTTGATTCAGGGACGCTCACCATAGGCTTGTATGGTCCATGCACCACTGACTTCCAACAACCAGCACTGTTGACAGACAAGTGGTGAAGCATACGACGTTGCCATATGTTATACTCATTCCTCACAAGCATCGGAGGCTTGGTTGAGGAACCAGTATTGTGAGGATCGTTAGTTGGTGTCGTCATCTCAGATTTTAGTCAAAAACAAGTTTAAGCAAAACAAATGTAGCTCGAAACCACAAGAGAACCTCAAGTTTTTGGCCAGAAACAGCAGAATCTCACTCTCTATAGCTAATTCTTGCAAATCGCTAGTTCGATCAAACGTAGAGATCAAAAGAGCAGTTTCAAATGATCAATATTGAAATCGATCAATGATTAACCTGCTCTGATACCATTTGACAGGATCTCAGCCACTTTGTTTGATCAATTAGATTGTTTTTGCAGCGGATTTAGCACAAAATTAGCAATTACAGCAAGAACACAAAAGATTTTGCATGTAAAAGTATAAACAGAGAGTGAGAGAAAAGGCTTGTGAAAAGATGTTTTCTATAACTTTACACGTTTCGGCACCTAATACAATATGGCTCACCATCCTTTTATAGACGGTAAAAGGACGAGTGATGATGTCACTTGACAGTGACATCAACCGATTATTAACAAACTACTGATAGAACATAAAACTACTGAAGATGTCAACAGCTGACATCTTCTTACAAATGTCTACCTATTACAAGTACTGAAAATGGAAACTACTGAAAGCCTACAACGACTGAAGAACAAACTCTTCAGTCGTTTATAACTACTGAACTATAACAGCTGAAGAACAAACTCTTCAGCTGTTGTACAAACTACTGAAAAGAAAAACAAAACAACTGAAAGGAAAATCATCACAACAACTGAAGAAGACTTCTTCAGCTGTTGTGACAAACTCTGAGTCTTCAGCACTTGTCTTTAGACTTTGGTCTTCAGATGTTTCATCAGCTGATGACTTCAGTAGATGTCATCAGCTGATGTCTTTAGTCTTTTGTCTTCAGACTTTGTGCATCAGTAGTAGATCTTCACTTCTTCAGTTCTTCAGCTTTTGATCTTCTGCACTTGTCTTCAGTACTTGAAGTCTTCAGTACTTGTATGCTTCAGTACTTCAGACTTCAGTACTTATCTTCAGCACTTTGGGATCTTCAGCTGTTGTACTTCAGATCTTTGATCTTCAGCTGTTGATTCTTCAGACTTTGTCAAACTGCTAATGAATGTCTTCAGCAGTTGTTGTGATGACATGTGTGATTTAGAGGTTTTCCTGATCTTGGCTCATTGGTTCTTTTGGTCCAACATAAAACCAATTGGAACCAAAACCTTTCGCGGCTGTATGGCTTTGGTTCACCGGTTCAATGCTCCCATCCCAACCTTGAGGTCACGGGTTCGAACCCGTGCACCCCCAATATTTTTTTAAGCCTTTTACAGCCTTTTAAAAATTACAGAAAATTTTTTAAAAATTATAAAAATTATTTTTATGAACTCTGTTTATTTTTAATCATCAACCTTATTTTCTGTAATTTTTCTTTAAATTTAAACCTTTATAAAACAATATAACAAAGACATTTATTTTAATTATTCTTTTTATAAAATGGATTCTTTTAAATAAATGGTAAAAAATCAGATTAAATATAAAACTCATCTTATAAAATCCCAATATTTTTAAAACCATCTAACTATTTTTCTGGAATTTATTTTAACATTATTTATTTATTTATTTATTTTATTATTATCTTTTAAAACAAATGATATAATTAGTCTAATTTTTTATAAAATAGATTTAATATTGTTTATTTTATTAAAACATTACATATTCAATAATTGGATTATTTTCTTATTTTAACTTATTAATTATCATTTGTTTAAATAATAAATAATAAATCTTTTTGATCCAAATGTTACCTTCTTATAAACTATACCAACTAAAGGTTAGATTAATAATTTGTTATTAATCAAAACGTTATTCCAATTAATATTGAATAATTATAAACTTTATTTATTATATTGAATCTTATCTATATTTATACTTAAATTCGTTTCTAAATACTTAAATATACATATATAATTCCTCTAATGGAATCAAACCATATTATTCTATAACTTATTACTTATTAAAATCTTAAAACTATTAAAAACCTAATTCTTATTAAACGTTAATCGTATTCTTAACCTTAACCATAAATCTTGTAATATATACATTTAGGTGATTGTAAAGGAATTCGTTGGAACATCGTTTAATCCTTATTATCATCTTATACACATATACGTCAAGGTGAGTTTCGTGGCCCTTTTTATGCTTATACAAGTTTTCAATGTTTTCAATCAATGGGGGAAAAGTATGCTCACCCGTTTTCAATTCTGTACAATCTTACATACAATTTTTCATACTTGAAATCAACATGATACTGTCTTGCATACATACATGGTGTTATTCTATGGATCATTATTACAACCATTAATTCCCGGTTTGGGAACCAACGGTTAGGTATTGGTAGTACTACTGGGTTGACACCCCCACCCATCGACGATTGGTTAACTTGTGAGTTACCAACACAGCTGCCAGCAATCAGGCCATGGGTGAATATATTCCGTCTAATTTATATGCATAACGTCATTAGGTTTGGTTGTCTACAACACATGTTATGTGGTTTTGCTTGCTTATAACAGTATGATTCCACATCAAATTCTATACAGCATCAACTACATGTTTTCAATTTAAACCTGCGGAACTCACCAACATTATGTGTTGACATTTTTGAGCATATCTTTTCAGGTGAACATAACCAAGAGGATAGCTAAAGCCGATGCCTTAGCAGAGACCCTCAGGAATCAATAGACTTGCATTAGTGTTGTCTTTCATTTGCCTTTGTATTTGAACAATGTGTATCTTGGATTATTGAATTAATAGACTATGATAGTCGTGGAACTGACTAACAACGACACAAGTCACCATTGTGTCGGGCGACGTCATGACACGAGGATTATTGCATATATTATGTCTCTGTAAATTTACCAAGTGTTATGACAATCCCGTCCGTCGCATCCTCGTGTTTCCGCTATAAGCGGGGGTGTGACATGTAATTAACTAGAATCGTTTAATTTTCATTTAGGTATTCGTAATATTAGTTTTTGTTTTTGTGTATTTGATTTTGGTTCAAAACCAGGAGCGGACATATATGTTGACGAGGGGTAGCCTCCGCTACCCTCAACTTATTACGAGTAGTTTAAAAAAGTATACGATTTATGTATAAAAAAGTTATGGTTTGACGTTACCCCTAAAACAAAACTATGTTACCCCTAATTTTTTTTAAACTCAGCACTTCATAAAAAGTTTTAAATTTTATAAAAAATCTAATAATTTATAAAAAACAATATATTTTATAAACTTTGAGCTTAAACCAAATATTAAATACCCATTACGCCATTAATCCATTAGTGATCTATTAATCTAAAAACCCAAAACACCTGTTACCCATTACTTATTATTCAATACAATAATAAGCCCAAAATAAAAATATAAAACATAAAAACAAAAAAAAGAATGGAAGATCGAGCAGCAGCGGCGCCCAACAACTCAACAACAACAAGCATCACCTCACCTGGTATCTGCCACCGCCCACCTACCAGCTACCGCCAGCACACCGCTCACCTGCGCGGCTACGCCACCGCCCACCTACGCGGCTGCGCTGCAGCCCACTGTTTTCACCGACCATCGAACCACCCACATTTGCCACTTTTTTTTTCACTCAAGGTAACAATTGTTACTCTATTAAAATATGAAATTGCGGATTTAGGGTTTATAATATTCAATTTCTAATATTTTTATGTTATTTGTTATTAAAATTAGAGATGAGTACTTTGTTTTTAAGCTACGAAAACCAAAAAGGAGAGTTTGAGATCTATTAGGTATTTGTTTAATTTCATTTTTTATTATGTTTTCTTTCTTGTATTTATAAAAACTAGCCTAACCACCCTTGTGTTACACAGGTTGGACAAATTTACATTTCATGAAATAATAAAAAGATATTTATGCACGATAATAAGATAACAATGTAAAAAGAACATCACGGTTAATAAAATATATGCTTACAATAAAGTTACGTAAAAAACTTTAATACATTGGATGAAATATTAAAATTTTACAAATGTCTAAAAACCTCCTTATACACAACATTTGAGGTTTTATTTGTAGTCTCACCATTCTCGTCTAATATAACCATCTTTAATCCATCTCTTCTCATAACTCGTGACAATGCGACGTAAAGTTATCGTTGTGTGAAATTGGTTGTTTTAAAAACAAACCAACTCTTGATAAAGATTGACCATGGCTCTTATTTATTGCCATGGCAAAACACATAGTTAGAGGTAATTGTCTTCTTTAAAACTTAAAGGGTAGCCTCTTGTCAGTTGGCATCAATGAAATTCTAAGGATAAAAGTACGTTCTCCAATGTTATTCCCAGATATAACCTCTGCTTCTATAACATGTTTTCCTAATGATATGACATGTAAATGTGTTCCATTACATAAACCACTTTTGTAAGGCCCCGCTCCCGGGCACCTCACAGCTGGTCATCATCGCACTTAAAACACATCATTATTTAGTCTTTACTAAAATCATGCAGCGGAAACTGCGAAATAACTTTTCATTTTGCTATATATGCTTTTGCCAGTTAATACAACGTTAATCAATTACAAAATTTCTATTGCCGAATTACATCACAAAAGCATTATACAAAAGAATGCCATCCCAAAAGAGCGGAGTAGCCGCCTCATGCCATCCTCAGCAACCTTACCTGCCAACTGGAAATACATAAAAGTCAGCGTTGCTGAGTGAGTTCTAGTTTTATAATAAAACATACTTTACTTTCATTAAAACCGTTTCTTTACTTTTATGCTACACACGTCATACGTACACATAGTTAATATCATTATTATCTTCCTCATTCGTTATCTTTGCTTCTGTATAGATCTTGTCACTAGCGATGGATTGGTTAGCAACCCATGAAGCGAAGTGGCTGCCCTCCACCTCTTAATCCCCCATATTTACAACTTTTTCCCCGTTTTGGCAAGTTTGGTCCCCCGACTTTGGGCTTTATTTCTTTTTCTTCTTTTGTCGGCTTTAAAATAGATAAATAAGCGGGCGTTACAACTTTTTTGGTCAATATTTCTGAGAAGCATTACTGGAACACCGGCCTTTAACACTAACCCGTGATTGGGCAAACCACCAAGTTTTATTCCTTTGAGTATATCTGGAGAATATAAACTTTCATCTAAATTAGAATTTAATATTTCTGTATGACATATAAAATCAGAACTAAGATATTCTATTTCTTCACCCGGGAATATTGAAAGCGATCTTTCATTTATCTCGTGCACCATCTCATTCATTGGAGTTAAAATGACCCTTTCATAAAAGTAATTTGGTTCTTTATAATTTTCTAAAACAGAAGGATATACAAAATCAATCAACTCTGAAACATGATCAACTGAATTTTTTATGAGAATATCATCCGGTATATCAATAACTGCTTCACCATCATTCTTACAACCCACGGTCGCTTCACCTATGCTCAAGAGCCATTGTGCAAACATTCTGGTTTGCTCTATATCAGATGAATCATTAGTGAAGTCAACCTTAGGTTCTTTGTCAATCTGAGCACCTTGCAATTTTTCTAAATGTAAGAAGAACTTAAAGAAGCATCAACAATTTGTTGCCTACTACGACTTGGGATAACAGGTAGAATTTGTCTAAAATCACCTCCAAGAACAATTACCTTCCCACCAAATGGTAAACTAGATGCCGATCCTGAGTGAGAAGTAAATATGTCTTTTATGGATCTATCATGAGCTTTAAATGCATGTTTATGTACCATTGGTGCTTCATCCCAAATAATCAGTGAAGTTTGTTTAAGTAGGCGTGCAAGATCGCTGTCTGGTTTAATGTGACAAAAAGAATCCTCAACTATAGTTAAAGGAATATGAAATCTAGAATGTGCCGTCCTACCATCTGATAGCAAAAGAGATGCAATTCCGCTTGAAGCAACGTTCAGTACAATCTTTCCTTCTGATCTAATAGATGCTGATAAAGTTTTTACAGATATGTTTTTCCTTTTCCACCGTAACTATAAACAAAAAACACTCAACCTTTATTCATTAAAACTGCAGTCATGATTTTGTCATAAATATGTCTTTGTTTATCAGTCAATGAAGTGTAAAGGTTATGAAATTCATCTTGCAATACGTCTTTGTTATATGCTAGTTCTTCATTAAGTAATTGTTAAATATTAAAAAAATAAATATTAAAAATAGAAAGTAATTGTTAAATATTAAAAAATAAATATACCTATAAATACCATAAATATTAAAAAAAACCTTCGGTTCAGTATGAGAGGTATTTCATACTCAACGGGAGAGAATAATTCTAGACCGTCTGAATCGAAAACACGTAGATGGAAAGTACGATTGCCAATGTACTTAAAAAACAATATATAACCAAATGGTAAATGTACATCAGTGTATAGTTTATCCCATCCATATACATTAAAGAAGCTACGATCTACAGCCCTCAGCATACATATCCAGGTATGATTTGGAAATATTCGTATGCTTATTGATAAGATATTAACATCTTTACCAAAGTGGCTATTAACATACTAATAGGTAATAGCTGTAAGAAACGTAAATTAGTTATACATGTATTTATATGTAAATATGTAAAGAAGGTTATTAAACAAAGACATTTAATAAACATACCAAGGAAGTATATTTCATATCAGGTATCACGTATGGAAAAAAGTCATAGATGTATCTAGATTCTTGAGGTCGCTAAAAACACATCTTCAAATTAAAATCTTCTAGTATGTCAAATATGAAAATAGTGTTTTGTTCAAATTGTCTTTCCTTGCAGATCGTATCCCATCCTTCACAAATATAATAAATTTTCCCAAGTCTTCGGATGTTTACTTTCCATTTGACATGATCATCCGTTGTTATCATAGTTTGCCCATAAGGAAAGCATTGCTCGAAACGAAGTTCCTCGTAGTAATTAGGTAGATACTAATAAAATTATAATTATGTTATAATAAAATACATAAAAGTAGTATTCAACCAATACAAGCAACAAATGATTGATCAAAATATTAAACATAAAAAAAGTTTCATATAGACTTTACTACTATCAAATGATAGGATTTTAATGGTAGGTAGCCTAATTGCCATATTAACCCAAGTTTCATTTTTTGTGGTCATAAGCTGTCACACCCCAACCTTGACGGCGGAAACGTCGAGATGTGAGGGTTAAGATTGTTCATAGCCACATAACGCTATATTTAAATGTAAATATTAATATTATAAGTTTCAACAGGAAATACAAACATAAGTCTCAAACATGAAATAAGTTCAAACATAAATCAAAACATAACATAACATTTTATTTAGTTAACTAGGTCCACGTCCTAGTTTTATTGCAAGCTTCAAAATACCGCTTTAAACTTGGGGGTTACCTGAAACATGATAAAAATAAAAGGTCAACTAAAAATAGTTGGTGAGTTTCCAAGGTTTTCATACATAATATGATAAAGTTACAAGTAGCAATTCATGTCATAGGTTGTAAGCTAGTAAGATTATAGAACACATATCGTTACAATTAAACCTCGACTTGATTACAAGTATATAAGATTGGCTAAGTGTATTTGGTTCCCTAGTGCACAAGCATACGGCTCCTAGGAGTCGGCAATACATCGACTTTAGCACCAAATAGGCTTGTCAGGCCCAAAGATCTAAGACGTCGCCAGGCTAGCAATAGTTAATGATTGTAAACAAACTATGTATCTCATATAAACACTTACAACACACAAATAACCATGACAAAATAATAAGATGAATTGCAAGTGCTTTACAAGTCTCAAACGTTTATAAGTGTATGATGTATAAGTATCATGTTTCATCCCAAAATAGTGTGAAAAATGTAAAAAAGGCCAAGGAAAACTCACATGATGATTAAGTATATATACGTTGATTAATAAGGATAATAATCGATGTTCCAATGAAATCCTTCACAAGGTACCTAAACATGTATATATTTACAAGATTTAAGTCTAACAATAAGTTTAACGATTTAACGAGTACTCGGGTTTCAAATGGAATTTGGGGGTTTTTATAAATAAGGTCGAAATCATATATATTTTAATGAAAGAAAACTTAATTAATTCTTTTATAATAGTTTGTGAAATTATAAGAAATTAAATCCTTATAATGATTAAATTATAAAATGTAAATAAAATTTATAATTAACATACTTAATCTATAATTAAAGATAACGTAATGACTAATAATAATTTAGTGATTTCAACTATTTAAAGTTTATTTTTATAAAAATAAAGTAATTTTAACATTTGTTAATGATATTTTATATAAATTACTAAGGTATTTAAAGAAATAATTTTATAGAAAATCATTAGATAACTTTTAAAATAAAAAAAGTTTATAAAATTAATTTTTATAATTTTTAGAAATTTTCTATAATTTTTTAAAAAGCTGAAAAGCCAAAAAATATGGGTTTGAGGGTGTCCGGGTTTGAACCCAGGACCTCAAGGTTGGTATGAGGATGGGTAACCAATGGACCGAGGATCGTGACCGTGTTATTAGTTGGTTTTATTATTTAAAAACACAAATTCAGAGGACCCTAAAGTCCGTATGAACCCTAGTTCGAAATCATCCAAATTGATCATCAATTCGACAAAGATTACTGAATTAAACATGGGGCTTTGATTCCCCATGTGAAATAGAGTATAAGGGTGGTTTTAATTACCCGGATTGAAGTGTTGATTAACAAGAATGGACGAAGAACAAACCGCGACCAACGTAGAGCTTGATTGATGTTCAAATGAGGATGATAATCAAATTAGTTGCACAGGTAGCTTCTAATGGTCTCAAGGATGGAAAGCCCCCTGTTAATTTCTAGTCTTGAAGTTTGGAGAATGGTGTTCGAGTATCTAGCAGGTCGCGATAGAAAAGGATGATGGAATTCGATGATTAATTCGTTTTTGGTGTAATTGAGGGTTGTGTTTGATTAGAGATAGATAAACGTTTGATCTGATTGAATTAACTGAGTTATTATTGGTGTTTAAGGCTTGAACAGCTATGGAGTTTACGAGCTTCGGTTATGAAATCGTTTGGGTGTTATAATTGGTGTTAAAGCTCGTTTAATGTGATTCATGGGGTTCGAATCAAGTCCCCTAAGCGATTGGAAACGGTTTGGAATATAAAAAACCATGAATTTCGACGGTTTTCGGGTGGCCGGAGCCGACCGGAGGGTGGCCGGAATAGGCCGCCGGAAAAACGGGGAAAAAAAAGGGTGGGGGTTTGGGTTTTACTAATTTACACAAATGGTCCCTGTGGTTTGTTCTTTTTTTTTATTTTAAGCCAAAACTTCCATTTAAAGTTTGTAAAATGTCAAAATAGCCCCTGAAATTAATTAACTTTAAGTTTAAATAGTTTTTATAAATTATTATTACTATTATTGTTATTATTATTATTACTATTAGTTGCATTATTATTATAACTATTATTATTATTATTATTATTATTATTATTATTATTATTATTATTATTATGATTATTATTATTATATTACATTTAATAATTAAATTGTTCATTTCCAAATTAAAGATTTAAGGACTAACTAAGGAATAAGCATAATCAAGCCCTCAAAGCTTCATAAATGACATAAATGGTCCTTACAAGAATATAACGGTGCTAACATTTATTTAACGAAAACACGAAAGGTTACAGTCTCCCCAACTTAAAAGAATTTCGTCCCGAAATTAAGAATGAAACTATACAAATAAAAACGGGTACTTCTTCTTCATGTGCTCCTCACGTTCCCAAGTGAATTCAGTACCACGCTTATTCTCCCAGCGTACCTTGACGATTGGGGTAGTGGTGGTCCTAGTCTTCTTCATAATGCGATCCAATACTTCAACGGGTTTCTCGACAAAGCGTAATGACTCGTCGATCTGGATGTCATCCAACGGGACATGCAGACCTTCGTCAGCCAGACAATTCCTCAAATTCAAGACATGGAAACAGGATGAACTCCACTAAGGTCGGAAGGTAATTCCAGTTTGTAAGCCACTTTCCCAATCCTTTTCAGAATCTTGAAAGGTCCTACAAATCTTGGAGCCAGTTTACCCTTCTTTCAAAAGCGAACAACACCCTTCCACGGTGAAACCTTAAGAAGAACCATCTCCCCAACTTGGAATTCCAATGACTTCTTATCAATGTCGACTTCTTGCCTAGCTCGGAGCTATGCCTTGTTTCCAACGACTTGGAATTCCACGGTGTACTCTTATCAGCATAGCTCTTTTGTCGACTTCTTGCCACTTCAAAGTTCTTTCGGATGATGGAAACTTTATCGGTCATCTCTTGTATAAGTTCAGGACCAGTGATGAAGTTTTCACCAATGTCGGTCCAGCAGATCGGTGAACGATATTTACGACCATAAAGCGCTTCGAACGGTGCCATCTTGATACTTGAGTGGTAACTATTGTTATACGAAAATTCTGCGAGCGGTAGATGCGTATCCCAATCTCCACCAAAATCAAGGACACATAGGCGTAGCAAATCCTCCATGGTTTGGATCGTTCGCTCGGTTTGACCATTAGTTTGAGGATGGTAAGCCGTGCTTAGATCCAATTGAGTACCCAAAAGTTCTTGCATAGACAACCAAAAATGCGAAGTGAAACGAGCGTCTCGGTCGGATATGATGTGTAGAGGTACCCCATGACGACTTACAATCTCATCAACGTATATACAAGCTAACCTTGATGTCTTGTAAGTGTCACGTATGGGTATAAAATATGCCAATTTGGTCAATCGGTCAACGATCACCCATATGCTATCATGTCCTCAAGAGGTTCGGGGTAGCTTGGTTATGAAGTCCATGGATATGTGTTCCCACTTCCACATAGGAATCTCAGGTTGCTCAAGTAATCCACTTGGACGTTGATGTTCGGCTTTAACCTTCGTACACGTGAGGCACTTAGCTACATAAGTCGCTATGTCTTTCTTCATTCCAGGCCACCAATAATGACCACGCAGGTCCATGTACATCTTATCGGATCCAGGGTGAATAGAATAATGAGTTTGATGAGCTTCGTTCATGAAAAGGGTACGAAGATTATCATGATTTGGAATCCAAATTCGATTCGCGAAATACATCAACCCATTAGGTTTCGTCTCTAATTGGGTAAGAAGGTTATGCTCCAGTTCATCCTTCATTCTTCCTTCTCGTTGAACCATTTGTTGAGCCTCCAAGATACTAGACTCGATGTCACTATCTATTCTCAAGTTTTGTAGCAGTACAGTAGCCTCGTTGAAATCTAGCTGAATTTCAGTATCGAACCCTTTCAAGGTGTCAAACCATTGGCGTCGATCGCAAATTTATTAGAACGAAATCATCTTGTTATGAACCTTTCGACTTAGTGCATCGGCCACAACGTTGGCTTTACCAGGATGATAACGAATGTCACAGTCGTAGTCACTAATCAACTCCATCCAACGACGTTGTCTCATATTGAGATATTTTGATTAAAAACATGTTGAAGGCTTTTGTGATCGGTGTAAACTATGCATTACGTACCATACAGGTAATGTCTCCAAATCTTCAAAGCAAAAACAACAGCACCAAGCTCGAGATCATGTGTTGTGTAATTCACCTCGTGAACCTTCAATTGTCTCGATGCATAAGCTATGACCTTTCCTCGTTACATAAGAACACAACCAAGGCCTTGTTTTGATGTGTGAAGTCACTGGATCGGTAAACATCCGAGCACGTTCTTGACGGAAGGATAAATAACAGCATAAACCAAAAGTCAATCAATAACACGAACAATAATCGAATGATTTTATTGATAAAACATAACGATTTTAAGCTCGTTACAACTTAAGAATCAAGACTCTTGGCAAGGGGAGATCGATCATGATCTCCCCTCTCATCCAGAAGCACCTAGGCCCCGGGCAGACTCCCTCTCTCAACCCTCAGGTTTCTACACATTGAAACCGGTATATATAGGCTTTGGCCCATATCAGATGCGACTGGGCCCATTCGTGCGATTGGACAATACGTATGGTTCAATCTTACGACTGGACCATGCGTATGGTTCAATCGTACGACTGGACCATTCTTATGGTTAAGTCTTACGAATGCCCCAATCGCATCTCTCAGTCGCACGACTGGTCCATTAGCATGGCTCAGTCGTATGACTGAGTCTCATTCGTATATGCTCCTGCGAATGACCCAGTTTCATGTGTTTACAAGGTGTATAACATTAAGCCTAGACTATTCGTCAAGCGACGGACACACTATATATGACAATATATGCTCCAACATGATGCATCGCAATATACGGTGAAATCATCGTTTCCATTGGGTAGGGTCAAGATAGGAGCATTGCATAGTTTGTGCTTTAATGCTTCAAAAGCTTCTTCTTGCTCGAGCCCCCACTCGAATGGTTTATTCTTTTGTGTCAAAGAGGTGACCGGCTTCGCGATCCTTGAAAAGTTGGCGATGAATCGCCGGTAATAACCAGCAAGACCAAGGAAAGAACGAATCTCGGTTGGAGTCGTGGGAACACACCAATTCTTCACAGCTTCCACCTTTGCAGGGTCAACATGAATTCCTTGGCTATTCACCACGTGTCCTAGAAATTGAACTTCCTCGAGCCAGAAATCACACTTCGAGAACTTCGCGTACAATTGCTCTTTCTTCAACAACTCAAGAACTTGTCGCAAATGCAGCTCATGCTCGGTGTTAGTCTTGGAGTAGATAAGTATGTCAACAATGAAGATGATCACAAACTTATCTAGATAAGGCTTGCATACTCGGTTCATGAGATCCATGAAGACAGCAGGAGCATTAGTTAAACCAAAAGGCATCACCATAAACTCATAGTGTCCATAACGAGTATGGAACGCGGTCTTTGGGATGTCATCATCATGGACTCGTAATTGATGATATCCAGAACGTAGATCAATCTTCGAGAATATAGCAGCTCCTTGAAGTTGATCAAACAAATCATCGATTCGAGGAAGAGGATAGTGGTTCTTGATGGTAAGCTTGTTAAGCTCACGATAGTCGATGCACATATGAAACGATCCATCTTTCTTCTTCACGAAGAGGACAGGTGCACCCCAAGGTGAAGAACTAGGACGAATGAAACCCTTCTTGGTTAACTCTTGAAGTTGACTAGAGAGTTCTTGCATTTCCGATGGTGCAAGCCGATATGGTGACTTAGCCACGGGGTTGGCTCCCGGTATCAAGTCAATTTTAAACTCGACTTCACGCACGGGAGGTAAACCACTAAGGTCATCGGGAAATACTTCGGGAAAGTCTCGTACGATAGGGACATCCTTAAGTTCTTTCCCTTTGACTTTCGTGTTGACCACGTAAGCCAAGAAGGCCATATACTTCTTGCTTAAGCACTTTCGGGCTTGAGTGCAAGACATGAGTTTAAGCCCTTTGGAAGATTTTTCACTGAACACTTTCAAAGTATCCCCAGATGGTAATGGTATACGGATGCACTTCTCAAAACAAACGATTTCGGCATGGTGTTTGGCTAACCAATCCATACCAATGATGACGTCGAAGCTTCCAAGTTTCATAGGAATAAGATCAATAAGAAAATCATGTGTGTCAAGACTTAAGATGAAATCATGGATAACGACATCCACGGTGATCGGTTCTCCATCGGCAACTTCAACGGTGAGAGGTCTTTCTAGTTTCGTATGTGGCTTAGCAAGTATGGGTTCAAACTCTAATGAAACAAAACTCTTAACGGCTCTAGAATCAAATAGAACATAGGCATACGTCTTATTAATAAGAAACATACCTGTTAAATTTTTTAAGGTATTTAACGATACAGGTAATGTAGGGAAAGATTCGGATCATAAAAGTTAAAAGTAAGTTAACATACCATTAACCACATCGTTGTTTGCTTGTGCTTGGTTAGCGTTGATGTTGAAAGCACGTCCTCGGGCTTGTGGAACATTACCCACAAGACGAGGGCATTGTGGGCGGAAATGACCAGGTTCCCCACAGTTGTAGCAAACACGGTTTGTGACCACGGTGGCATTGTTAGGTGCACGGTGACAAGTCGCCACCTAATGACCATATTTACCGCATAAGGTGCAGATATGGCACGGTTGATTCACCGGATGATGATACCTACACGTGTTGTACATAGGTTGAGGACCAGCATAGGCCCTAGCCCCAAGCACTTATGCCACAGGTGCAGCGACAGGTACAAGTTGTCTTTGGGATTGTTTGGGTGCAGCCACGACATAGTTGCGTGCCGGTGTAAACTTGTGCTTCTTGTTGTTGTTGTGAGACGGTTCAGCTTTAGTCTCCTTAACGGCCTCAGTAGCCGTCTTTTCCACCTTCTTTGCACCTTTCACAGACATGGTGCCCGCTCGTATATGGTTCTCAGTGAGTTGAGCAGTGATAGTAATGGCTTCTTCTAAAGTTGTGGGTCGGCTACCCACCACAGCATCTTGAATTTGGGGTGGTACACCCTTAATGAACTTCTCGATGTTGCGGGGGACAGTGTCGACCATGTGAGGCAGCAATATACTCAACTCATGATGCCTAGTTGAGTAGGCCAAATGATCACCATCGTTTTGCTTCAAATTCTAGAATTCCTCTTCCAACTTTTGCAACTTGCTTCTCGGGCAGAACTTCACGATGGAGATGTTCTTGAACTCTTCCCAAGTAAGTGCCAAAATAGCATCCGCTCCTCGGTTTCTCTTCTCGCTATTCCACCAAGTAAGTGCCCTTTGTTGGAGCATACTAGTGGCATAACGGACTTTGAGTGCCTCGGGACATTCATAATTGACAAAAGTGTTCTCCATGCTTTCGAACCACTCAAGAAGACCAGTGGCTCCTTCCTTGCTACTAAAACTAGTGGGCTTGCAAGAGCTAAAGTGCTTGAAAGTGCAAGTTTGGTTGTTGCGCCCTTGGTTAGCACTATTCTCTCCTTGACCATTCCCATTGTTGCTAGAGTTGGTCATCAAAGTGCTATTGAGTTTAGCAACCATGGTCGAGATGACAGCAGCCATTTGTCGGGCAATCATGGCGGCTAGCTTACGATCGGAACTTCCACGCTTTCCATGATGACAAGACATACTGGAATATGCAAAATGAGTTAGACACGAGAAAAGAGAATAACAAGGGTTATAATTTAAACAAGGGTAAGTCAAGAGTTATGAGGCATACGGAATGGTTCCATTTGGTAACGCATTACTATTTGGAAACGTTGACGCGTCAAGGTAAATTGACCCATTCGCCTTAGAAACTTGTGTATGTTGACCATAGTTTATCACTTATCCTATAAATCCCCAGGTAAGCGTAACTAGTCCCGTAGGATTTATGCGAAACGCTTACCTTAGCCCGAAGGCTTTTTGCCACGAAAACCAGAATACAGGTGTCTATGTGTCACACAATATTTCTTAGGTTCATGAAATCAAAACCTTGATGAGATTTATATAGATTAGACATATCGTCTAATGATCCAAGTCATAAGCATAAGCGTAAGATTCTACGCGTCGTCGAGAATAAGATTAAGAGGTTTCATGTTCGGGGAGAGTCAAAGAGTCAAGGTTAAGTTTAGGGAGCTAAGTAACAATGTTTAGGCAATCCTATGCTAAGGCATCAAATTGTACATAAGAAGGCATAGCATTATGTAGCATGCAAATCATATAATTTTACAAGATAGAAATATAATTCTATAAGGTTCATGCATATGCTATAGTATAGGTCACCATTTCTAATAACCTAAATCCCTATAGTTATGGGCTCTCATACCAATCTGTCACACCCCAACCTTGACGGCGGAAACGTCGAGATGTGAGGGTTAAGATTGTTCACAGCCACATAACGCTATATTTAAATGTAAATATTAATATTATAAGTTTCAACAGGAAATACAAACATAAGTCTCAAACATGAAATAAGTTCAAACATAAATCAAAACATAATATAACATTTTATTTATTTAACTAGGTCCACGTCCTAGTTTTATTGCAAGCTTCAAAATACCGCTTTAAACTTGGGGGTTACCTGAAACATGATAAAAATAAAAGGTCAACTAAATATAGTTGGTGAGTTTCCAAGATTTTCATACATAATATGATAAAGTTACAAGTAGCAATTCATATCATAGGTTATAAGCTAGTAAGGTTATAGAACACATATCGTTACAACCAAACCTTGACTTGATTACAAGTATATAAGATTGGCTAAGTGTATTTGGTTCCCTAGTGCACAAGCATACGGCTCCTAGGAGTCGGCATCACATCGACTTTTGCACCAAATAGGCTTGTCAAGCCCAAAGATTTAAGACGTCGCCAGGCTAGCAATAGTTAATGATTGTAAACAAACTATGTATCTCATATAAACACTTACAACACATAAATAACCATGACAAAATAATAGGATGAATTGCAAGTGCTTTACAAGTCTTAAACGTTTATAAGTGTATGATGTATAAGTATCATGTTTCACCCCAAAATAGTGTGAAAAATGTAAAAAAGGGCAAGGAAAACTCACATGATGATTAAGTATATATACGTTGATTAATAAGGATAATAATCGATGTTCCAATGAAATCCTTCACAAGGTACCTAAACATGTATATATTTACAAGATTTAAGTCTAACAATAAGTTTAACGATTTAACGAGTACTCGGGTTTCAAATGGAATTTGGGGGTTTTTATAAATAAGGTCGAAATCATATATATTTTAATGAAAGAAAACTTAATTAATCCTTTATAATAATTTGTGAAATTATAAGAAATTAAATCCTTATAATGATTAAATTATAAAATGTAAATAAAATTTTATAATTAACATACTTAATCTATAATTAAAGATAACGTAATGACTAATAATAATTTAGTGATTTCAACTATTTAAAGTTTATTTTTATAAAAATAAAGTAATTTTAACATTTGTTAATGATATTTTATATATAAATTACTAAGGTATTTAAAGAAATAATTTTACAGAAAATCATTAGATAACTTTTAAAATAAACAAAGTTTATAAAATTGATTTTTATAATTTTTTGAAATTTTCTATAATTTTTTTAAAAAGCTAAAAAGCCAAAAAAAATGGGTTTGAGGGTGCCTGGTTCGAACCCAGGACCTCAAGGTTGGGATGGGGATGGGTAACCAATGGACTGAGGGTCGTGACCGTGTTATTAGTTGGTTTTTATTATTTAAAAACACAAATTCAGAGGACCCCAAAGTCCGTATGAACCCTAATTCGAAATCATCCAAATTGATCATCAATTCGACAAAGATTACTGAATTAAACATGGGGCTTTGATTCCCCATGTGAAATCGAGTATAAGAGTGGTTTTAATTACCTGGATTGAAGTGTTGATTAACAAGAATGGACGAAGAACAAACCGCGACCAACGTAGAGCTTGATTGATGCTCAAATGAGAATGATAATCAAATTCGTTGCACAGGTAGCTTCTAATGGTCTCAAGGATGGAAAGCCCCCTGTTAATTTCTAGTCTTGAAGTTTGGAGAATGGTGTTCGAGTATCTAGCAGGTCGCGATAGAAAAGGATGATGGAATTCGATGATTAAGTTTGTTTTTGGTGCAATTGAGGGTTGTGTTTGATTAGAGATAGATAAACATTTGATCTGATTGAATTAACTGAGTTATTATTGGTGTTTAAGGCTTGAACGGCTATGGAGTTTACGAGCTTCGGTTATGAAATCGTTTGGGTGTTATAATTGGTGTTAAAGCTCGTTTAATGTGATTCATGGGGTTCGAATCAAGTCCCCTAAGCGATTGGAAACGGTTTGGAATATAAAAAACCATGAATTTCGACGGTTTTCGGGTGGCCGGAGCCGACCGGAGGGGTGGCCGGAATAGGCCGCCGGAAAAACGGGAAAAAAGGGTGGGGGTTTGGGTTTTACTAATTTACACAAATGGTCCCTGTGGTTTGTTATTTTTTTTATTTTAAGCCAAAACTTCCATTTAAAGTTTGTAAAATGTCAAAATAGCCCCTGAAATTAATTAACTTTAAGTTTAAATAGTTTTTATAAATTATTATTACTATTATTATTATTATTATTATTATTACTATTAGTTGCATTATTATTATAGCTATTATTATTATTATTATTATTATTATTATTATTATTATTATGATTATTATTATTATTATATTACATTTAATAATTAAATTTCACTTCCAAAATAATGATTTAAGGACTAACTAAGGAATAAGCATAATCAAGCCCTCAAAGCTTCATAAATGATATAAATGGTCCTTACAAGAATATAACGGTGCTAACATTTATTTAACGAAAACACGAAAGGTTACATAAGTAGTAAACAAAATATATCATCAAAAACAAACAGTGAGGTTTGATCAAAAACCATATTCTAAACTAATTTTCTTAGAAATTGCAAGATCAAGAACAACATCCATTAACATCATAAAACGATATTCATATTAGAAATATTATCCACAAAAAATATTAGTTACAAATCTTATACTTTGAATAAGTACAATATTCAATTTGAATTAGTCATAAAACAACATCCATTATTCAAGAACACCATTCATTATTCAGGAACATAATCCATTAAGAATTTTCAACCCAAAACAACATACAATTAAACTGTAATCCAACCCCACTAAACTGACCAATGTGTTAATCTAAAAGCATCGGAATTTTAATAAGATAAACCGAACATGAATAAACTGATTAGTGTGTTTAACCCAAGATTAACAGCCCAAACATATATAAAGTAGATCTGTGGTATAATCCAAATACTGCTAAGAAGCATTCACATACAATATATAAGATAGAACATGAATAACATGATTAGTGTGTTTAACCCAATATTAATAACCCAAACATAGAGAAAGTACAACTGTGGTATAATCCAAATATTGCTAAGAAGCATTTACATACAATGCATCAGATATAACATGAATAACATGATTAGTGTGTCTAACCTAAGATTAACATCCCAAACAGATAGAAAGTAGACTTGTGGTATAATCCAAATATTGCTAAGAAGCATTCACATACAATGCATAAGATAGAAATCGAATCGAACATGATAGTAAACAACCACATACAATGAATCAGACATACTAAAGATAACCTAAAACAAAAAGAACAGTAGGTTTGACAACATACCAGTAGGTTTGAGCCATTGTAAAACGGCTCAATCTTCACAAAAAAACCATGAGAATTCCTACAACATAATATGCAGAACACAGACTTATAAAATTGAATCAAAGGAGTACCTATATTGTTTGAAATCAAACAAAAAGATACATGATCGAAAATTCCATTAACAAAATCGTGTGTAATCGGTCTGATTAAATTTCGTTTGTTGTCGGCCAAGATACAAATCGAATGCCTCAAAATAATAAATGCTTACCTGACCACCATGATTAACTTGTAATCGGATTGATGAGATCATAGGTAGAGATGAAATCGGAGGTAGATACGATGTAGGAATGTTGGTGCATAGAAGATTGGAATGAGAGAGTAGCGGCTGAAGATGGAGGATTATGAATGCTTTTTGGGCCTTTTTGACTAAACCCATATAGAACATGGGTCGGGTTTTGTAACCCGCGTCTATTTTCTTAAAAATAGGCTAAGGTTGTGCCACGTGGATGTTATGTAAAGAAAAAATTGCCAAGTGGCAATGTAGTTGCTGAAATTTTACCATGTAGCTGAAAATGGTTTCTTTTATTATATATGAAGATATACGGGAATTTTTTTTATGTTACCTCTGAACGTGTCTTTTAGATCCGTCATTGTTCAAAACATTGAATTTAAAGTAAAAAGGTCTGGATAAAAATAAATATTAAAAATCTAATCAGAAAGCCTATGGCGACGACATGTCATCGCCATAGGTCAAAATAAAATAATCATTTATTTATTTTAAATATTTTTTATTTTTTAATTAATATATTAAATACCTATAACAATGGCTTGTCGTCGTCATATAGGGTATATTTATTTTTCTTAAACTAAAAAAGAGTATGATTAAAATAATCCCAACAAGTATGTGGCGACGAGTCGTCGCCATAGACCTCTATGATGACACTGGTTGTGGCGACGATATTATTTTGACCTATGGTAAGACGACTGTGGCTACTAAGCCTGGGGTAGGCTATGCCCACGACTACTAGTATCTATGACGACGATTTTTATAGTTGCCATAGGCTTTAATTCTTGTAGTATGTAGGAAGGTCCTCGTAAGGTTTATATATCTAGAGGTTTTGTGATTCTTGGTCCCGACTTTGTTTGAAGTATAATGAAACTTAATTACAGTTGTATAAAATTCAAACTCCATTTATAGACACGTTTTTGATAATTAATCAATTAGATTGTTATAAATTTAGAAATATAATTTAAATATGTTACCTTTCACCACTATAAATTATGGTTTAATGTAAACATGAAATATCAAAATTTACCAAGGAAAAATGGAAACCAAATGCCTAATTTCTGTTGTGTTACTTTCTCAAGCAATTATCAGCGGTGTTAATCTTGTCATAGCGCAAAAACAAGCCCAACTTAACAGTCCTTCAAATGCAGAGTTCAAACGTAGAGACAATGGCAACGTCAAATCTGACGTCTTACTAAAAAAATGTGATAACGTCTTCGCTTTATTCTACAAAAATATTGGAAATCTAGAAAACAAAATTAATTATAAAAACCAACTACATTCGAACTTATATCCTGTTTAGTTCGTCATGGTATGAGAACAATAACAATTGTAGTAAACCCTACATAAAGTAAACCATATTAAAATAATGTCACAAATAAACCTAAATTTGTTTAATTCCAGCATTAAATTGAATTACAGAAAGATCTTGCTAACTTGTGGTATTAACTTGAATATCACATCCTGCTAACCTTTCTACTTCGGTTAACGCTTATCATCAGCTTGTGGAATCCTCTTGAATACACATTTTTAATAAACCTAGTATTTTCTTTATAATCATATATATGGATTAAGATCAACATTGCGCTTCAAGTATTTGCTTTACGGATCATTATCTGCTTCATTTATCATGCTTCGGCGGTAGCCAAATGACCAGAGGGAGGTGTTGTCCCACTACTATATACATCCGCAACTTATGTCAAGTGAACAGTGATTCATATTCAGGTTCACCCAAAGAAGCTACAAAGATATAAAAACACCTAAACATTATATAAAAAAACTAAATTTCATTTCGTTGTCCATTCTATTACCTTATTTCATTCCTTCGTCCATTTAATTAACATATACCAAATAGTTTTACGAACAACCAAGAAACGTAAATCACAATTAACTCATTGTTGATACTCAACACATTACCATTTATATTGTCTTCTTCGTTCAACATTAGTCTTGTAACCGGATATATAACTGATTTAGTTTTAAACATGGAGTTACGTGTTGTAGTTAAAATAACATATGTAGGTGGTTCTTGGAAGGTATGATATTTTTGGAGGTTTGGTGGTTCTTGGTCCTCATGTAATTTGAAGTATAATGAAACTTAGTTACAACTGTACAAAATTAAAACACCATATTAATTAAGACACGTTTATAATAATTTATCAATTAGATTGATTACTATAAATTTATAAATTAAAATTAAATATGCTACCTTTCACCGGTATAAATATCGATTTAATGTAAACACGAAAATTTCAAATTTACCAAGCAAAAATGGAAATCAAATGGCTAATTTCACTAGTGTTTCTCTCTCAGACAATTAAGAATATTGGTGTTGATCTCGTTTTAGGTCAAAAACCAAGCCCAACTCAACAGTCCTTTAAATGTAGCAACAATGGCAATTTCAAATCCGATGCCTTACTAAAAGAACGAGATGATGCGTTTGCATTACTCTACAAAAGTATGGGAAGCCAAGGAAGATACAACGGTTATGATACCGGCAATGCTGATGGAATTTGGACGATGGCTCTTTGTCCGCCTAATATTAGAAAGGAAGCTTGTCTCGAGTGTATCAACAACACAATTCCATATCTTAAAAAAAATTGCGCTAAACAAAAGGAAGGTGTGGCATGGACAGCCTTACCGAAGATAACATGCATGGTACGTTATGCAGATTTTCGGATTCAGGGAAGGCTCGCTGAGTGGGCTTGGACCAGCTTCTCTAGCCCACCAAATCAAACTCCTGCTACTGCTGCTGATTTGGAAAAGGGGTTGAATGCTTTGGCAAATAAGTTGAAGGAGACAGCGGCAGGAGGTGATATCATAATGAAATTCGCGTCTGGTGCCCTTGCTTATGGGCCTGGTTCTCGCGCTTTATACCCTTTATATGGGTATATGCAGTGTACTGTTGATATAGAAAAGGGAAACTGCATGAAATGTTTGTCTGATGCAACTAAGGCGATCCATAATTGTTGTAGCAAAGGAAGA
This sequence comes from Flaveria linearis, assembly GCA_024085815.1. Classification (NCBI taxonomy): domain Eukaryota; kingdom Viridiplantae; phylum Streptophyta; class Magnoliopsida; order Asterales; family Asteraceae; genus Flaveria; species Flaveria linearis. Next base: position 10,616,883 of record CM044017.1, on the reverse strand, counting down.
AAATTGTCTGGAATAGCTACGTCTACCAATTGTTATTTTTGGTATGCTCATGCGGATTTTTCTCCTAAGAACTTATAGTACGTCGTGTCCTCCACCTCTACGATCCATTTACATAAAATTCAGGTACTAATTCAGTAATCATAATATGTCTTCTTATAATATTTGTTAATATATTTTTCATGACAAATTCCCACAACTCTAGTTTTGATATATTAACATCAATTGAACTTATTTAAAATACTTGTATATGTAAAATCAACGACAAACGTAGCACAATCAACATATATATATATATGAAGACTGTGCATCTGTTTTTGTTAAAGGAGATGTTGATGCAGCGCATGGAACGAAATCGAAGTGAAGCACGTTGATTCTGCGAATACCCGTGATGATCTTCACCCAATTAAACCCCTAAATTCGACATAAGAGTCACTAATTTGAAAAGACTAAAAGTTTAATTTCAATAATAATAAACTGATTTCTCACATTACATGAACATAACTTAAATAAGCAAACAAAATTCGAATGGACCTAAAACAAACAACCATGGGCCAAACAAAAGCCCAAAATAAACCCAAAAACACTAGGAAAAACATAAAAGGGGCCAAAAAACCCACTTAGAGGTGTTATTTTGGAAAATTAACGGGATAACCCGCCTACGGCCGGTTACCATAACGTGGCCCCTAATTACAATTTTTAGGGTTATTATCTGCCAGCAACGGTCATTTAGAGCTAATGCTGGCTAATTAGGATAAATTATGGTCAATTGGAGTATTGATGGTCAAGTAAATTTATTATTGGTTGATTAGGGTCATTGATAAATGGTTAGATTAAATAACGACCACTTAGGGCTTTAAAGCTATTGTTATTCCTAATACCCATTATGGTTGATCAATATACGCATGACGACCGTAACAATAATCATACCAAGTACATCACATCAATCGAAAAGCCACTAACGGGGTTTGGGATTTAAAGATATACCTAACATATGTATTAAATATAAATGAAAAAAATGTTCAAAAGGATTAAAGAAATATCGTTTTATGAGTAATTGATTAAAAAATTGTATTTTTATTAGCTTAAAATTATAATAGCGTTAAATAAATCTAGACATAATAGTTAAAGTGATTTGGAACCAATAATCATTTTAAGAAGTGGTGGTTGATAAAATTAAAAAAAAGAAAAAAGAATACATTAATGAGACTTGAACCGTGGTCATCTTCCTAGAATATGTGTTACAAACCATTGGAGCAACACATGAAGTTTGTATAGTTGCTGAAAATTGGTAATTAATGCAATAGGTATAAATCAAAGAATTATCAAATAAAACTCATCATACGGTTTCCATTTGTAAAAGGGTTTAATTGTTTTGAAGATATCACAAATCTTCAACAAACTCCCACTCTCTGAATCCATGGAAATCGGAATGTGTCAATCCTTTCTATATACACGTTCGATGATGCACACCCATCATCCTTCAATTACTCCTTCACGAAGCCCTCTACTCTCACGTAGTTTCCTGAAAAGTACGAAGTTGATTTGGCAAAATCAAGTGTTCGAGCAAGTTGCTGAAGACGATTAAGGTACAATTAGACTAGTATACATGCATCCTATGCTCATAAATACATAGTTTGCGGTTCTGTAAACCCTAGTTTGATTTTGCCATACTCTTTTGATAAATTCATAACTTTGACAGAATTATAGGTTGTGTTCTGAAACTCTAGTTTGATTTTTGGCTTTAATTTAATATATTTGATACAATTTTATGTTTTGCTTATCTGTTTATGTTTTGCTTATCTGTTTATCTCAAGAATTGTTCTTTGTTTCCTACAAGCTCTTCAAATTGTAAAGAATATGTATTTGGTCATTGAATCTTCAATGTTCTATTTTGCATATCCAATTTTTAGGAATTACCGAAGTGTATTTGTTGTTAAGGGGTTAACTTGTGAGTGAAAAATGTTTCTGCACATTTTATTGATTTCTTCAAATTATGTAAGTATAGATGCTCCTTCACTAGTACTTGATCTAAACATTTGTTCTAGATAAGTTTTAAGTCTCCTTAGTACATGTCAATAGTGGTACCAATCTATTGCACTAGATTAGTCGTTTATTGTTTGATTTCGTGCTAGTTAGGGCTGCATATTAGCTTTACCTGGTGGCAAAACAAGAGTATAAAAGCTGTTACCTGGTGTTAGTCATGAATTCTGTATAATTATCAGTTTTCAACCCGCAGTTTATTGTTTGATTTCGTGCTAGTTAGGGCTGCATATTAATCACTTTTATTCGACACCTATTCTCATATTTTTGGCTGCACATATACTAGTTTGGTCAACAATTTATCTAAACTTTATTGTGCATATTAAGGTAGTGACCCAATGGTGACCCGACTTGACCCATTTGACCTGAACATGAAGCTCCAACTTCATGACCCGAGATGAGTATTAGTTTTAATCATATTAATTACTGAAACTCAATCAATTAGAAATTATAAAAATATCCATAGTTCAAGAAATTACAGAGATGCATTTTGAGACCAGTGTGTTTTTAGACCCAAAATTCATTTCTATCACTTTATTACACAAATTCTCCATGTAGCATCATTGTAACTAGAGAGCATTAGTCCACTTTTAACGCGATAAAAATACTTGTATATAAATTATGTTTTGATAGTTACGTAGCTGATTAAGTCATTTTTTTTCTCTGATTATTCCATAACAATCTAGTTTCAAGATACATGTTGCTAGTAGATTGAAACCAGATAATAAAAGGCTCTCTTTAGAATTCCTTCTTGATTTCATGAAGCAATTGCAGCTATTCAAGATGTAGTGTTGCTTTAGCAATTGAGATATAGTTTGATCAATAAATATTTTCCAATGCTGATGCACATTATGTTAAATAATAAATGAAAGATTTGATTATATTTTATTACATTGATAATTACTTTATGTGTGTTTGTTGTTAACTAGATTATTTACAATGGCTTTGGATAAGAGTTGGACTAAAATCATGAATAAAATCGATCCAATGTTCATTAAAGGAGCAATCGCTTTTGCAGAAAGGGGTAAAACATTCACTGATAGTGAAGGTTTAATACATTGTCCATGTAAAAAATGTGGGAATGTAAAAAAACATGTTCCCACCATAGTTGGTAATCATATTATACTTAATGGTTTTGATTCATCCTACAATGTATGGGTATATCATGGTGAACATATACCAGGTTATGAAACGGACGAAACTAATAGTGAGTGCGAAGAAAGTGACAATGTATCAAATGATGGTGTCAATGATTTACTTGACGATGTTTTTCCCGGAGGCGACGAAGCCGAGATGAAAACCTTAGGGACGATGCTAATTTTTCTGATCCGTGTAGTAACCCAAATGTGGATAAGTTATTTTTAGATATGGAGAAGCCTTTATACCCTGGGTGTGATGAGTTTTCTGTACTAGGCTTTTTACTAGAGTTGATGAATGTGAAGGTAACATGCAAAATGACAAACGTGTCAATGGACATGATTCTGAATTTATTTAGTCGGGCTTTCAAGGACGCAAACTTGCCTAAAACCCACTATGAGGCAAAAAGTATTTACGTACTCTTGGACTTGGATACGAATCTATCCATGCCTGTAAACATGATTGTGCGTTATTTTGGAAAGAAAACATAGAATTACAAAGTTGTCCGGTGTGTGGCACTAGTCGTTACGATGAAAATAGTAACGGTAAGGAAAAACCGGCGAAAATCCTGCATTACTTTCCCATCACAAGTAGGCTATACGGTTATATGCCTCAAGACACACAGCTAAGGATATGCAGTGGCACGAATGACATAGAACCAAAGAGTAGGGGGTTCTTAGGCATCCGACAGATGGAAATGCATGGAAACATTTCAATACAATGTTTCCTGATTTTGAAAATGATCCTAGAAATGTTTGCTTAGGGCTTGCGAGTGATGGTTTCAATCCTTTCGGGGCAATGAGTCTCTCGTACAGTATGTGGCCTGTTATGCTCATACCCTATAATATGCCTCCATGGAAGTCTATGGTTGATGCTTCATTTATGATGGCATTGTTGATTCCAGGAAGAGATTCACCAGGAAAGGATATTGATGTATATTTGCGTCCGCTAGTAGATGAGTTCAAGCTTTTATGGGAGACAGGTGTTGAAACATATGATTGTGAATTAAAACAAAGATTCAACATGAGTGCCGCACTTTTATGGACAATCAATGATTTTCCTGCCTATGGTTACTTGTCTGGGTGGAGCACTAGTGGATATAAGGCATGTCCAATATGCAATGAAGATCCTTGTAGTATACATATACGGGATAAAATAATGTATGTAGGTCATAGGAGATTTCTCCCTCTTGATCACTCTTGGAGGAAAGCACGAGATTTTAATGGAAAAAAGAGACCAGGCTTGCACCTAGACCTATCAATGGAGATGACTGCTTACGCAAGTTAGAACATCTCACTCAATATCAATGTGGTAAACACCACGCTCATGGTGGGAAAAAAAGAAAACGAAGCCCAAATGATTTAAACTGGACAAAGAAAAGTATCTTCTTTGAACTCCCATATTGGCCTAAGTTGTTACTTCGTCACAACATCGATGTGATGCACGTTAAAAAAAATGTGTGCGACAATATCTTAGGTACAATCTTAAATATAGAAGGAAAGACAAAAGACACTGACAAAGCTCGATTAGATTTGAAAGATATGAACATACGTATGGAGCTTCATTTGGTAAAGAAGAATGATCATTGGGTTAAACCACATGCTTCGTATGTTTTAACTCGAGATGAGCGAAAACAATTTTGCAATCTACTTAAGTCAGTGCGTTTTCCAGATGGGTATGCTGCAAATTTAGATAAAAACGTTATAACTGAGCAAGGCAAGGTATATGGGCTTAAATCACATGATTGTCACGTCTTACTACAACGCATAATTCCTATTGCAATACGTCCGTTTTTTACAAAACAAATCCGTGATTCGTTAATGGAGTTGTCTCATTTTATCAAGAAACTTACTGCAGTCACTTTATACGTGAAGTAGTTGGAAGCGTTGCAAGAAGATATAGTTAGGATTTTATGCAAGCTTGAAAGAATATTTCCCCCGTCATTTTTTACCGTTATGGTGCATATGTGTGTTCATCTTCCCCAGGAGGTGTAAGGCCCCGTTCCCGGGCACCTCACAGTACGTCATTCACAGCATAAAACATACATATTATAATTTTTTAAGCAGCGGAATTATTTTAACAAAACCATTCATTCATTATAAACACTGTTGTTAAGCAATACATTTTAGTTCGTGAGTCACAAAATGATTAGTCTAATGAATTACAAACAACAGTATCTGTCAAAACATATTTTGGATGTCAGTCTTGTCTTGCCGAGTAACCATCTCAGTGTGCCATCCTCAGCAACCTGTTACCTGCCAACTGGAAAATACATAAAAGTCAGCGTTGCTGAGTGAGTTCTAGTTTTGTAATTAAAATACTTTACTTACCTTTTCAAATCATGCTATACTTTTATACATGCCCACACATTATACGTACACGTAGATAATATATTTATTATCTTTCATTTCATTCGTTAGCTTTCATTCATTCATCATAATTTAATATCATTCCTTTATCATCTAGATCCCGTCAGGCTTTTCCCTCTTCGTGGCACACAGCCACGATTACTGAGGTCGAATGACAGGGATCCCATTCTGTACTTTATTATGATATTTCATTCGTGAGCATACATCCTTCATACTTACAGATAATAATTATTATTATTATCCTCATCATTCGTTCATTTCATACTCTTTTCATTACTCTTTCGGTCTTTTCATCTTTTCTTACGAGTCTGTTGCGACAACAAGGCCCCTTACCTCAATATCGATCTTTTACGATCGTATGTTAGCCAAGTCTGTTGCAACACATAGTTGCTCACCTCAGTGGCAATCTCACGGATTGCCTGCTAACTGAGTCTGTTGCAACACAAAGTTGCTCACCTCATTGTCAATCTCAAAGATTGACCCTGTGTGCATCCTCCGGGGTAGCTAACCCGCATCACAGTTGAGCTAACACCTGCCAGGGGTGTGCACCTCCATACATTTGCTTGCAAGCCTTTCTTACGTTCATTTACATTCCCTTCTTCTTTATCATTAATCTTTTACTTTATTAATGATAATACTTCTTCGTTAATTCTTAAACATTCTTTGTCATTTCATACCATACTTAACAATATTTAAATATTAATATTGTTAACAATAATAATATACTGATAATAATATCAGTAATAATAAGGGTTAGTCATTCATCATCATTACATGCATAAAACATCATCATTTATTAACCGTAGTCAACTCTGGTCAAAACCCCGTAAATCAGATTTCCAGAAATTTCTGTAAAAATTCTAAGTGTTTGGGCGTATGAGCCCTGTTGGGCGGATGAGCCCTGTTGGGCGTATGAGCCCTGTTGGACTTCTGAGCTTATACTTAGAAAAATTTTCTGGTCATACGACCACTGTACAGACTTTTCACCTTTTTACTTAGTTAAATTTTTCAGACTCATGAGCACTGTTGGGACTCATGAGTACTGTTGGGACTTATAACCCCCATACTTAGCAAATTTTCAGACTTATGAGTCTGGACGTATTAGGACTGTTGGACATATTACATGCTTGGACTTATGACCCTACTTAGAATATTTCTAAGGCAAATCCCTGGGCGTATAAGCACTATTTAGACTTACTATCTTGTACTTAGTTTTCTAAGTCCAAATTTCAGACACATGACCACTATTTGGACTCATTAGACGTATTAACAGCCTGTTTATAGTTCTAAGTCATTTTCCAGTTCCCAAACATCATAATACCTATTTCTAAGCATGTACATACGATTCCAGGCATAAACTTAACACAAACATAGCCATACGTTCACCCTAAAACATACTCTATAATCATACACATGTACATAACATACGGGTTTCATACACAAATCCATAAAAATATACATACATGTATTTTCCAGCCCCAAAGTCGTTTAAAACAGGTAAAAAGGGGTCTAGAAACTCATCTTAGTTGTCTTCGGGTTTACACTCTTCACCCGAGCTTCTTCAAACAATTCCAATCACTTAGAAACCTTCTTAACACGCAATTGAACACATAGAAACACATATAAGCATTTAACCGAGGCTAATCTAGCTAAGAACAACTTAAAAACATTAAACCTTACCTTAAACCCGAATTCTTCTTCTTGTTCTTCAAACACCCGAGAGTTTCTCTGCTTTCTCTCTCTAAAATCCGAACAAGAAAAGAGTGTGCAGTGGGTATGGGCGACCATATCGCCTTTTACACCAACTTTTCAAGATTTTATCATCTTTTACACTTTTGGTCCCTCAACTTTGGGGTTGACTTTCTTTTCCCCCTTTTTCTTCCTCGTTTATTCTTTTGTTTCTTTAAAAGAAATATACGGGTGTTACAAGTCCACCCCCCTTATATAGGTTTCGTCCCCGAAACCTGTTATTCCTCAAACAGTTGTGGGTAATGTTGTCTCATCTCCTCCTCAGTCTCCCACGTAGACTCGGATCCCTTCCTGTGCTTCCACTGTATAGGCACCAGAGGAACCACTTTATTCCTTAACCTCTTCTCCTTACGATCAATGATTGCCACTGGTTGCTCCACGTAGTTGAGCCTCTCATCCACCTCAATATCCCCCAGTGGTACAACCATGTCTTCATCAGCTAAGCACTTTCTCAGATGAGATACATGGAATGTGGGATGAATTCCACTTAACTCATCTGGCAATTCAAGTCGATAGGCCACCTCTCCTACTCGTGCGACAATTCGGAAAGGTCCTATGTATCTCGGGCTTAGCTTACCTCTTTTCCTGAATCTGATAATACCTTTCCAAGGTGAGACCTTCAATATGACTCGGTCGCCAACCTTGAACTCTATCGGTCTTCGTCTTTTGTCAGCATACGACTTTTGCCTATCTTTCGCCGCCTTCATGAAGGCTTTGATCTTTTCTAACTTCTCAGTCGTTGCTTCAATCACCTCAACGCCTCCCAACTCTTTCTGCCCAATGTCTCCCCAGCACACGGGCGTCCTACATCTCCTACCGTATAGCATCTCGTAGGGTGGCATGCCAATACTGGCGTGATAACTGTTGTTGTACGAGAATTCTGCTAACGGCAGGTGGTCGTCCCAACTTCCTCCAAAATCGATCACGCACGCCCGAAGCATGTCCTCGAGTGTTTGGATCGTCCTCTCAGACTGACCGTCCGTCTGAGGGTGATATGCTGTACCAATGTGTAGCTCATCCCCATTGCATCATGAAATCTTTTCCAAAACTTGGAGGTAAACCGGGTGTCACGATCAGACACAATAGACACCGGTACACCGTGACGAGCTATAATCTCTTTGATGAACAGGTCCGCCAATCTTTCAGACGAGTACGTTTCGCGGATCGGTAGGAAGTGGGCACTCTTGTCAAACGGTCAACTATCACCCATATGGCATCATACCCCTTAAGGGTACGTGGTAACTTCGTGATGAAATCCATGGTGATGTGCTCCCACTTCCACTCGGGTATATCCAACGGTTGGATCTTCCCGTAAGGTTTCTGGTGTTCTGCCTTTACTTGTAAACAAGTCAGGCACTTACTCACGTACTCCACCACGTCACGTTTCATGCCCGGCCACCAATAATCCTTCTTCATATCATGATACATTTTGGTAGCACCGGGATGAATGGAGTATCGAGTCTTATGGGCCTCATCCATGATCTTTCCACGTAGATCCCCGTATCGAGGAATCCACATCCGCTCGAATCGGGTCTTAACACCAAGAGTGTTCTCGCCCAATTTCGTGACTAGACCTCTCATCCTTTCGGAGTTAAGACGATCTTCTTTCAAAGCCTCATCTTGAAACTCCTTAACCTGAGTCATCACATCAGAGGTCATAATCAATTGATAAGCCTTTACCCGAATCGGCTCGGGCCTTTCCTTTCGGCTAAGGGCATCTGCCACCACGTTGGCTTTGCCCGAATGGTAATGGATTTCGCAATCATAATCCTTTATTAGTTCCAACCATCGCCTCTGCCTCATGTTCAGATCTTTCTGCTCGAAGAAGTACTTCAAGCTTTTGTGGTCGGTGAAGATTGTGCACTTCGTCCCGTATAGATAGTGCCGCCAAATCTTCAACGCAAAAACCACCGCGGCTAATTCTAGATCATGTGTGGGATAGTTGACTTCGTGGGTCTTCAGCTGTCGGGATGCGTAGGCTATTACCTTTCCACGTTGCATCAATACGCAACCTAGCCCAGAATAGGATGCATCCGAATAGACCACTAAGTCTTCATTTCCCTCGGGCAATGTCAAGACAGGAGCTTGTGTCAGTCTCGTCTTCAATTCCTCAAAAGCATCCTCCTGTTCTCGACCCCACACAAACTTTACGTCCTTGCGAGTCAATTTTGTCAAAGGTGAGGCTATCTTTGAAAAGTCTTGAATAAATCTCCTATAGTAGCCCGCCAATCCCAAGAAGTTGCGAATCTCGGATGGCGTCTTTGGTGACTTTCATTGCATCACGGCCTCAACCTTTGCTGGGTCCACCATTATTCCTTCTGCATTTACTACGTGGCCCAGAAATTGCACTTCGCGTAGCCAGAAAGCACATTTGAAGAACTTAGCATACAGTTTCTCCCTTCTCAAAGTCTCCAACACTTCCCGAATGTGGCCGGCATGCTCTTCTTCGCTCCTCGAATAAATCAGGATATCATCGATGAACACAATCACTGATTTATCTAACATTGGCCGACACACTCGGTTCATCAAATCCATAAAAGCAGCTGGCGCATTGGTCAACCCAAAAGACATGACGAGAAACTCGTAGTGACCGTAGCGCGTCCGGAAAGCTGTTTTAGGAATGTCCTGCTCCTTTACATTCAATTGATGGTAGCCAGATCGAAGATCTATTCTCAAGAACCTACTGGCACCCTGGAGCTGGTCGAACAAGTCATCGATTCTCGGTAACGGATACCGATTCTTTATTGTCAACTTCTTCAATTCACGGTAGTCGATACACATTCTCATGCTACCGTCCTTCTGTTTCACAAATAAGACCGGAGCACCCCAAGGAGAGATACTCGGTCTAATAAAGCCCTTGTCAAGCAACTCTTGCAGTTGCTCCATCAACTCCTTCATCTCCGTCGGAGCCAATCGATACGGTGCTTTAGCGACAGGTTAGGCACCGGGTATCAAGTCGATCTGAAATTCGATTTCGCGGTCAGGTGGCAATCCCGATAAGTCTTCCGGAACACATCTGAAAACTCACACACAACCGGAACATTGGATAGTTGTGGTGTTGGCGTTTCCACATCCTTTACGTAACATAAGTAGGCGCTGCACCCACGCCTCATACACTTGCCTGCCACTGCCATCGAAATCACCTTCGGAATCATCGTTACCCGATCACCGTATATCGTTACCAGACTTCCGTCAGATGTTGTCAGTCCAACCATCTTCTTTCGACATACGATATTCGCTTCGTAGGTTGCCAACCAATCCATTCCTAACACCACATCAAACCTACCTAGGGGCATCACATGTAATCTAGCAGCAAACCTATGACCTTCTAACTCTATGGTACAGTCCTCTATCACATCAGTAACTCTAGTAGACTTACCAATAGCGGTTTCTACTTCAAAGGGCTCACTAATGCATTTACTACTAACAGGCAATTTAGCACAGAAAGTAGCAGAAATGAAACTCCTACTAGCACCAGAATCAAATAACACAGAAGCAAGAGTTTGATTTACTAGAAACGTACCTGACACAACATCGGGGTCCGTCCTAGCCTTCTCTCTGGTCATGGTGAAAGCTCTGGCGCTCGCCCTCTGCCTTCAGTCCCGGCCGTCTTCTTTGCCCCGGAACTCTCCACCCTCTGTTTCTTGCAATCCCTACTCATATGGCCACGATCCTCGCAGTTGAAACATCTCGCAGCCTTACAGTCCCTAGCTATGTGACCGGATTTCCCGCACTTGAACAGATGTATAACCCCCATCTACATTCACCGCCGTGCTCCCTCCCACATTTGTCACACCTTTTGGGTCCCGAGCTTGATGACCCCACCCTACGGTCATCCCTCCTCATCTTCTTGTTGTTCGGGGTAAAACCACCACCACGCCCGAACCGCTTCCCGTTCCAATTCGGTCAGCACCACCGGATTTCCTTGACTCCACCACTGCCACTTCCCTCTCATCGTAAAGTCTTCCAGCCAAATCCACTGCCGACCTAAAGGTGCTTCGTCGAGCAGTGATCAGGTGCCTGCGAATGTCAGCTGGCAGTCCCTGAATGTACCGGTTAATCTTTCGAGATACCGGTGTCACCTGATCCGGCACCAGCCTCGCCATCTCATTGAATTTAGTGGTGTACTGCTGGTGGGTCAGGGTTCCCGCCTCGAGTTGCAGGAACTCCCTCTCAATCTTATCAAGTTCCATGTGGGGACAGAATTCCTCAACTACCAGCTTCTTCAACTCGGGCCACTTCATCTTGCCTATGGCCCTACTGCCCTCAGCTTGGACAATATTGTCCTACCAACATAGTGCTGAGTCAGTAAAGGAGTGGGTGGCAAACTTCACCTTCTGATCCTCCCGGCACTCGCTGATCTCGAGTACCGCTTCCATCTCCCTCACCCAACGGTGGGCAGTAGCAGCATTGCCATTTCCATCAAAAGTCGGGGGCTTGCACCTCTGGAATGCCCCGTAATTGCATCCCTTGGTCGTCACCCCTACCACATCATCTTCCTCTTCATCAGATACTACTATCTCAGGATCCGGTCGTTCCTCTCCCCCCTTGCTTTCCTTCCCAGTTGACCCTCTCCTGTCCTCCTTCTCCTTTCTCTCCTCATTCCTCACAGCTCGAATAACATCGGTCACTACAGATGGCATAACTGTCTGTAGGACCTGGTGTACCTCATCAGCAATCGCCTCCCTAGCTGAGGCATTCAGGCTAGCATTTTCATTTCCTTCAGTCCGGTCAAGAACCTCAGGGTTCACAGGGGTCGTCTCAGGACTTTAGCACCGCTCCTAGTCGTACGCGGACGACCTCTACCTCTAGCAGCCTTAGAAGGTTTCTTCCCAGCCATTTTCCTATGCACTATAAGATTCAAACACTAAAACAGTCATTCAAGGAACAGCTCAGTTTATGTCAAGTATAGTAAGTCCCTAATTACAGTGGCCAGTTGTGATTAGCCACTTACTTTACTCTTCACACCGCAAGCACTCCCTATCCTGACTACATCAGCATCTAAATCTACTAAGAACACATAATCCATATAGCACACGCACATAACACTGATTAACTTTTAAGAAAAACAATACCTGATGGCACATGGCTACTCGGGCTGACATCTCTCTCTCCATCCCATTCTCAGTTTAAGTTAAGGTTTATTTTGAAAATTTACCCGTTTCACTTAAACTTCAGCTCTGATACCAACTTGTAAGGCCCCGTTCCCGGGCACCTCACAGTTGGTCATTCACAGCATAAAACATACATATTATAATTTTTAAGCAGCGGAATTATTTTAACAAAACCATTCATTCATTATAAACACTGTTGTTAAGCAATACATTTAGTTCCTGAGTCACAAAATGATTAGTCTAATGAATTACAAACAACAGTATCTGTCAAAACATATTTTGGATGTCAGTCTTGTCTTGCCGAGTAGCCATCTCAGTGTGCCATCCTCAGCAACCTGTTACCTGTCAACTGGAAAATACATAAAATTCAGCGTTGCTGAGTGAGTTCTAGTTTTGTAATTAAAATACTTTACTTTACCTTTTCAAATCATGCTATACTTTTGTACATGCCCACACATTATACGTACACGTAGATAATATATTTATTATCTTTCATTTCATTCATTAGCTTTCATTCATTCATCATAATTAATATCATTCCTTTATCATCTAGATCCCTTCAGGCTTTACCCTCTTCGTGGCACACAGCCACGATTACTGAGGTCGAATGACAGGGATCCCATTCTGTACTTTATTATGATATTTCATTCGTGAGCATACATCCTTCATACTTACAGATAATAATAATTATTATTATCCTCATCATTCGTTCATTTCATACTCTTTTCATTACTCTTTCGGTCTTTTCATCTTTTCTTACGAGTCTGTTGCGACAACAAGGCCGCTCACCTCAATATCGATCTTTTACGATCGTATGTTAGCCAAGTCTGTTGCAACACATAGTTGCTCACCTCAGTGGCAATCTCACGGATTGCCTGCTAACCGAGTCTGTTGCAACACAAAGTTGCTCATCTCATTGTCAATCTCAAAGATTGACCCTGTATGCATCCTCCGGGGTAGCTAATCCGCATCACAGTTGAGCTAACACCTGCCAGGGGTGTGCACCTCCATACATTTGCTTGCAAGCCTTTCTTACGTTCATTTACATTCCCTTCTTCTTTACCATTAATCTTTTACTTTATTAATGATAATACTTCTTCGTTAATTCTTAAACATTCTTTGTCATTTCATACCATACTTAACAATATTTAAATACTAATATTGTTAACAATAAAATATACTGATAATAATATCAGTAATAATAAGGTTAGTCATTCATCATCATTACATGCATAAAACATCATCATTTATTAACCGTAGTCAACTCTGGTCAAAACCCCGTAAATCAGATTTCCAGAAAATTTCTGTAAAAATTCTAAGTGTTTGGGCGTATGAGCCCTGTTGGGCGGATGAGCCCTGTTGGGCGTATGAGCCCTGTTGGACTTCTGAGCTTATACTTAGAAAAATTTTCTGGTCATACGACCACTGTACAGACTTTTCACCTTTTTACTTAGTTAAATTTTTCAGACTCATGAGCACTGTTGGGACTCATGAGTACTGTTGGGACTTATAACCCCCATACTTAGCAAATTTTCAGACTTATGAGTCTGGACGTATTAGGACTGTTGGACATATTACATGCTTGGACTTATGACCCTACTTAGAATATTTCTAAGGCAAATCCCTGGGCGTATAAGCACTATTTAGACTTACTATCTTGTACTTAGTTTTCTAAGTCCAAATTTCAGACACATGACCACTATTTGGACTCATTAGACGTATTAACAGCCTGTTTATAGTTCTAAGTCATTTTCCAGTTCCCAAACATCATAATACCTATTTCTAAGCATGTACATACGATTCCAGGCATAAACTTAACACAAACATAGCCATACGTTCACCCTAAAACATACTCTATAATCATACACATGTACATAACATACGGGTTTCATACACAAATAAATAAAAATATACATACATGTATTTTCTAGCCCCAAAGTCGTTTAAAACAGGTAAAAAGGGGTCTAGAAACTCACCTTAGTTGTCTTCGGGTTTACACTCTTCACCCGAGCTTCTTCAAACAATTCCAATCACTTAGAAACCTTCTTAACACGCAATTGAACACATAGAAACACATATAAGCATTTAACCGAGGCTAATCTAGCTAAGAACAACTTAAAAACATTAAACCTTACCTTAAACCCGAATTCTTCTTCTTGTTCTTCAAAAACCCGAGAGTTTCTCTGCTTTCTCTCTCTAAAATCCGAACAAGAAAAGAGTGTGCAGTGGGTATGGGCGACCATATCGCCTTTTACACCAACTTTTCAAGATTTTATCATCTTTTACACTTTTGGTCCCTCAACTTTGGGGTTGACTTTCTTTTCCCCCTTTTTCTTCCTCGTTTATTCTTTTTTTTTAAAAGAAATATACGTGTGTTACAGGAGGCAATTCTAGGAGGACCTGTGCAATCAAGGTGGATGTATCCGATCGAAAGATACCTTGGCCATTTAAAGAAATATGTTAGAAACAAAGCTAAACCTGAAGGGTCAATCGTAGAAGGTTATGTGTGAAGAAGCTATTACATTTTGTTCACACTATTTACGAGGTGTTGAATCAAAATTTCACAAATGTGATATCAATATGATCATTTATCTAGTGACGCTAGAAGTCTTGCACTAGATATTTTTAGAGTGAATGGCCGAGGTATCGGGAAGAAAGAAACTCGAATCCTTCCTAGTGATCTTATGAAGAAAGCAATATGGTTATCTTCAATAATTGTCAAGAGGTGCAAACATACTTAGAGTAAGTATTTATTGAATCTTTTTAGGAATTAATATTAGTGTAGCATTTCAATATTGTTAAAGTTTATGTACACTTGGCAGAGAACACTTAGGATTGTTACAAAGGCAACATCATGCAACATCAAATCTTTCTGAGATTCAACAGTCTACATTCTCGGATTGGTTTTCAAAACGGGTAAGAATCACACTTTATAGTACATCCTGGAACTTTATTCCTTTGTATTGAACTCTAATAACATAATTACTATATTTATAATTGAAAACAGATTAGAGAGATTCATAAGCAAAATCCATCACAAGTTAATGAAGAGTTATATGCATTATCTTGTCTCCCTGATAATCGAGTTTGGTACACAAGGGATATATAGTAATGGGGTTATAACCGTGACCTCTAGGGTACGAGGTCTCAGTTTAAGGTACGAGGTAGACGTGATTTTGACAGAAGGCCGTGAATCGCGCCACGAACCGTCACGTGGAGGCCAAACCGTGACGATTTGTGCACCAGATTTTCACCTTAAATACCTTTCCTCTGATTTTTTTCCTCAAAACATCTCATTCGAATTTTTTCATTTGAGCTTTCATTCATCCAACACTCGAGATTTTTCAGCCTTCGTCATTTTAAAAACATGTTAATTCGAAAACAATGTCGGGTTCGGGAGATCATTATCAAAAGCCGAAGCTTCCAGATTTGAATGAGGTGCCACATATCGAAGATTCGAACCAGGTTGAACTAGTATATGTTTATTATAACTTATTATTTAAAATATCTAACCATTATCTTTTTAGGAATATTATGTATACGGGAGTCACCCTCCGTGGGGGGAGGAGGAAACCAACCCGTCGAACACATTTGCTCAAGAGGCGTACAACTCTTATTTGGACAGACAGGTTACGGTGAAGGGTACAGATATCCCCCTTGCAATTCTTACGGGCATGCCCTGAACACGTACCACTCACAAACAGAGCTGGATTACGGACATCCCCCGTACCAGTCAGAACTAGAAATTACACATGTGTCTGATACTTTTAATGTGAATGACACAGATGAGAGTGACGGTTCGGTTCACCTCAAAGAAAACCATGGGGACACCGCGGAGCATGATGAGGATGAGGATCAGATTCGAAAGGCGACGGTTTCTTATAAAACCGATAAAGTACGATGAGTATTATTCTTTGTTTATTTTATTTTTTATTTTTTATATATTGTTTTTTATGTCTAGCTTATATTTTTTCAGTATTTGATTCTCGTGAGGACTTGGAGAGCTGGGCTAAAATGAGAGGACGCGAGCATGGGTGCGTCATTGTGGTGGGTCGGCTGTGGAACTATTATGCAATCGTAGTGGTGAACCTAAATTCACTGGCACAAGTAGACGTACTGTGAGCATAAAGAAGGGATGTCCCTTTAAACTCGTAGGGAAGTACGTAGGAAAGAGTGACAGTTAGATGTTAGAGGTGAGAAACGAGACGCATAACCACGATCCTGTTGTGTACGAGGAGGGCCACACGCATCTTAGGAAGATGACTGCCGAAGAAATTGATCTTGTCGAGAAGTTACACAGGCAGCACGTGCGGCCAAGACATATCCATTCAGCCGTAAGGGAACACTTTCCCCACAGCGTCTGTGTTGTTCAAGACATATACAATCTGACGTCGAAGTTTAGGGCTGAGGGGAGAAAAGGCATGACACCAATGCAGGAACTTGAAAACCTGCTACAATCTAAAGAGTTCGTGTATGAAACACGAACAAATGCAACTACTAAGGCCGTGGAAGATGTTTTTCTTTTATCATCCTACTTCGTATAAAATGTGGCGCGCATTCCCGCACGTGATGTTGATAGACACGACGTACAAGACCAACATGTACAACATTCGTTTGTTCAGGTTATTGGCGTTACGTCGACGTCGAAGTCGTTTTGCATTGCGCATGCATTTATATCGAGGGAATGGCAGGACAACTTCACATGGGTACTGGAGCGGATAACAGATATGCTCGATGGGTGTGTGGACCCCACGTTATTCTCACAGACAGGGACCTGGCCCTGATGAGCGCGTGTGACACCGTGTTCCCGAGTGCTACTAAAAACCTATGCAGGTGGCACGTTAGGAGAATATCAAAAGACGGTGGAATATGATATTCAAAACCGGCATGTGGAAGGATTTTCCATACTGGTGGAAGACCTTGTGTTCATCTCCCACAGAGGCATTGTACGATTACAATTGCAGGAAGAGGAAGAAAAGTTAACTGAAGATGGTAAACGTGGTAAGAATTTCATAGTTAGTTTTACTCTAATAATTTATTTGTTCATTTATAAATTTTGTTATTTCTTTCAGAGGTATGGGAATATATTTGGAATAATTGGTCGGTGCCGTACAAAGAGAAAATTATTACTTGTTGGATGTACGACCACCTTAACTTCGGTGAGTTTACAACTAATAGGGTTGAGGGCCAACATGCCAACTTCAAGAGTTACCTCACAGGGACCAATAATACGTTGCACACACTTGTCGGATATGTTTTGTGACCTCGTGCGCGGCCAGGAGATTGAAATTGTAAAACATTCAAGGTGTCCCGTGTGAAAATTGAAAAAGACCATCGACTGTCATTGTTCTCAAAGTTGCATTATAAAGTATCCATTTTTTGCCTTAGCCTCCTTGAATCAGAGGACGAAAATGGAAATGATTCAGGAGTCTGGGGGTTCATGTGGACACCAGTTGTTCACGTCCATGGGCTTGCCATGTGCTTGTCGTTTGGAGATATACGTCCGAGAAGGTTATATTTTTCTTAATACATTTTTTACTGTTGTCACACGATTGCATATTTTTCACTAATAATTTAACCTTTAAATCCAGTCACAAGTATTCCACTCGAAGTGGTAGATCCCACTGGAGGAAACTTGATTTCGAGCCAGCGTACGTCGCGCCGCCGAACCCGACTACGATCTAAAATTTGATGACTTGAAACAAAAGGTTATGTCGTCTCCCAACCCTCAAGTAAAGAAAAAATTGTTTAAGAAAGTATTTGACTCTTTGTTTAAGAGCAAGTCAAAACTTAAAGAACCTGAGGTGCGTCATGACCGACGTGGTCGTCCAAATATTAAGGAGCAACAAAGAAGAGCGGACTCCAATACATCACAGTATGAGGCTGCTAGACAAGCTCCTATACTTCCTCACAACAAACTATGTCTGACCCGGCGAGGCATAACTCATATACCCCTCAGTTTAAAATGCCCAACGACCGTTCTAATCAGGCAAAGGCTGCTTCAAATGTACCGATTACGGGAGCTGCCCTAGGGTTTCCTTTAATATTGAAACCAAAGGACGTGATAAAAGTTATGAAGTTTAAGGATCGGTTTTCCTAAATATATTTGATAGGTTTTCCCAAATAGATTTGATTGTTTTTCCCAAATAGATTTGATAGGTTTTCCCAAATAGATTTGATAGGTTTTCCCAAATAGATTTGATAGGTTTTCCTTATAGATTTGATAGTTTTTCCAAATTGATTTGATAGGTTTTCCCTTATACATTTGATAGGTTTTCCCGTATGTGTAGCGTAGTTTGTCGACGGTTTATTATTATTATTAGAAATATAATAAATAATAGTAATAATAATAGTTATATAATAATAGTAATAGTAATATTAATAATACTAATAGTAATAATAATAGTAATAATAGTAATAATAATAATAGTAAATATAATAATAATAATAGTTATAATAGTAATAGTAATAATAATAGTAATAATAGTAATAATAATAATAGTAATAATAATAATAATAGTTATAATAGTAATAGTAATAATAGAAATAATAATAATAGAATAGTAAATAATAATAATAATAGTTATAATAGTAATAGTAATAATAAATAATAATAATAATAATAGTTAAATAATAATAATAATAACAGTTATAATAGTAATACTAGTAATAATAATAATAATAATAATAGTAGTAGTAGTAGTAGTAATTAATAGTACTACTACTACTAATAATAATAATAATAATAGTAATAATACTAATAGTAATAGTAATAATAATAATATAATAATAATAATAATAATAATAATAATAATAGTATACATAATAATAATACCAATAATAATAATAGTATACATTATAATAATAATAATAGTAATAATACCAATAATAAATAATAATAATAACCGTCAACCATTAATTTTATAAACATTGTATATAATGATAAATACGTTTTTTTTCGCAGATATGGATGCCGACGATGCTTTTATTCCCGACATTGATGACTGCCAATTTTTACAGTTCGAGCAAGGGACTACGCCGTACGAGCGGTTCAGGACCCTGAGAGCACGGGTGCCGGCACCGGGGACTGTCCTGTCGGAGCACTTCTTACAGCTCGTTGGAGAGCGGGGCCGTTTTTTTGAGATTATCGGCAAGGACGGCCCGTGGGAGCAGCTGTTCCGGATGGGCGACGATGCCCATCGAGAGCAGACCGTGGAGTTCTACTGCACCTTCACATTCCGTCCACGTGAGCAGGACTTACGGAGCTGGACGAGGACGACATAGTGGAAGGTCGTGCGCCCGCGGAGGTTTTTTTCCGGTTGTTCGGCCACCTCCACCGCATGTCACTTCGGCGGTTCGCCGTCGTCAGCGGCCTCTACACGGAGATGGAGGTCGGACAGCCGATGTACACCACGGCCTTGATCCGCGAGGCCGACGACTCCGATCAGGTCTGTTGGCCTGCCATTGGCGATGGACCATGTGGTGGTGATACGAGGTCATCTCATATACGAGACCCTCTGTATAGATACATTCACCGACTCATCGCCACGTCCATCGCCGGTCGTGGGGCGGTGACCGACAGGGTCAACGCCACCGACCTTTTTTTTCTTCGGTGTGTACTCACACACCGACATTGCCACCTCGCGCATGCCCTCGCTGATTATTTTGCTAGTTATTATCATCGGCAGTCGCGAGGGGCGTTAGTGGGCGGGAACATTGTTTCCCGATTGCTCGGGGCTTGGGGTATGCGCACGCCATGTCCCAGCTCCCGCTACCTCCGACTCCTGTGCGCGTGGCCACCCGGACCACCGCCACTGGGATGAGGATCGTTCGGAGGTTCCCCGACGGCACATGGCACCTGCTCAGTAGATACCATGAGCTCGTGCCATGGGTGCCCGAGCCGTTGGTGGACCCCCCGAGCTGGCGGGGGCTGAGGTCCACCTTCAGGATGCCCACGAGCCCTTGGCGGCGGGGAGGATCAGCCCATTCCCCCGCCGCACGACCAGGACCCGCCCCAGCATCCTTAGCGCGTGTACCATGCCGTGCGATTGCCTGCTCATGTTCTTGATATGCTTCAGGACACACGAGACAGGGTCACGAGGCTGGAGGATATGACCAGGAGGCTGGAGGATACGACCACGAGGCTGCATGATATGATGGACTGGGTCGTCCAGCACATGGTAGCGGACTATGCCGCCTCGGGTACGCCGTTGTTGTCACAGCCACCGAGGCGGTTAGACCATGACGGTGCTGGCCTTCTGGCACGGGCGGGTCTGGTCAGGGCAGCGATCCGGGTATGATGGATTAGATAGGTATTTTGTTTGTATTTTATTTCTTTTTGTATGTAAAAACTTGTTGTATATATATATATATATATATATATATATATATATATGTGTGTGTGTGTGTGTGTGTGTGTGCAGTTTCAGTTATGATGACTTATATATTTGGTTGTGTTTGTTTGGTTGTCTTTCTTTGTTTTTTTGTTTTATATTTGTAATGTTGATAATGTTTATTGTATATGTTTGATAACAACTGATTTTTACGATTTAGGTTACAAAAATTGTATATGTTTGATAACAAAAATTGTATATGTTTGATAACAACTAAATGTTGATAATTTAATGTATATGTTGATAATGTTAATTGTATATGTTTGATAACAACTAATTGTATATTACAAAAATTACTTGTAATATGATAATTAATAAAAACACAAAACACAAACACGTAGTTACAATTAGGTTAACCGGTGATAAAATAAAAATAAAAACAAACTAGTGTGATTACTCAAATTTAGAAAATATATACAATATGTCTGTATAATGACAACCGATTTTACAAACTCGTAAACAAATTAACACAAAACCGTCACATTAATAATAAATAATACTTGTAATAAGATAAATTATTAATAAACACAAAACACAAACTTGTGAGTTATGATTAGGTTAAACGAGTGATAAAATTAAAATAAAACAAAGTGATATGATAAAAAAATATAAAAAATATAGGTAATATGTCACGGTTTGGCAATATGTCACAAACTTGTGAGTTACGATTAGGTTAAACGAGTGATAAAATTAAAATAAAAACAAAGTGATATGATAAAAAAAATATAAAAATATATGCAATATGTCACGGTTTGGCCAAACCGTGACATATAGCACCCAAAACCCTAACTGCACACAATCAATTCCCCATTAATTACATACCCAATTATTGTTAACGGATCCCCAGATCTAAGTGTCACGGTTAGGCCTCACCATGACAGTTAGGTCTCACACCTGATTGAACGGTCACGGGGAGGCCTAACCATGACCGTTTGAGTCGGTTTTTAACAGGAAACTGCGGTGTGTGCGAATTCCCCTAAAAATAGGGGTCTTTTTTGTACTTTAATACTATAACACTACAAAGAATTTTACTATAAGCGCCGGCAACATTTGTCACTTCAAATAACCATTTATTTCGCCGCTATTACTTTTAGCGGTAACATCATGTCACCACTAATACTACAAGGAGACAGGTCTTTAGGGGCGACAAAAGTCGCCGCTAAAAACCAGCAAAGTCGCCGCTATTACCTTAGTAGCGACAAATCGTCGCTAATAAAACGTCGCTAATGGTCAAAATTTCGCTGCTAATGGGTCGCCGCTAAAATGCCGTCGCTGATGCCCATATGTCGCCGCTATTTGGTCGCCGCTATTTGGTCGACGCTAATGCCCGCAGACAAGACGAAAATTGTCGCCACTAATGCCGTCGTGTCGCCGCTAATATCCCTGCGCATTTATTACAGCTTCCTACTGCATTTTTTTGGTTTTACCATATTTCCAATACAAATTTATACATGACAATCTGTATATTCTGCGTACATTTACTATCTCTAAACATAAATTACCATACATGAACATATATCCAGTCGTTACAACATAACGTTTCAGAATTCCGTCTACGTACATCCTAACCTTCAAACATACTAAGTCAACATCCATTCATACATTACAATACAATTCATACATAAACATTCTAAATTAAGTCAACATACATTTATCAATAAGCTTCATCATCTTCATCATCTTCACCATCCTTATCAGTAACTTGTTTATTTTTCCTATAATTTTGGAGCTGATCTCTAAAATATGGGTCTTGAAACAAGGCATCAATTTGTTACTACAATAAAAATATATTTAAGTCAAAATTATAAACATATTTTGACCCATTTCCATCCCGTCTATTTCGTCTCATTTAACATTCCAATTCTAATAACATTTATGAACGTCTATTTGTCTCATTTAACATTCCAATTCTATTTTGTCCATTTTATGATCACCCGTCTATTTTATCTATTTTGTGATCACATACATATACTAGCATACAAGTTTCAAATAATTAACGGGCCAAACTAATAACATTTACCAACTAGTAATATATATATATATATATATATATATATATAAATTTAAGGTCATTATAAGTAATGTTTGTTATCCGTGTGAATAAGACTGTTGGCGGCGGTTGAGACTTATCATGGGTAACCGGGGCTTTTAAAGAAGGTTTGAACCCAATCCCTCGGGTCCATCCTAGTACCGAGGATGTTTTCAAATGCATTCACTTGATCATCTCCTTGAGTTTGGGCAGCCAACTCATCCTCTAATCGCCGTTGTAGTTTACAGAAGGTGAATTATATATATATATATATGTGACAACCCGAAAAAAATTTGTGATTTATTTATGTGATTTTATATTACTTTATTAATATAATAATAATAATAGTAATAATAATAATAATAAAGATAATAATAAAAATAAATAATAAAACAATATAAGTTTTAGTATTTTAAAACATGTAATTAATGAAGTTTTAACATAAATAACAACCTTTCAAACTTCAGGGGTTAAAAGGTAATTTATTTAAAACTGAAATAAAAATTAAACTCCAAATGTAAACTGTCGAAAACCTCAGGGACCATATGTGTATTTTTTTAAAACACCCAACCCCACCGCCGGTTTCCCGATCACCCTCTCCGGCCACTATTCCGGCCAAAACTCCTGCGACTCCAAACACCAAAAATACGTGGTTTCAACTCAAACAAAAGCTCCCGACAGCATCGCGTGGAGGATTCGAACTCGGGGGGCCATATCAATTTGAATATTGCAATCGAATTGAGTGCGATTATCTACCTAACACACTCGGCCAAAAGCTAGTCCACCATCGAGCACTAAAACACTAAATTAATCTAAGTAATCGAAAGTGGACAATCATGTATAAATATCTAACATAACTCAACGTTTAATTCCAACCAAAACAAGCACAAACACTGCATTCGAACACCTTTCCTGTTCGCGACCTGTCCCAATTCGAACACCACCTTCGGGACTTCGAAACCTGGAATTGATTGAGGGCTTAGCTTCGTGCATGTCTAGCAATGCTCCACACGAAGTTAATTGAGTTATGATCATCATTTGACTCACCATCAAATTCCACATGGTCGCGGATTGTTCTTAAACCTCAGATCATCCATTCGAACTTAATAATGTAAGTATTATACATCAATATGCTCGATTTCATCTACTAAACAAAAGCCCCATAGATTCGATCGTTATCAACATCGAATTGGGGATCAATTTGATTCGGATCGAAACTAGGGTTTATGAGATTTGGGGGAATTGATTGGAAACTGTTTAAAAGAATTGTAAACCTGGAATACCGCAGCTATATGCCTTTGGTTCACTGGTTGTGTGTGGGATTATGGGAAGATGGTCGCGGGTTCGAACCCAGCTCCCAACATATTTTTTTAAAAAAGCCTTTTTGAACCTTTTAAAAATACAGAAAAAATTCTAAAAATTATAAAAATAATTTTTATAAAAACTTTGTTTATTTTAGAAGTTATCTAATTATTTTCTGGAAATTTACTTCTTTAAATACCTTATTTAATTATTTATTATATAATTATTACAAATGTTATAAATAGTTACTTTTATAAAAATGGATTTTAAATAATGATTTAAATCATCAAGTTATTAATGAAGATTATATTATTTTAATTATGGATTTATTACGATAAATGTAGGAATTATATGTAATAATTTCACAAATTATTACAAATACAATTATTATCATTATAATTATACCATTGTTATTATAATATCAATATTGATAATATTATTAATACATGGTGTTGTTAGTATATCAAATCGTGTACGTCAAACCGAACCGACCCGAATCCGACCAATGTAATTATTCGCGTTGAGCACAATTTAAAAACTTAATTACAATTAATAATAGGTGTTGATCGTGTTTGGTCGTGCATTATTCGTTGAAGCTTCCGTTCATTTTATTACATCAATTCAAGGTGAGTTTACAGCCCCACTTTTACTTATATACTCTTTTGGGGGAGAGAAACATGCTGTTTTCATAAACGTTACATTACATTAGATTTTTGTAATACTGCATATACTTGATACTATGGTGTTATACTTGCCCAACGGACCGTTAATATGGACTTAGCGAGGTAATTGTTAGTAGTACTACTGGGATTGACATACCCCACCGGGCTAGTCACGCTAGCACAACGTTCGTCAAACGGGTGAACGGTTAGCCTAATTACAAGTGTGTGGTGTGTGATCCACATCCGGGCCTGTTTTATTATTTGATTATATGTCAGCTCGGCCGCGACTTCATACACATAGTGATCATTATGGACTAGCTACCCATTATATGCTTTAATTACTAAATCCGGGAATTTCATTATGCTTATCGGATTACTAAATCCAGGAATTCATTATACTTATCGGATTACTAATCCGGGAATTTCATTATACTTATCGGATTACATAATCCGAGGATTTCATTACTGATACTTATCAGATTACATAATCCGGGATTTCATTACTGATACTTATCGGATTACATAATCCGGGGATTACTGATACTTATCGGATTACATAATCCGGGGATTTCATTACTGATACTTATCGGATTACATAATCTGGGGATTTCAGTACTCATACTTATCGGATTACATAATTCGGGGATTACTGATACTTATCGGATTACATAATCCGGGGATTTCATTACTGATACTCTTATCGGATTACATAATCCGGGGATTTCATTACTGATACTTACTGTTTTCTGATAAACCTGTGAACTCACCAGTCTTGTACTGAGATTTTGCATGTTTCTCTCAGGACATTGATGTGGCACGTTTAGGAGCACAACATCCACCGCATGTCATTCCGCATTCATCTCAAACTGTTTTCAGGACTTAATTCCATATAATGGATTGGACGCGTGTTTGCGTGTTCCAAAAAAAACATTGTTAAATGTTTTCCTGTTTTCGCTTCCGCACAACTTAAATATATTTGGTTTATTTCATTAAAATTAAACAACTTATATGATTTGTAATTATCGAGTCGTTTGGTGTAACTGATGCTTATCTGAGATCCTGGTTGTGTCACACGCCTGACGGTAAACCCCGTACGTGGAAAATGAGGGTGTGACAATATATAATATATATATATATATATATATTTATACATGCAAGTAACAAAAAATTAATTTAATATAGTTAATAACAATTGTTTCAGTTGCTGCGCTGTCAATCGTCCCATCTTTAAGTGTATGAGCATCAATGAACGTCTGTAAGTGACTTTGAGCCTGTTTAACACTAAATATTATTTTTTATTACAACTAGTACGTATAAGAGATATATATATTTATAATAATATATAAACCAAAATGTTACTTTTTATAAGTTGTGCTGCTGTACGATGATGTCCCCCCTCAGTTTGGGTATTTTTGGAGTTAGCGATTTGCTTGGTTAACGAGTGTCTGTTTTTGATGCTTCTCTGACATGAAATGTCTAATGGCACTCTCCCAATTAGCCGGAGTCATCCCTTCAGGAACGTTGGCTAGAGCTCTCGACATTCCTCCAAAGTCTAATACGCTTTTTTGCATCTGCTTTGCGATCTCTGTATCACTTCATGTATATGAAAAATTCCACTTTAACTTAGATCGATCAACGTCCGTTCAATCTGCTCCAGATCGAATGATTTCTTAAAAAACTAAAAAAAAGAAGTTAGTCAAGTAAAAACACAAGATCTCTACATAAGATAAACCTAAATTGTCACACCCCAACCTTGACGGCGGAAACGTCGAGATGTGAGAGTTAAGACGTTCCAAGCCACATAACGCTATTATTAATCCAATATATTATTCCTAAGTTTCAAAGGTAACATTACAAACATAAGTCAAATAAAGAAATTAATAAGCATAATAAGAAATATAACAAGCTCATTCATTTATTTAACTAGGTCCATTCCTATGTGTGAACAAGCTTCAAAAGTGACGATCAAACTTGAGTATTTCCTGAAACATGTTAAAAATAAAAGGTCAACAATAATGTTAGTGAGATTTTCATAGTTTGCAATACATAAGTACATAAAAGATGGCAATTCATGTTGTAAGTTAGAGAACAAAGTAACTAGGGATGTAAGACAGAATGCACAATCAACCTTGACAAAGTTTACAAGTCTCAAACGTTAAAAGTATATACGATTAGCTAAGCGTACTTGGATTAACCAAGCAGGCTTGTCAGGCCCATAGATCTATGACGTCGCCAGGCTAGCAATAGTTAATGATTGTACATATATTCGACATTACATGGTAGCTACAAAGATCAACTAACCACAACATACAAGGTAAATTGCCATAAGTTTACAAGAATCAAACGTTTTACAAGTGCAACGATTATAAGGTAACATGTTCATCCCAAAGTGTAAAAATATGAAAAAGGGGTATAGAAATACTCACATGATATATAAGGTGATGATAAGAATTTAAACGATGTTCCAACGATTTCTTTTACAAGTTACCTAAACGTGTACACATACTTACAAGATTATACGTCTAGATGGATTTAACGAATTAATTGGGGACTAGGGTTTCAATTTGGTATTTGGGGAATTCTTGTATGTGCATCAAATAATAAAATAAAGTTATATATTATGTAGGTGCTTTAATGGAAAATGGAATTAATCACTTATAAATGTAAAATTTAATTATAAAAGTTTGAAGTAAAATATGATTTAAATACTAATACTTTTAGTATAAAAGTTTAAAGTAAATTGATTTAAATACCAATATTTTTAGTATAAAAGTTTGAAGTAATATGATTTAAATACTAATATTTTAGTATAGAATTTTGGAGTAAATATGATTTAAGTTCTAATAATTTTAAAGAAAAGTTTGGACCAAGTATAATTTATAAATTTATTGATCAAAATCTTTTTTATTTATAAAGGACTAGTGGGTTGGCCCGCGCGATGCTGCGGGTGCCACCAGGGCTTTTTCTGACATGCCTTAAATTACGTTTTTGTCCTTAGAAAGATTACGCAAACTTAGTGAAGAAGCAAAACAAAATAGTCGCCAATGATTAATTTACATAATGCGAGTTATAATCAAACAAAATACATAAAAAAGCATGTGAATTATTAAAGATTTCACTTACATATGACGCTTAATATGATGTACATCTCATCTACCACCATTTTGACCCGTTATAAGTTTACATTCAACCCTATCTAATTTCAAAAATTGACATTACACTCCCTTTTATTCTACTTTAATCATAACACCCAGCTGACATTCCCTTCTTGTTTTGCATCTTCATGACCCATCCTTTCTTGAACACAGTCAAAACCTTATTAACCATGAGCATAGCATATCATAAGCAACTACATGCTCGAACCAGTAAGAACATAAACCCATATAATCATGAGTCCTTGAGTTCATGTGTATTAGTGTATGTATATGTGTTCTCTACAAGGTTTCATCAAAGACTCCCTGTTTAAGAACTAAATGTTAGAACCCATGATAGACGTGGTGCTTTTCAACCACACTAAACCTTCAAAAATAGACATGTTGAATGGCCTCTGCTATTATGATTGTTGGCAGCCAAAAGTAGCCATAACTTTGCTCAAATGTAATGATAAGTATGGGAGTGTATTAATAATATGTGTATATATTAGCATCAAGAAAATATTATAGATTTAAGTTGACTACAAAGAACTTACGGGTTCTGGATTCTTCATCTGGTGATTGATAAATGGAATGCACACAAACATCAATTCCAGGTCGTAGAAAACACGTGCAATCCGCCAGATTTGCTTTTCTTGACCTTATTCTAAAGTCTGACATGGGAATAGTCTTTGATTGTCTCTTCTTTACTTTAATAAACATGCTAACAACTCCATTTCTGATATGTAAGCGCTCTACAGGCAACCATGAACCACACCAGAATGCTTCAAAAGTTGTTCAGCATATAAGAATAGACACTATGACAAATGTAATGTTGATCACAATCAAATCAAGATTTCAACACAAAACAGAAATAGGTAAAGAATTGAATAGGGTACTTTTGTTTGCAAGGCAGAGATCATGTATTCTTTCCTTTTCATTTCTTGTATATTGAACTCATCACCTACAGATGAATCCAATCTCAACAATGTAAGATTTTTTCAATAGAAATTACAGTCACCAAGATGAAAATTATGTCAAAATGAAAGGCTAATCATATTAGCACTACAGTCAATTAAGGATAAGAAACACAAATCTCAATATCCCTGATTTTCAGTAAGTATGCTCTGAGGTTTGTTCCTACAAATAATCAGCAACAAGAAATAATCAATTACGATTTTACCTTCTTCATCACGAGATGATTCATATTATGCATGGCTAATCGATCTTCCAGCTCAACAATCTCGTCATCATCCTTCTCAAATTTCAAGTTTTGTTTAGGCATACGCTCTGCCAGCGAAGGGAATTCCTCATCATCGTCATGTACCAAAGTAGCCTTTCCCTGATAAACACACAATATAAAAGATTTAACATAATCACATTGCAACAAATTCATGAAATTATGAGTTCTATAGTTGTTACTTTGGTCTTAGCTGGGGCTTTCTTTTGGCCTGCTGGTCTGCCTCTTGGTTTAGGAGCATGAACATTAACATTACGTGAGAGGTCATCAAAACATGAATTATAAACATAGATGCATGTATAAACCATGTAAAAATAGACTATTGATTCTTGATATACCTTTTTCCATTGAAGAATCAGCTGACGTGTCCATTGGTTCAACAACTGCTTATGTGGCACTTCGTTTTTTGGTAACAACCCTTCTGACAGGTTTCCTAGCATTCCTACCACCTCCAGGACCTTTGGCTCTAGTCTTTCTTGTTGTTTCCTTCTCTCTGCTTCATCTTTAGCGTCTCTCTTGTGTTGTTCCTAATTACACAACAGAAAAACATTAAAACTAAGGCAAATCCCAAAAAGCAAAATGTTTTTTTAAAACATGAAACATACATCCACGGGGTTAGTGAGAGCATCATGAGCCCTCAACCATAAAGATTTAGAAGGTGTGTTTGTAAGTTCATCAAACTCTGCCTTCTTTGTGTCCATTTCATTCCATAGCTGCTGCATCTTCTCATAGGTCAATGTTCCAATTGCCATTCACAGCAAGTAATAAGTACCAATTATACCTCAAACTCATAAAAAATAAAGGATGTAAGTGACATGGTGACAACATATAAGCCTACACATGGAGCGCATACACAGCGATGATAGTAATTATATTGCAAGATTAAAGAAATAAAGGATAAATGTAAAAGGTAAGCAGATGTTTAAAAAATATTGGTGCCCATTTAGTCTAAAGCCTTAAGTCCATCGCGTTGCAGCGTGAAAACAAGTACCATTTCATAATGTTTTATATGGCGTTAGTGTGACTCACATCCGGCAAGCTGTGATGGACCAAAGTCAATTGAAATTCCACAACCAGCAGCAGCAAAAGTCCAGACAGACAATCCAACTCCAATAAGTCTAAAGGGATTAAAGCTGCACGTATTACTAAACATTAAAGAACACCTAGTTAGGAAAAGTTTAACTTTAAATATTACAAAATAAGAAAACCTTCCATTTAGCAGATAACTTAGATATAGCTTAAAGTATCATCCTCCACATAAACTTAGGATATACATATTACCTCTTGGCCAATGATGCAATATCGGAGATGCCACAGGAAGTCCAACCATGAAAGCAGAAGAAATTACACCATCTTTGAAATTGCTTAGGTTAAAATCACCTCTGTAAAATGAATAAGGAATTGAGAACATGAAGTGTGTACCATCACAATCTTATCAGCCAGAAAATTGTTCAAATGAAGTGAAGATTTCTATATACATAGACTCAATGTTTTCATGAAGAGAAATTGATATTTTCTAAGATCTGAGAAAGATTGCAAGAAGTACAAACAACTTAAATCATGTAGCCTAATAAATCACACCTTAAACATATGAATATTAGCCATTTAAGCAATACCTACTTGATTTTGTATGCAGTTTCTTCGATTCGTCTTCGATCTAAACCGCGAACCCCATGGTTTTCTTGATTTGCTGTGATTGAAAAACATCACCAGTTAGAGAACCAAAAAAAAGTAGGTCGAGAAGCATACCTATACTCAACAGCAATTATAGAACATATACACGACAACACACACATACATATATATGTATCTTAAATTAATAAAACTGAGGAGAAGGAAATCACAGATTCACCTGAGTTGATGAGGGTCGATTGCAACGACGTTAAATGGATTCTCGAATTCGCATGTGGAACTACATATAGATGTGGGATAGGGATTTCAATCGGGGGCTTCAATAACCGAATACAAGCAGGGATTTGGCATTGAATGACCACTGGAATGGAGACGGTCGTAACGGAGGGAAGAAGGAGCATCGCCGGAGTGAATTGGGGGTGTGGGGATGAAGTGAACTGTAACGGCCGGGAACGGTGAGGAAGAGCTGAGCGGGCGCGTCTTAGGGGAAGGGTGAAATGACAAACCTACCCATCCAATATGTATTATATAGTATTAAAGATAACCCAAGAATAACTTTTGATTTATTTTCTCAAAAGATATTTAACTATTTATTTTTGAAAAAACTATAGAAAAATATTTGGTGTCCTTAAAAATATTTGAGGTTTATAAAAATTATTTTTATATATATATCAAAATTTTCTATAAACTAATTAAGGCTGAAAAGCCTTTAAAAAATACATGAGGGAGCCCGGGTTCGAACCCGGGTCCTTATGTTGGATATGCAATTGACTTAACCAGTAAACCAGGCTCTCAGCTGTGTTAGATTTCTGCCTTTAATCTTTAAAAATATCAACAACAAGGAATCCCCAAATCCAATGAACCCTAGAATGTTCTTGGATCAAATTGGACATCAATTCGATACTATTACTGGTTAGGTTCATGGGGCTTTTATTCCTCATGTAAAAACGAATCAAAAGACGTGTTTAATTACCTGTTTGGCATCGTGTTTGGTGTTTTAGGTTCGAGTAGGCTTGCGACTGTTCTTGAGTTTCAATTAGTTGAGTGTGTGTGTGTTTCGAGCAATTGAGGGTGCAGAGAGTTTAGGAACCCCAATTTGAGTGAAAGCCCTTTGATTTATAGGTTCAATTCGTTCGAACTGATGTCCAACGGCTGTGAGTTTAAGTCGGCCGTTTCTAATAGTTTAATCGATTTACAAGGTTGTTTAAGGTGAAATTGATGTTTCTAATAACTTTGAGATGATTACTTGAACGTTTTTGTACGTTTAATTTGTTTATTATGGAGTTTTAGATGCGTAACGGCTTTGGAGGTTCGAGGATCATTCGGTTACAAGTAACAATCATCAAGAATTCAATTAAAGCGCAATTAACGAGTATATACAGGTTCGAAATGGTTTCTCGACTGTGCTGGTGCGATTTGGGTCAAAACCGCAGTAAAAAAGGGGGCCTTTTGGCCTTGCCGGAGTTCGGCAGGAGGTACTCGCCGGAATTACGGGGGTGGTGAAAGAAGGGGGAGTTTTGTTTTGAAATTTACACCAATGGTCCCTGCGTTTTATCTTTGTTCATTTTCAACCCAAAGTTTGGGTTTTGGATTTTATATAAATTACATTTTAGTCCCTGTATTTATTAATGTTATCATGTTATATAGCAACTTATAATTACAAGTTTTAATACTTATATTTATTTATTTACTTTAAACTTAACACTTATTAAGAATATTATTATTATTGTTATTATTATTACTATTATTATTATTTTATTATTATTATTATTATTATTATTATTATTATCATCATCATCATTATTATTTAACATTTTAAACTTGATTTAATGTAACCATTAATTAAATAATTAAAGGCATTAACACATAAATCACCCATGAGTTTCATAAATGACAACAAGTTTAAACGACGTTAACTTTTAATTAACGTAAAAATACATGATGTTACAGTCTCCCCAACTTTTAAGAATTTCATCCCGAAATTAAGAATGAAACTTAAACGAACAGGAAACTTATGATGAAAGATAAGTGTAGTAACGGACTTTGAATGGCATTTGATTACGGGTGAGATATTTCGTTTTGCGAATTATGGAATTTTACAGGGTTCTCGACACGATGAATGCAAATTTGAACTCTTCCAGTGGAAACGCGAAATTTATCATTAGCAAGCTAGCTCTTTGAGATTCGACACACGGAACGTGGAAAACGATGATGAGTTCTTGAGGTATATTGGATTTATAAGTCACACTACTCTCAACATCTAGAATGAAATTCTGTAATAAGGTGACGTTTTGAAATCAATGAATAAGTCCCGTAATTGTATGAAAGTTTGACCGATGGAATTTAAGAATCCTAAGTGTCACTATATAAAACGATACAAGCTTAACGCATATCTTATGAATACGTATTGTTCATTTGATCAAACCTTCTGATTAAGAATGATACGATAGGCTTAGATTTTGAGCTGGGTTCCCAGAGATGATTAGAGACATTGCTAATACCAGAAGGTGAATCGATTATCCAAACTAACGATCGATGTTTAGCGGCACACCACGATGACCGACTGTTAGAGGTAGGTACGAGTAAATTTCTCGACTCGTTGTCTCACATGAGTCAACATGAAATGCGTGAAACTAGTCGATCGGTCAATAATGCACCAAATGTCATTATTGCATTCTTAATTATAGGTAAGAAATGGAACAAAGATGTCGTTCATGATCGGATTAGAATTTAAGTAATTCAGAATATCGATGATAAGGACGATCACAAATAGCTTTCGAGGTACAGCTTGCACACGAGGTTCATCAAACCCATGAACATAACCATACATTGGTATAATCTGAAAGGCTTGACATCGATTATAATGGCTTCATCTTGTATGAAGGATCGTTTTAGGAGTGTTATCATCGTGTAATTAAGTGTTGATGATAACCCGAAGAGAAATCGATAAGTAAGAAGTAAAAGGTTCTATAACGCTAGATCAAACGTCAAATTGAAACATAACAGTGTGAGAACAGAAATCTATTTAGAATTTAAATGTTCCAAGATTGGAACTAAGATTACCCTAAGGTGACAAAGACCACTTTTGCGTTCAAGAATCATGCTTTAGCTTGACTGATTAGAACACTATCGTCGATAAGTCAGATAACAGTGTTCACCCTTCAAGTTATTACATGTTTCCTATCAATTGATGTCTTAAAACCTTGGTAAGTCTGAGATCAAAAATGGGAACGGTCACCAAGGTGTGGTCGTCACTCCTAGCTTGGTGGTGTAATTCCTAAAGTATGATTCTTAACTACCAGACGAGAGCTTGATCCTAACTCATTGTTAAGGATCCATAAGAATAAAATGAGGTAACTTACCATTAAGGTAAGGATAATCATTCCTATCTTAACGGTGAAGTTTTATAGAAACAATATGTAGCACAATGAAAAGCTTCATCAAAATACAGAATTCACTCCTACTTTGATGAGGTCATTTCATTTAAGGAAAATACCATCCATAAATTTTTTAAATGGGTGAAATTATCATCAAAGTATGGATTTCACGCCTATCTTGATGATTAAATTTCATAATAACAAGAAAACAATCGAGAATTGACATTTGTCACCAAAGTATGGGATTCAATCCTATTTTGGTGAGGTCATTTCATTCGTGAAATATGAGTTCCAAAGGAAATTGATTGAATCTGTCCTCCAAACAAGGAAATCACCTCGATTCAGAGGATGAGATTTCATAAAACACACAATAGAAAAGTTGAAAACCATCATCAAGGTGCGAAATTCACTCCTATTTTAAAGAGGTACTTCCATTGGGGAAATACGAATTTCACCAGAACAAGAAGAAGAAATGGTCATCAAGGTGAGGAATTCACTCCTGTCTTATGATGGAATTTCATAAGAACAATAGTGACGAATGGAAAATCATCACCAAAGTAAGGGATTTACCCCTGTTTTGATGAAATAGAATCATTTAGAAGATACGAGTGTCCTTAGTCATGAGTTGACTTGCGGACTCTTGCATTGCCTACGATTCAAATGGTTAGAAGATTTTACAAAGCTCGACTTAGCAAACGAAGAGAATATCGACTAAAAATTCAGAAACTTAAATTTACACCGATGTAACATTAACAGGAAACGAAAATCATGCTTGCTAGGATTAAGATTAAATTTCAGGATAACAGAGTTAATTGAGATAGGTTCTCAAATCTTGAACGGTTTAAGTCAGGAAAACAAGATCAATGACGGAAATGATTTAACATAACAGTGAGATGTAAACGTTCGGTTCTAAATAAAAGGGAAATGCATTGACTTCTCAAAGTGTTCTGTCAACCATAACTTTACGGAAGACACGCGTACCTATAAGAGAACACCCATCTCATGAGTTACAGGTCAGATAAACGGATCCAATGGTCGAATCAGATTTATGTGTATACCTTACCTAGACAAGGTATCCTGAGATGCGAGTATTCCACCCTTCGACATTGCATGATTTCAGTTATGGGACACACTTTAAGGATATTTGAAAACCCTAAGTAACAATTTAAGTTTTGAAAACCATTCAGTTTAGATGACCAATATCTTTGGATGTATTAAGGTCAAGGTATAACGATAGTTACATAAGGCGCACAACGTATAACGATATTTAAACGTAGGAATTGAGGAGTATAACGAGTTCAATATTAACGGGAACATCCTGTAAGATAGGAATGGGAAGATATTAGGGTTTCGATGATAAACCAGTCTAAGGAATCAAGGATTTTTGATATTTTAAATATAAACCGGATGGTTTCATTTGGTAATGCATTACCATTTGGAATCGTTGACACGTCAAGGTAAGTTGACCCCTTTGCCTTAGAAACTTCTGTATGTTGACCACAATTTATCACTCATCCCAGAAATCCCCAGGTAAGCATAACTGGTCTCACAGTGAGATTTATAGGATATGCTTGCCTTAGCCCGAAGGCCTTTTGCCAGGAAATCCAGAATACAGGTGTCTATGTGTCATACAAATTTCTTAGGTTCATGAAATCAAAACCTTGATGAGATTTTCATAGATTAGACATAGAGTCTAAGGAATTAAACCCACGATAAATAGTGTAGATTCCACACGTCGTCGAGAATAAGTTTAGGAAGTTTTATTTGTCGGGGAGAGTCAAAGAGTCGAAGATAAGTTTAGGGGAGACAAGTAACAAAGTTTAAACATTTACAAGGCAATCCTAAGCTAAGGCATCAAGTAGCACATAAGAAGGCATAGCATTATGTAGCATGCAAATCATATGTATATTTACAAGAATAAAAATATAATTCTATAAGGTTCATGCACACACTATAGTCTAGGTCACCATTTCTAATAACCTAGATCCCTATAGTTATGAGCTCTGATACCAATCTGTCACACCCCAACCTTGATGGCGGAAACGTCGAGATGTGAGAGTTAAGATCGTTCACAGCCACATAACGCTATTATTAAATCCAAATATATTATTCCTAAGTTTCAAAGGTAACATTACAAACATAAGTCTCAAATAAAGAAATTAACAAGCATAATAAGAAATATAACAAGCTCATTCATTTATTTAACTAGGTCCATTCCTATGTGTGAACAAGCTTCAAAAGTGACGATCAAACTTGAGTATTTCCTGAAACATGTTAAAAATAAAAGGTCAACAATAATGTTAGTGAGATTTTCATAGTTTGCAATACATAAGTACATAAAAGATGGCAATTCATGTTGTAAGTTAGAGAACAAAGTAACTAGGGATGTAAGACAGAATGCACAATCAAACCTTGACAAAGTTTTACAAGTCTCAAACGTTAAAAGTATATACGATTAGCTAAGCGTACTTGGATTAACCAAGCAGGCTTGTCAGGCCCATAGATCTATGACGTCGCCAGGCTAGCAATAGTTAATGATTATACATATATTCGACATTACATGGTAGCTACAAAGATCAGTTAACCACAACATACAAGTAAATTGCCATAAGTTTACAAGAATCAAACGTTTTACAAGTGCAACGATTATAAGGTAACATGTTTCATCCCAAAGTGTAAAAATATGAAAAAGGGGTATAGAAATACTCACATGATATATAAGGTGATGATAAGAATTTAAATGATGTTCCAACGATTTCTTTTACAAGTTACCTAAACGTGTACACATACTTACAAGATTATACGTCTAGATATGGATTTAACGAATTAATTGGGGACTAGGGTTTCAATTTGGTATTTGGGGAATTCTTGTATGTGCATCAAATAATAAAATAAAGTTATATATTATGTAGGTGCTTTAATGGAAAATGGAATTAAATCACTTATAAATGTAAAATTTAATTATAAAAGTTTGAAGTAAATATGATTTAAATACTAATAATTTTAGTATAAAAGTTTAAAGTAAATATGATTTAAATACCAATATTTTTAGTATAAAAGTTTGAAGTAATATGATTTAAATACTAATATTTTTAGTATAGAAGTTTGGAGTAAATATGATTTAAGTTCTAATAATTTTAAAGAAAAAGTTTGGACCAAGTATAATTTATAAATTTATTGATCAAAATTCTTTTTTATTTATAAAGGATAACCCAAGAATAACTTTTGATTTATTTTATCAAAAGATATTTAACTATTTAATTTTTAGAAAAACTATAGAAAAATATTTGGTGTCCTTAAAAATATTTGAGGTTTATAAAAGTTATTTATATATATATAACAAAATTTTCTATAAACTAGTTAAGGCCGAAAAGCCTTTAAAAAAATACATGAGGGAGCCCGGGTTTGAACCCGGGTCCTCATGTTGGATATGCAAGTGACTTAACCAGTAAACCAGGCTCTCAGCCGTGTTAGATTTCTACCTTTAATCTTTAAAAACATCAACAACAAGGAATCCCCAAATCCAGTGAACCCTAGAATGTTCTTGGATCAAATTGGACATCAATTCGATACTATTACTGGTTAGGTTCATGGGGCTTTTATTCCCCATGTAAAAACGAATCAAAAGACGTGTTTAATTACCTGTTGGCATCGTGTTTGGTGTTTTAGGTTCGAGTAGGCTTGCGACTATTCTTGAGTTTCAATTCGTTGAGTGTGTGTGTGTTTCGAGCAATTGAGGGTGCAGAGAGTTTAGGAACCCCAATTTGAGTGAAAGCCCTCTGATTTATAGGTTCAGTTCGTTCGAATTGATGTCCAACGGCTGTGAGTTTAAAGTTGGCCGTTTCTAATAGTTTAATCGATTGACAAGGTTGTTTCAGGTGAAATTGATGTTTCTAATAACTTTGAGATGATTACTTGAATGTTTCTGTATGTTTAATTTGTTTATTATGGAGTTTTAGATGCGTAACGGCTTTGGAGGTTCGAGGATCATTCGGTTACAAGTAACAATCATCAAGAATTCAATTAAAGCGCAATTAACGAGTATGTACAGGTTTGAAATGGTTTCTCGACTGTGCTGGTGCGATTTCGGTCAAAACCGCAGTCGAAAAGGGGGCCTTTTGGCCTTGCCGGAGTTCGGACGGAGGTACTCGCCAGAATTACGGGGGTGGTGAAAGAAGGGGGGTTTTGTTTTGAAATTTACACCAATGGTCCCTGCATTTTATCTTTGTTCATTTTCAACCCAAAGTTTGGGTTTTGGATTTTATATAAATTACATTTTAGTCCCTGTATTTGTTAATGTTATCATGTTATGTAGCAACTTATAATTACAAGTTTTAATACTTATATTTTATTTATTTACTTTAAACTTAACACTTATTAAGAATATTATTATTATTGTTATTATTATTACTATTATTATTATTTTTATTTATTTATTTATTATTATTATTATTATTATCATCATCATTATTATTTAACATTTTAAACTTGATTTAATGTAACCATTAATTAAATAATTAAAGGCATTAACACATAAATCACCCATGAGTTTCATAAATGACAACAAGTTTAAACGACGTTAACTTTTAATTAACGTAAAAATACAGGATGTTACATAAATAAACCATTTATCGCGAGGTGCTCGTACGATGCATTCTGCTGAGCTTCTAAAACTTGTCTCCAACTACCTTTATCAAAGGTGATGTTCTGCCACATGTATAACCCCACTTCCTGGCTAAACAAAGTTTATTTTGTCCAACCGGGGTAAAGGTCGCTTGCCTGTCAAATCGCAAAGTTAAACGCCCCCCTTCTTCCAAGACCTCGTATTGTAGGCGATAGTTTTTTGCAATCCCCGAGTTTTCCTACGAGGTGGCGCTGCAAAATCAATCAAAAATTATCAGTCACAATAAATAATTATCTGTCATAGGATTTATAAATAGTTTATACTAAGACTTACAACCCTCCTCGTAGTGTCCATACCCAGATCCAAAGCCGCCAGGTGAGGGGGGTCCTGTCAAGAACCATCTCCTCCATGGCCCATCACATTGGCCATCATGTACGATAACAAATACGCAAGGGAAATCATACAGAAATATTATAAGATACGAATGTGTAACACCCGTATATTTCTTTTAAAGAAATAAAAGAATAAAAGAGAAAGAAAATGGGGGAAAGGAAAGTCAACCCCAAAGTTGAGGGACCAAAAGTGTAAAAGATGATAAAAATCATGAAAAGTTGGTAATAAGGAGTATGGCTGCCCACTTTTCTGCACACTTCTTTGCATTCGGTTTTTAGAGAGAGAAACAGCAGGGACTTCGATTCTTAGAGAGAGAAAGAAGAAGAAATCGGATTCAAGGTAAGAATTGGTGTTTTTAAGTTGTGTTTTGGCTAAGAAACCAAGAATGCATGTTCTTATGTGTGTGTGTTTGTGTTCGGGTTGCACTGTGTGTGTGTGTTTTAGGTGTAGAAACGAATGGGAAGTTAAGAAAGGGGATCCAAAACCCGAAGACAAACTAAGGTGAGTTCTAGACCCCTTTTTACCTGTTTTTAAATGTTTTGGGGCTGGAAAATGCATGTAAGTATGTTTGTATAAAACTTGGATTTATACCCGTATGATTGAATGTATGAATGTATGTGTTATGTTAAGTTTTGCCTAGAATCAGGTGAGCATGTTTAGAACTAGGCATTTTGATGTTTGGGATTTGGAATATGAATTAGATACATGTCCAGGTTGCTAATACGACCAACAGTGTGGTCGTATGACCAGGTGAATTTTCTAAGTGTGTTGAAGAGTCCAATAGGACTCATACGACCAACAGTGTGGTCGTATGACCAGGTGATATTTTTTCTAAGTGTGTTGAAGAGTCCAATAGGACTCATACGACCAACAGTGTGGTCGTATGACCAGGTGATATTTTTCTAAGTGTGTTGAAGAGTCCAATAGGACTCATACGACCAACAGGGTGGTCGTATGACCAGATGATATTTCTAAGTATAGGATGAAAAGTCCAATAGGGCTCATACGACCAGCAGTGTTCTTACGCCTAACAGGGCTCATACGCCCAAGGGGCTTATACGCCCAACAGGGCTCAAACGTCCAGAACACTTGGAATTTTTACAGAAATTTTCTGGAAATCTGATTTATGGGATTTTGACCAGGGTTGACTAGGGTTAATTAATAATGATGTTTCATGCATGGAACGATGGAAAATGATTAACCCTTGATTTCTGTTACTGATTTTATTATCAGTATTTTATTATTATTAACAATATTATTATTATTTTAATATTGTTAAGTATGTACTGGCATGACGAAGAATGACTAAGATTTAACGAAGAGCATAATCATTAATAAAGTAAAATATTAACGATAATGAGAAATGGAACGTAAAGTGAAAGATAATGAAATGGGGAAACATGGTGAATGAATGCATGCATTAATAAATGAATGAATGAATGTAAGAAAGGCTTGCAAGCAAATGAATGGAGGTGCACACCCCTGGTAGGTGTTAGCTCAACTGTGATGCGGGTTAGCTACCCCGAAGGATGCACACAGGGTCAATCTTTAAGATTGATAATGAGGTGAGCAACTTTGTGTTGCAACAGACTCGGTTAGCAGGCAATCCGTGGGGTTGCCACTGAGGTGAGCAACTATGTATTGCAACAGACTTGGCTAACATATTGATAATGAGGTGAGCAACTACGTGTTGCAACAGACTCGGTTAGCAGGCAATCGTGAGATTGCCACTGAGGTGAGCAGCCGTGTGCTGCAACAGACTTGGCTAACATATGATAGAATGAAAGAATGTAATGTGAATGCATGAATGGAATGAATAAACGTACGAAGGAATGTAATGAACATATGAATGAAAGAAATGATCGTACGTATGCAATGAATGTATGAATGAAATGAACGTATGAATGTATGTAATGTATGAATGAAAGAAAGTAAGATACATACGAA
This sequence comes from Flaveria linearis, assembly GCA_024085815.1. NCBI lineage: Eukaryota > Viridiplantae > Streptophyta > Magnoliopsida > Asterales > Asteraceae > Flaveria > Flaveria linearis. The sequence continues at coordinate 10,575,744 of CM044017.1, read as the reverse complement.
TGGAAGAACTAATATGAAAGAAAGAATACGAATGTAAACAATGAACGGCACACTAACGAAAGTTAATGAACGAACGACGAGGATAATAATAATATTATCTGTGTACGTACTTGTGTGACCGCATATAAGTAAAGAAAGGTTTTTCTTGAGAGGAAAAGCAAAGTATTTTAAACTATAAAACTAGAACTCACTCAGCAACGCTGACTTTTATGTATTTTCCAGTTATCAGGTAACAGGTTGCTGAGGATGGCACACTGAGATGGCTATTCGGCAAGACAAGTCTGACATCCAAATTATGTTTTGACGATATTGTTGTTTTGTAATTCATTCGACTAATTGTTTTGTGACTTAGAAACTAGAATGTATTGCTTAACAACAGCATTTTAAAATGAATGAAGGGTTTTGCCAACTTAATTCCGCTGCTCAATTTATTAATATATATGTGTTTTATGCTGTGAATGACCAACTGTGAGGTGCCCGGGGACGGGGCCTTACAAGTTGGTATCAGAGCTAAAGTTTAAGTGAAACGGGTAAATTTTCAAAAATAAACCTTAACTTAAACTGAGAATGGGACGGAAAGAGGGATGTCAGCCCGAGTAGCCATGTGCCATCAGGTATTGCTTTTCTTAGAAGTTAATCAGTGTTATGTGCGTGTGCTATGTGATTTATGTGTTCTTAGTAGATTTAGATGCTGATGTAGTCAGGATAGGAAGTGCTTGGGGTGTGAAGAGTAAAGTAAGTGGCTAATCACAACTGGCCACTGTAATTAGGGACTTACTATACTTGACATAAACTGAGCTATTCCTTGAATGACTGTTTTAGTGTTTGAATCTTATAGTGCATAGGAAAATGGCTGGGAAGAAACCTTCTAAGGCTGCTAGAGGTAGAGGTCGTCCGCGTACGACTAGGAGCAGTGCTAAAGCTCCTAAGACGACTTCCGTGAACCCCGAGGTTCCTGACCGGAATGAAGAAACAGAGAATGCTAGTCTGAATGCCTCAGCTAGGGAGGCGATTGCTGATGAGGTACACCAGGTCCTACAGGCAGTTATGCCATCTGTAGTGACCGATGTTATTCGAGCTATAAGGAACGAGGAAAGGAAGGAAAAGGAGGACAGGAGAGGGTCGACTGAAAAGGAGAGCAAGGAAGAAGAGGAACGACCGGATCCTGAGATAGTAATATCTGATGAGGAAAGAGATGATGTAGTAGGGGTGACGACCAAGGGGTGTAGTTACGGGGCATTTCAGAGGTGCAAGCCCCCGACTTTCGATGGCAATGGCACTGTTGCAACCGCTCAACGATGGGTAAGGGAGATGGAAGCGGTACTCGAGATCAGCGAGTGCCGTGAGGATCAGAAGGTGAAGTTTGCCACCCACTCCTTTACTGACTCAGCACTATGCTGGTGGGACAATATTGTCCAAGCTGAGGGTTCCAGGGCCATCGGGAAAATGAAGTGGTCCGAATTGAAGAAGCTAGTAATTGAGGAATTCTGTCCTCACAGAGAACTTGATAAGGTCGAGAGGGATTTCCTGCAACTCGAGGCAGGAACCATGACACACCAGCAATACACTACCAAATTCAATGAAATGGCAAGGCTGGTGCCGGATCAAGTGACACCGGTATCTCGAAAGATTAACCGGTACATTCAGGGACTGCCAGCCGACATCCGCAGGCACTTGATTACTGCCCGACCAAGCACCTTTAGATCGGCAGTAGACTTAGCTGGGAGGCTCTATGACGAGAGGGAAGTGATGGTGGTGGAATCAAAGAAGGCCGGTGGTGACCGAAATTGGAATGGAAAGCGGTTCGGGCGTGGTGGCTTTACCCCGAATAACAAGAAGGCGAGAAGGGATAACCGTAGGGTGGGGTCATCAAGCTCGGGACCCAAAAGATGTGACAAGTGTGGTAAGGAGCACGGTGGTGAATGTAGATGGGGGTTAAACGTCTGTTTCAGGTGTGGGAAATCCGGTCATATGGCTAGAGACTGTAAGGCTGCGAGGTGTTTCAACTGCGGTGAAGTGGGCCATATGATAAGGATTGCAAGAAGTCGAGGGCCGAGAGTTCCGGGGCAAAGAAGACGGCAGGGATTGAGGGGCAGAAGACGAGTGCCAGAGCTTTCACTATGACCAGGGAGGAGGCTAGGACGGACCCCGATGTTGTGTCAGGTACGTTTCTAGTAAATCAAACTCTTGCTTCTGTGTTATTTGATTCTGGTGCTAGTAAGAGTTTTATTTCTGCTACTTTCTGTGCTAAATTGCCTGTTAGTAGTAAATGCATTGATGAGCCCTTTGAAGTAGAAACCGCTATTGGTAAGTCCACTAGAGTTACTGATGTGATAGAGGACTGTGCCATAGAGTTAGAAGGTCATAGGTTTGCTGCTAGATTACATGTGATGCCCCTAGGTGGATTTGATGTAGTACTAGGGATGGATTGGTTGGCAACCTATAAAGCGAATATAGTATGTCGAAAGAAGATGATTAGATTGACGGCATCTGACGGAAGTCTGGTGACAATATACGGTGATCGGGTAACGATGATTCCGAAGGTGATTTCGATGGCGGTGGCGGGGAAGTGCATGAGGCGTGGGTGCAATGCCTACCTATGTTATGTGAAGGATGTGGAAACGCCAACTCCACAACTATCCGACGTTCCGGTTGTGTGTGAGTTTCCGGATGTGTTCCCGGAAGACTTATCGGGATTGCCACCTGACCGCGAAATCGAATTTCAAATTGACTTGATACCCGGTGCCCAACCTGTTGCTAAAGCACCGTATCGATTGGCTCCGACTGAGATGAAGGAGCTGATGGAGAAACTGCAAGAGTTGCTTGACAAGGGCTTCATTAGACCGAGTATCTCTCCTTGGGGTGCCCTGGTCTTGTTCGTGAAGAAGAAGGACGGTAGCATGAGGATGTGTATCGACTACCGTGAGTTGAACAAGTTGACCATAAAGAATCGGTATCCGTTACCGAGGATCGATGACTTGTTCGACCAGCTCCAGGGTGCCAGTTGGTTCTCGAGGATAGATCTTCGATCTGGCTACCATCAATTGAAGGTAAGGGAGCAGGACATTCCTAAAACAGCTTTCCGTACGCGTTATGGACACTATGAGTTTCTCGTTATGTCATTTGGTCTAATTAAAGCGCCAGCTGCTTTTATGGATTTGATGAACCGAGTGTGTCGGCCAATGTTAGATAAATCAGTAATTGTGTTCATTGATGATATTCTGATTTATTCAAGGAGCGAAGAAGAGCATGCCGGTCATATTCGGGAAGTGTTGGAGACTTTGAGGAGGGAGAAGCTGTATGCTAAGTTCTCCAAATGTGCGTTCTGGCTACGCGAGGTGCAATTTCTGGGTCACGTGGTAAATGCAAAAGGAATAATGGTAGATCCAGCAAAGGTTGAGGCTGTGATGCAATGGAAATCACCCAAGACGCCATCCGAGATTCGTAGCTTCTTAGGATTGGCGGGCTACTATAGGAGATTTATTCAAGACTTCTCCAAGATAGCCTCCCCTTTGACAAAATTGACCCGTAAGGACATGAAATTCATGTGGGGTCAAGAGCAGGAGAATGCCTTTGAGGGATTGAAGACAAGACTAACACAAGCTTCTGTTTTGACTTTGCCCGAGGGGAATGAAGACTTAGTGGTCTATTCAGATGCATCTTATTCTGGGCTAGGTTGCGTGTTGATACAACGTGGAAGGGTAATAGCCTATGCATCTCGACAGTTGAAAACTCACGAAGTCAACTATCCCACGCACGATCTTGAATTAGCCGCGGTGGTTTTTGCATTGAAGATTTGGCGGCACTATCTATACGGGACGAAGTGCACAATCTTCACCGACCACAAAAGCTTGAAGTACTTCTTCGAGCAGAAGGACCTAAACATGAGGCAGAGGCGGTGGTTGGAGCTGATAAAAGATTATGATTGTGTGATCCATTACCACCCGGGCAAAGCCAATGTGGTGGCTGATGCCCTTAGCCGGAAGGAAAGGCTCGAGCCGATTCGGGTGAAGGCTTATCAGCTGATTATGACCTCTGATGTGATGACACAGGTTAAGGAATTTCAAGACGAGGCTTTAAAAGAAGATCGTCTTAACTCCAAAAGGATGAGGGGTCTAGTTACGGAATTGGGTGAGAACACTCTTGGTGTTAAGACCCGATTCGGGCGAATGTGGATTCCTCGATACGGGGATCTACGTGAAAAGATTATGGATGAGGCCCATAAGACTCGATACTCCATTCACCCCGGTGCCACCAAAATGTACCACGACATGAAGAAGGATTATTGGTGGCCGGGCATGAAACGTGACGTAGTGGAGTACGTGAGTAAATGCCTAACTTGCTTACAAGTAAAGGCAGAACACCAGAAACCTTACGGGAAGATCCAACCGTTGGATATACCCGAGTGGAAGTGGGAGCACATCACCATGGACTTCATCACGAAGTTACCACGTACCCCTAAAGGGTATGATGCTATATGGGTGATAGTTGACCGCCTGACGAAGAGTGCCCACTTCCTACCGATCCGCGAAACGTACTCATCTGAAAGATTGGCGGATCTGTTCATCAAAGAGATTGTAGCTCGTCATGGTGTACCGGTGTCTATTGTGTCTGATCGCGACACCCGGTTTACCTCCAAGTTTTGGAAGAGATTTCATGATGCAATGGGGACGAGGCTACACATTAGTACAGCATATCACCCTCAGACAGACGGTCAGTCTGAGAGGACGATCCAAACACACGAAGACATGCTTCGGGCGTGCGTGATCGATTTTGGAGGAAGTTGGGATGATCACTTGCCGTTAGCAGAATTCTCGTACAACAATAGCTATCATGCCAGTATTGGCATGCCACCCTACGAGATGCTATACGGTAGGAGATGTAGGACGCCCGTATGTTGGGGAGACATTGGGCAAAAGGAGCTGGGAGGTGTTGAGGTGATTGAAGCTACGACTGAGAAATTGGAAAAGATGAAAGCCTTCATGAAAGCGGCGAAAGATAGGCAAAAGTCGTATGCTGACAAGAGGCGAAGACCGATAGAGTTCAAGGTGGTGACCGAGTCATGTTGAAGGTCTCGCCCTGGAAAGGAATCATTAGATTCAGGAAACGAGGTAAGCTAAGCCCGAGATATATAGGACCTTTCCGAATTGTCGCACGAGTAGGAGAGGTGGCCTATCGACTTGAGCTGCCAGATGAGTTAAGTGGAATTCATCCCACATTCCATGTATCTCATCTGAGGAAGTGCTTAGCTAATGAAGACATGGTTGTACCACTGGAGGATATTGAAGTAGACGAACGACTCAATTACGTAGAGCAACCAGTGGCAATCATTGATCGTACAGAAAAGAGGTTGACGAATAAAGTGGTTCCTCTTGTGCGTGTACAGTGGAAGCACAGGAAGGGATCCGAGTCTACGTGGGAGACTGAGGAGGAGATGAGGCAACATTACCCCATCTGTTTGAGGAATAACAGGTTTCGGGGACGAAACCTATATAAGGGGGGTGGACTTGTAACACCCGTATATTTCTTTAAAGAAATAAAAGAATAAAAGAGAAAGAAAATGGGGGAAAGGAAAGTCAACCCTAAGTTGAGGGACCAAAAGTGTAAAAGATGATAAAAATCATGAAAAGTTGGTAATAAGGAGTATGGCTGCCCACTTTTCTGCACACTTGTTTGCATTCGGTTTTTAGAGAGAGAAACAGCAGGGACTTCGATTCTTAGAGAGAGAAAGAAGAAGAAATCGGATTCAAGGTAAGAATTGGTGTTTTTAAGTTGTGTTTTGGCTAAGAAACCGAGAATGCATGTTCTTATGTGTGTGTGTTGTGTTCGGGTTGCACTGTGTGTGTGTGTTTAGGTGTAGAAATGAATGGGAAGTTAAGAAAGGGGATCCAAAACCCGAAGACAAACTAAGGTGAGTTCTAGACCCCTTTTTACCTGTTTTTAAATGCTTTGGGGCTGGAAAATGCATGTAAGTATGTTTGTATAAAACTTGGATTTTATACCCGTATGATTGAATGTATGAATGTATGTGTTATGTTAAGTTTTGCCTAGAATCAGGTGAGCATGTTTAGAACTAGGCATTTTGATGTTTGGGATTTGGAATATGAATTAGATACATGTCCAGGTTGCTAATACGACCAACAGTGTGGTCGTATGACCAGGTGAATTTTTCTAAGTGTGTTGAAGAGTCCAATAGGACTCATACGACCAACAGTGTGGTCGTATGACCAGGTGATATTTTTCTAAGTGTGTTGAAGAGTCCAATAGGACTCATACGACCAATAGTGTGGTCGTATGACCAGGTGATATTTTTCTAAGTGTGTTGAAGAGTCCAATAGGACTCATACGACCAACAGGGTGGTCGTATGACCAGATGATATTTCTAAGTATAGGATGAAAAGTCCAATAGGGCTCATACGACCAGCAGTGTTCTTACGCCTAACAGGGCTCATACGCCCAAGGGGCTTATACGCCCAACAGGGCTCAAACGTCCAGAACACTTAGAATTTTTACAGAAATTTTCTGGAAATCTAATTTATGGGATTTTGACCAGGGTTGACTAGGGCTAATTAATAATGATGTTTCATGCATGGAATGATGGTAAATGATTAACCCTTGATTTCTGTTACTGATTTTATTATCAGTATTTTATTATTATTAACATATTATTATTATTTTAATATTGTTAAGTATGTACTGGCATGACGAAGAATGACTAAGATTTAACGAAGAGCATAATCATTAATAAAGTAAAATATTAATGATAATGAGAAATGGAACGTAAAGTGAAAGATAATGAAAGGGGGAAACATGGTGAATGAATGCATGCATTAATAAATGAATGAATGAACGTAAGAAAGGCTTGCAAGCAATGAATGGAGGTGCACACCCCTGGCAGGTGTTAGCTCAACTGTGATGCGGGTTAGCTACCCCGAAGGATGCATACAGGGTCAATCTTTAAGATTGATAATGAGGTGAGCAACTTTGTGTTGCAACAGACTCGGTTAGCAGGCAATCCGTGGGGTTGCCACTGAGGTGAGCAACTATGTGTTGCAACAGACTTGGCTAACATATTGATAATGAGGTGAGCAACTACGTGTTGCAACAGACTCGGTTAGCAGGCAATCGTGAGATTGCCACTGAGGTGAGCAGCCGTGTGCTGCAACAGACTTGGCTAACATATGATAGAATGAAAGAATGTAATGTGAATGCATGAATGGAATGAATAAACGTACGAAGGAATGTAATGAACATATGAATGAAAGAAATGATCGTACGTATGCAATGAATGTATGAATGAAATGAACGTATGAATGTATGTAATGTATGAATGAAAGAAAGTAAGATACATACGAATGGAAGAACTAATATGAAAGAAAGAATACGAATGTAAACGATGAACGGCACACTAACGAAAGTTAATGAACGAACGACTAGGATAATAATAATATTATCTGTGTACGTACTTGTGTGACCGCATATAAGTAAAGAAAGGTTTTTCTTGAGAGGAAAAGCAAAGTATTTTAAACTATAAAACTAGAACTCACTCAGCAACGCTGACTTTTATGTATTTTCCAGTTGTCAGGTAATAGGTTGCTGAGGATGGCACACTGAGATGGCTATTCGGCAAGACAAGTCTGACATCCAAATTATGTTTGACGATACTGTTGTTTTGTAATTCATTCGACTAATTGTTTTGTGACTTAGAAACTAGAATGTATTGCTTAACAACAGCATTTTAAAATGAATGAAGGGTTTTGCCAACTTAATTCCGCTGCTTAATTTATTAATATATATGTGTTTTATGCTGTGAATGACCAACTGTGAGGTGCCCGGGGACGGGGCCTTACAGAATGACAAAAATATAATGTGAATACAGTTTTCCAACCTACTTTAAAATATAAATACAAATACAAATACAAATTACAACATGCAAACCTACCTTTAATCAGACCCCTCATATATCTCTCCCCAAGATACTTCAGTATCACTCTCAAACAAGTATTGCCTAAAGTCGATGAACAATCTTATACTAGAGGAAAAGTTGTTGTGGACAACATCAAGATCTTCGGGTAAGTCATGGTCAACATTTTGAACATTCTCGTCACTATTTGTACATTCTTGTTCAACAGTAGATCCCATATTTTTTGATGATTAACGTGCTCGACGACCCATCGGTTTTATCATTCATTAAAAGAGTACCGAGCAAACTATCGCACACATTTTGTTCAATATGCATCACATCTAAATTGTGCTTTAGCTGTAAAGAAGACCAATACTTAAGTTCAAAAATATGTTTCGTTTAGAGCAATTTAACTCAAACTCCTCTCCCTTTCTCATAAACCTCCAAAACTAGGATGCTTGCCCGGTAGATGATGGAATAAACGATCGAGTTGAGTTTGTATATCAGCATCACTAAATTGTTTAGGAGGTGCTATTATATCAGGTTGCCCATTAATTCTAAATTTGTTCTCCATGTATGGTTAGAATCTAAGAACCGATGATGACCAACATATACAACTTTATTCGTTACTCGTGTTTAAGGAGTGTCTTCGTTGTAAGTCGAGCATGCTTTGTATCCCTGTCCGGTCCAATCTGATAGACTACTATGGGCTGGAAAGTCGTTTATAGTCCACAACACCGCCTTCATTGTGAGGAATGTGTTTGTTACCACGTCTTTAGCAATGGAGGCAATTGTATGTGGTGAGTACAACTGGCCATATGCTATGAGCCGAACTCATGTTACCAATGGATTAAAACTATCAGCTGTAAGCCTAGGCGAATATTTCGGGGTTCCTTCGCGAAGTTAGAGTACTTTTTATCAAATTCTTTCATGAAGATCCGTCAACAGGATGACGGATTGTACCTTCTTCTGATCATCCAGTGCTGTGCCATATCATATCTTTTCCGTGTGCCTTGAACAATACAAACGTCTTAGCCGAGGGGGTCAAAGGAAAGTATCGTAACACCTTGTGAGCTACTTTCTTACCCTTTGTGTTTTTATCAACCATCGACTCTCCTTACAAATAGGGACAATTCTGTAATAACTTATGGTTGTTCCAGAAGAGAGCACAATCATTTTTGCACACGTGTATCGACTCATACCCTAAACCAATCTTCTTTAAAGTCTTTTGATAACATAATGCAAAAGGGGGATCTTGTTGCCTTCTGGATGTGAGTATACAACAACTTAAGGAGCTCATCAAATGAACTATTAGTCCATTTGTTTTCACCTTGATATGCATAAGCTTTGCTAATAAGTCAAGGGAAGAAAACTTACTACAACCGGGATATAATTCTGACTGGACTTCATGTAACAAGTTTTCAAAATCATCAGTGACACCTTCATTCTCTGTACAAGGGTTCTCTTTGTTAAGGTTGGTATTCACTTCCATAAGATCTTCAATAACGCTAGCCATATCATTAGTATACGTAATATCATCTGTACTACAACTTGAGAAATTGAGGGTTCATGATGATAAATCCAGTCCGAATAACTACACTAGAAACCCCACGTGAAAAATGATACTTCACTTTTACCAAAGATAGCATGACCGAATTCCGATATTTAATACACGGACAAAAAACATAACCTCTATTGTTGACCAGATTCTTGCATGTCACACCCTCAATTTCCATAAACGGGGTTTTACTGTTAGGCGTGTGACCATACCAGGATCTCAGACACGGTCATATCAAAACGACACTATATGAGTTTAAAAATAAACGTTTGACTTAAATCAGAGTACATAAATGTGACATCTCACAATGTCAAGCAAAGAACATTGTGGGTCTACTTTCACATTGTGTGGAAGCTCAGATGATACAGATGGATTTGATGATATGATTGACAACGAATCATCAAATCCGAAAGTTCTTCAAAGTATACTCAGAAAAATGAAAACACAAACTGCATCAGAAGAAAAAGAAATCACTATGATCTACCTATGGTTTCTGTTCACTTTCTGATGAACAAAGTTCTTAGAAACATTAAGATATTCCCAAATCAGTAAGGAAACCTATGATTCTTATTGTTGAAGATCATGTGGTGATGTGATAGTGTGTGACATCTGTCACTAACAAGTGCATCAATAGACATTAGTTTATTAACTCTCTGTGTGGTGTTAACTATCTCCACGTATTTATTATTTTGTATATTTATCGTTTAAACGAACCCTTCGTATACTCGTTTATAATAAAAAATTAATAATCTAATAAAAATAATAATATAATAATAAACAATAACAATAATATAAATAATAATAATATATGACAATAACCATAATATAATAATAATAATATAATAATAATAATAATAATAATAGTCCAGGGGGCTGTTGGTTATTTCTGAAACTTCAAAGAAGTTTAAAAAACATAAAATAACAAATATAAAACCGCAGGGACCATTCGTGTAAATTTTTAAACCAAACCCCCGCCCCTCGTTTTTCCGGCGGAACTCCGGCGAGGATTCCGGCAACACTCCGGCGACCTCAAAACCACCCTAAAACAGTAACTGAACAGGTATCGAATCAATTTCAACCTAGCCGCGACTGTTCTTCTAGTGTTCTAAGCACTATCTCAACTCAAAACAGGTAAATGGACACCACTACTAAGCACTATCTCAACTCAAAACAGGTAATTGAACACACTAACTTATCGTTTTTACATAGGGATAAAAGCCCTAACCTTATTTGATTATTATCTGCGAATTGGGGTTCAATTTGGTGAAATCGAATTAGGGTTTATAGAGAATTGGGGAAACTAGGAACCATCTTAAAAACAAAAAATAAAACCGAGTTCTGTCACGGCTAAGGCCTTTGGTTCACCGTTCAGTACATGCATGCTAACAGTGAGGTCCCGGGTTCGACCCCGAGCACCCTCATTTATTTTTTAAGGCTTTAAACTTCTAAAAATTATACAAAATCCCTAAAAATTATAAAAATAAATTTTATAAACTTCCTTTATTTTAAATCTCACAAAAATATTTTCTGTAAATTTATTTTGTTAAAAAAACCTTAAAAATCTTATAAAATATTATTTATAAATATTATAAATAATCATTTTATAAAATAGGCATTATATCGTATTAATATAAAATAATCATGGAAAATCATAGAAATTATACATAAATTATTTACAAACGTAATTATAAGTTATATACGTAATCGTAGCAATGTTAAATAATATTCAAAATATTACGATGAATTAGACATAATTATCTAAACATTATCAGATATTAAACCAAGAACACTAAATTTATAATCAAACTTGAATACATATATCTAATCGTGTACGAGTCAAACCGAACCGACTCGAATTCAAACCAAACATATCTATTCGCGTGAATATGTTTTAAAGGCTTAGTTTGTAAATCCTCTGAAAGTCTCCCCAAAAACAAAATAACACGATCTCAATCTTGTGAACGCGGAATATAAACAAGATTGGAGTAGAAGAAGAATCAAATTGAACTCAAATGATATGAATTGATGAACAGAACCTATTACAGGTCTTGTGCGATTTCGCACAGAACAAAATGATAATATGAACGAAAAGCTTAATTAAAAACGAAAACAACCTATTTATACAAAACATGAGTTCTCGCGCGACACGCTTTTCGCGTGGAACAAGCTTTCGCACGGCTTCAATCTCTCGCGTGGATTCCTTTCTCGCGTGAGATGCTTCTCGCGTGGGAACTGCATCTCGCATGGCTTCTGCTTTTCGCACAGATCAAACTTTCGCATATGATGTTTTGCCGAGCCTTGATTTGTCTTCTACAATCTCCCCCTAGGCTCGGTGAAACATAATCAATCAAAGTCAACATTCGCCTTCTTGTAAGAGCCAGCATAGGCATACCATTTGTTTCTCAGGATCCGGTCAATCATCCATACGTACTGGCAAGATAGAAAATAAACAGATTCATTAGCTGAAATTGGCAGTGTAACAGCTTGAATAAGTCGTCTTTGCCAAACTTCATCAAGTCTGCTGGATCAATGATTCGATAAGACCTGTCTATACATCTGATCACAGCGTGACCGGAATCCTTTTCACATCTCCAAGATATAAGTGTTTCAAGTATTGGGAGGAACTGGAGCATGCACAGGGACTTTTCTGATAAATTTGGGATGTTGATAGACTCGTATCTTCATAGGAGCTTTAGTATTTCATCAATTCTTGTTGAGTCATCAATCAACTTTGATTTTGCAGTCTTAAAGTCTTTGAAATTTGTGCGCATCTCCCTTCTTATCATGGATCTCATGAGTTCAGCTTCACTGTAATTACTCTCATTGAAGAATGGAGCTTTGCCCATGGAGTATAAATCAGCAGCACGTAAAGTATGGAAGTCTTGAGTGCTCTTTAGATAATCAATCTCTCCATTCCTTCTCTTTATGACATACATCCTTTTCTCGCTATCATAACCCCAGCTAATAACATGAGACAATTCACCATACTTCTGTTTTGGCTTTGAGATAAACAAAAATGAGCTTCAGTAGGTGGTGGTGGTGCTTGAACTGTAAACCTCCTCTAGTGTATAGGGCAATCTGACCAGTAGTATTGTCTTTGTAGCATCAGTAGGAGTTTCACCACTCAGTCTCATTGGGAATTTCTCCTTCTTCAAGATTGATGTCTTTGAATAGCTCTTGAAGGTTGTTCCCAAAAATGTCTGTATACTCATTCTGCTCTTCCAGATCATCAAAAATATCAAGTTCTTCTTCAATAGTTCCAGATGAAGTTTGTTGAAAAGAATACAGTTCCTTTTCATAAACACTTTCCGTGGCAGGGTCTAGTGGATCATATCCTTCTGGATTACTAACACTTGGTCTATCGACATTGTCAGTGTTAGTATCTCCAGTAGGACTCGAAGAAGAACCTGTAGCATTACCTCCATCATTATCATCTCCATCATCATTATTACCATCATTACCTCCATTATCTCCACCATCATCATCATCACCATCATTTCCACCATCGTGATCATCATTTTCATCATCATCCTATCATTATCATCCTCATAATCATCAGAATCAGCATAATCAACTATTCATCCTGTTTATGAACAATAGGCATAGAAACCATGTGTCCGGCTCAACGAAAGCTGTAGATGTGTAAGCTTCGGTGATAGGTACTTCAGATGAAATAGGAACATCTTCAGTAGTGCTTCACTTGGCTGTACAATAGATGCTTGTGCTTCGTTGACTGTTTCCTTCTCAGGAACAGTCTCAGTAGCAGGTGGACTTGGAGAGCGTCTACTTGATTCACCAATTACTGTAGTAGACCTTATGATAGTGGCTGATGAAAATAGGTCTGTGAAATGAATTCTCTCAGCTCGTTCAGTTGTCTCTCCAATCCAGAAGTGTAGTCAAACATGCTCTTCATTTGCTGTTCAAGAGAGGCCAATCTTGTGTCTTTGATAGCTGAGTCGAGATGAATCATGTTGATCAGATTTGTCTTTTCATCATTGCCTTTCTTTAACTCAGCAATCAATTTCATATTCTCAAAGTTTTCTTTCTCCAGGTTCTTTATTCTTTCTTCCAACGTGATAGAACCAGGAGTGCTGGATGATTCCTCTCTTCTCTGAAACTCAGGAGGAGTATTCAAAGGTATCGACATCAAACTCTAAATTTTCTTGATGAGGTGGTGTAGAAAAACCTGAGCCAGAAATATTAGCTGCTCCAGAAACAGGAACTGTTTCTGTTTCAGGAGCAGAAGAAGTCACATTGGCTGCCTGATCTTGCTCTGTCTGGTGACAACCACATGTGTTCGTGGTCTCATTGGTACAATACCTCGGACCTCTCTTTCTTGCCGGAAAATCTCTCCTTCTTGCCATACGTTTTCTTCGTGAGGAGGTACTTGGACGACTCTTCAGGGACATAATCAGTATCCCTGTCTTCCTCATTTGGTCGAGAAGATGTTGGAGTAGAAGGGGTTGGATCAGTTTGGATCACATAGGGAACATTCCCTATTTGATCACTAGCAGTCTCAGAACTGGAAGCAGAGTGAACAACTTCTTCCATTCCTCCTTCACGCACAGGCTCATCTTCAAATAGCTTCTCAATCTCTTCATCAATATTATCTCTAGTAGTAGAAGTAGAAGCACCATTCTGTGCATCATCAGCATGAGCACCTTCATCAAACTCATCAACATGTTCATCAATCTCAGAAAATTTTCCGATCTTCGCAAAACTTTCACCAGAGCATTTGTTTCCTCTGGCTCCAGTAAGGTGTGTAAAAATCTCCTTCTTAATTGTCTGTACAACATATTTAGGAGATCTCTGAGTGGCAAGCTCAGGAAAAGCATCGTTGATGATCAGCTGAATGAATCTGGGATACATGATAAACTTTCCCCTGGATTGGCCGTAGCGTTTTTCACCATCTCTTGAAATATAACGCCAGAAATGCTGAATGGAATATCATCCACCAGAGAAACCAATAAGGATCCAAACACAGCACTAAGACTATCCATGCCAGCCTTCAAATTACTCAAACAGTGAATTACCACATGAAATAAATATTTCCAGTATGGTGGTAACCACTTCTTCTCCAAACTTGGATATCTATACTCATATCCCATCCGAGATAGACAATCCATAACTACATCATCATCTAGTCTTGTTGGTGCTCCCTCTTGGTCATTAAACAGAAGAACTCTGTTTAGTATGGCTTGAGAAACTGTCACCCTTTTATCCTTTACAGTGGCTGTGATAATCTGGTTTCCAGCTTCGTCCTTTTCTAGAGCAGCAGTGCTCCAGAAAGAATCTATCAATTCGGAATAGATGGCTGGATCAGCAGAAATAGCATAAACAATCCTTGAGTTCTTCAGCCCCTCAATCATAGAAGAAAATAATTCCTTCCCTTCCGGAACCTCATCCAAGTATGCAACACAATTATGATTCTTATTAAAAATCATTTGTGCCATCTGCATTGTCAAATAAGATCAAGATTAGAATACTCAGAATATAACTTAATTAAACCAAAATATTTCAACACTTAGAACATTGAACAAAACTTTTTACTTAGAAAATTTCATCACTTGAAAACAATTAATCATCTCAAAGTTTTATTACATTTACGGTTTATCACATTATTATTGTGTACAAGTACAATTGAGACACAATGCTTCAACTTAGAAAACTTTTACAACTTTCAGTTATGCGAAAATCAACATTTGCAAAAATTAACAATGAGGACAATTGTTAGCGAAACACACTTTTCACGCGACAAAACACTGTAATGCGAAACTAAGTTAGTGCGACAGATACAATTCATGCGACAACACATGTTTATGCGAAATAATGTTCACGCGAATTACTTTGCGAAAACTTAGTTCAGCAAAACGTGTATGTCATGCGAAAACAAGACTCACGCGAGAACAAGGTTCACGCGACAAATCTTTTTCGCGTCTGTTCAGTTTCTTGTGCGATTCGCACAACCCAACTTCAAATTAACAGTTCACAAATCGATTTTAATCCATGAAGTCCAATCCATTGCTGTCGCCTAAGTCTATAAGGTTGATTTCATCTTTCAATTTCATCATTTAAGTCCTTTTATTAAGATTTTAAATTCAAGTTGTTAGGTTCCCCTTACATTGTATCTCTACAGTAACAAACACAACCTTTATACCTTTAATCACACATGAAGTACTGAGAATGAGATGTGGAACAAATCACAAAGTAGGAGTGAAATGATGACAGATTTTTGTGTATGCGAGAAGAGATTTCGGATGTGAGCGAAAGGGTTTTCGGATGTGTTTTTGAGCGAAAAGTGATTATGTCTTGAACAGTGTGATATTTAAACCCTGATAAGTCACGCGAAAACCAATTTCGCAAATCCTTCTGTTTCGCGTGACTCTCCATTTCGCGTGCGAATCAATGAATTTCAAAATTTCAACTTTTTAAATCTTTTCAAACCTTTACACAACTTTAAATCCTTTTATTTTCAATGAATTAAGTCAACATAAAATGTTATTTACCAAGTGACCAATTAATTTAATGAATCTTCAATTTTCAAAATTTTCTTGTTATTTATTTGTCCTAAAAAATAAAACACTATAAAAGTGAAATAAAAACAAACACTTACAAACAAAATAACAAAAGAATGAAAACAATTAAAGAATCAAGATCGGATTTGCTTGTTTTGTTATATAAATTTTCATAATGAGATCATATAGTTCTTTTGTCAAGTTAAGACTCTGTCCGGCTTTATTTAAAATAACTGGTTAAGTTGATTGTCAATATCTGTTGTCCGCTTTAAACTTATACTTCATGTTTTACTCAGAAACATAATGAGTGATATATATCATGTTTTGTGTTGATTTAATATAAGTCAGTGGATCCCACAATCAGAACTTCTGTAAAGTAATTATTATTCTTCAAGACACTATTGAGATTTTTCAAGTCACCCCAATTTGACTTAAACCATGCATTGATGATCAGTGATACCATTTATTGTAATCCTAAATATAACTATTTGAGCATAACTAGCCTGAGAAATATTTCTTAACCCGGAATATTAACAAGTTTAAGGACTTACTGACAGCCATCCGGACTTACGTCTGCCCTCTCAAGATGTTTAGGACTTACAAGCCATTCGGACTTACATGCCCCATCTTTCGATTTTGCCTTCCAAAGTTAAAAACTATTCTCAAAATCAGAAAATATATACCATATAGTATGTATGTCATTTAGACATATCTTTTGATTTGTTGTGCTTCTTGGCATCTTATATCCTATATGGCCTTTTCCTTTTGGCATCTTTTTGCTCAATTATTTCTTTTTGTATTTTTCTCTTTTGTTTCTTTTTGTATTTTTATCTTTTATATATATATATATATATAGTTATGATAATCACTGAATCAATCATATACAGGCTTGAGTATGACAAGATTATATCTCTCAGTCTGTGTTAGAACATTTTGGCACAGAATCCTGATATGTTCCCCACTAATCATATTTCTTTAATTCAAGTGTAATCACTCAATTATGATCTTTTCATTTCTGAAAGCAAAGCCTATCAACATATCAAACATAATCCAAGTGTATTCGTATTTAAGCCTTTGAAAGTACTTATACTCGTTTTGAACTTTGTAATATCATTTCTCATTTAAGTATGAAAATTTCTTCTTTTGATTTTGGCAATCCTTTGATCTTAACTCCCCTAAGACCAAAAATATTTTTCAGAACTTGTTTTTCTAATTTTCTCCCCCTAAAATTGCAATTTATTCTTTATTAAAAAAATTAAAAAAATCTTTTTGTGAAGATTCATTAAACCAATTTATCCAAAGTTAATCATTCCCAATGATTGCACAAGGAAATCAAATCGAGAATGATCAAACGCCTTGGTAAATAAATCAGCGATATTTTCAGTTGACGGCACTTGTTTTAGATGAATAAGTTTACGATCAAAACAATCGCGGATAAAATGGATGCGGATGTCAATGTGTTTAGTTTTTGAGTGTTGAATGGGATTTTTCACGATGTTTAGAACTGCCGTGTTATCACACCAAATTGGTGTGTCATAAATGTTGAGACCATAATCGAGAAGTTGTTGCTGAATCCAGACAAGCTGGGAACAACAACTCGAAGCAGCCACATATTCAGCTTCGGCAGTGGATGTGGATACAGTGTTCTGCTTCTTACACTGCCAAGAAATGAGTCGGTTACCCAAGAATTGACATCCTCCTGTGGTCGATTTCCTGTCTAAGTTACAACCACCATAATCACTGTCAGTATAAGCAAATAAATTGAAATCGGAATTTCGAGGATACCAAAGACCAAGTTTAGGTTGACCCTTGAGATACTTGAAAATCCGCTTGACAGCTTTCATGTGTGATTCCTTTGGATCACTTTGATAGCGGGCACACTGACAAACAGGGAACATGACATCCGGCCTGCTTGCAGTGAGATACATGAGGGAACCAATCATCGATCTGTAAAGATGTTGATCAACTGATTCTCCTAATGGATCCGGAGTAAGAGTAGGACGAGAAGCCATTGGAGTTGGAGCTACTTTGGAATCTTGAAACTTGTATTTCTCAAGAATTGTCTGAACATATTTTTCTTGATGAATGAGAATACCCGTCTCAGATTGAGTAACCTGAATACCCAAGAAAAATGAAATTTCCCCAAGGGAACTCATCTCAAACTTCTTCTTCATCACCTCTTCGAACTCCGTGCACATACTATCATTTGTGGAACCAAAAATGATATCATCGACGTAGATTTGAACCAAAATGATATCATCACCTGATTTTCGTATGAATAAGGTTTGATCAATTGCACCTCTTGAATAACCATTTGCAAGCAAATGTTCAGTCAGAGTTGCATACCAAGCACGAGGTGCTTGATGTAATCCATATAGCGCCTTATCCAACTTATATACATAGTCAGGATGATCTGGGTCTTCAAATCCAGGAGACTGACAAACATAGGTTTCTTCCTTCATTTCTCCGTATAAAAATGCAGTTTTAACATCATCTGGTACACCTTGAAGTTCATGTATGAAGCAAAGGCTAAGAATATGCGTATTGCTTCTAGTCTTGCAACTGGAGCATACACTTCTTCATAGTCCAATCCTTCAACTTGATAAAATCCCTGCACAACAAGATGTGCTTTATTCCGAACTATAACACCTTTTTCATCCGTCTTGTTTCTAAAAATCCACTTTGTCCCAATCGGAAGCTTATCCTTTGGAAGTTCAACAAGATGCCAAACATTGAGTTTCTTGAATTGCATCAACTCATCTTGCATTGCTTCTATCCAGCTGTTTTCTTTGAGTGCCATTTCCACATTCTTGGGCACTATTTGTGATAGAAAGCAAGCATATAGACATGTGTTGATTGCCCCTGATTGACTTCTGGTAATTACACCTTGTGCAACGGACCAATGATTGCTTCAGTGGGATGAGTTTTATGTATTCTCAATTGAGGAATCTCATCTGCAACCATTCCATCTTCCAAATTTGTAATATGTTCAATATTATCATGAGCTTCTTCAGAGTGTTGAGATTGATACACAATAGTTTCTTCAAGTGTGTCATCTGAAACATGAGTTTCAGAAGCAGTAGACACATTTGGAGATTCTTCAAATGGAACTTGAATGATTTCTATTGGTGTATGTATAGTTCTGACGAAGATGAAGATAATGGAGAACTCAAAGATTCTTCCAAATCCTGAGTAGAAATTTGTTCTGAAGAAACATCTAATGACTCAGAACATGCAGATACAGGTACAGAATTTGTAGGAATATCTTTGGATGATGAAGCAACAGCAGAATCATCAGATATCAAAGATGAAAGATCCTCAGTGATTTTGTTGTCCAAGGAGATTGCTTGAGAAGTAGAATCTGCAGATGAAGGTTTAAAAATTTTAAAATTTATGAACAAAGATTCATAATCATAAACCCATGAAGGAGCTAAACCTGCATCAGTTATGTTAAGCTCGTGCCAATCAATGTTATATGACTCGACTATTTGTCTAGTTCTTTTATTATAAACACGATATGCAACTTTATTGGCAGCATATCCCACAAAGTAACATTCATCCGCCTTTTCAGAAAACTTTGAAGATGATTCAGTTGTATGCAACAAAGTGCAACAACAACCAAAGGCTTTAAAATATTTAACTTTGGGTTTGTGTTTATAAAATATTTCATAAGGAGTCTTATTTAATCTTTTGTTGATTAAAGCACGATTTTGAACATAACATGCAGTATTTACTGCTTCAGCCCAAAAGAACAAAGGTAATTTGGCAGCAGAGATCATCGTTCTAGCAGCTTCAATCAATGTTCTATTTCTTCTTTCTGCAACTCCATTCTGTTGTGGAGTGCCGGCAGCACTGAATTGTCTGGCAATTCCCTTGGATTCACAAAACTCATTCAGAGTTTGATTGCAAAACTCTGTTCCATTGTCACTTCTGATGCATTTTACCTTTTTCTCTGTCTGATTCTCCACCAAAGTAATGAACTTGATCAAAGATGTGGAGTTTCATCCTTAGATGCTAAGAAAACACCCAAGTAAATCTAGAAAAGTCATCAGTAACAACCAGACAGTAAGATCTTCGACCCAAACTTAAAACACTTACTGGACCAAAAAGATCCATGTGTAAGAGTTGTAAGATTGATTCGACTGAGTTGTGTGCAACTGGTTTATGAGGAAGTTTATGTTGTTTACCCTTTGAACATGACAAACAATGTTCATTTAATTGAAATTCTTTTTCGGGTAAACCAATAACATGATTTCCACGTACAAGTTTATTCATGTTTTTAAGATTGACATGTCCTAATCGACGATGCCATAACATGGAATCATTCTCCGAGGCTTTGGATAGTAAGCACGAAGCTGTTACCAAAGAACTAGAACAATGCATATCAAGAAGATATGTATCATTGTCTCTCGGAGTCCTCATCAAAATCCATTCATCAGGAACAACAAAACCTGGTTCTAAAATTAAGCATTCTTTGTTAGTAAAGTGTGTAGAATATTGTTTGTCACAGATTTGAGACACACTTAGCAGGTTATGTTTTAATTCCTCAACAAAATTAACATTTCAAAACTTAGGACGCCGTTTGTAACTGTACCACGTTTAGTAATTCGTCCTCCTCTATCTCCTGCAAATATCACTCTCCCTCCGTTGTATGATTGCACATCTTGTAGTAATGATAAGTTACCCGTCATATGTCTTGAACAACCGCTATCTACATGCCATAGACTTTCAGTAGTCTTTTGCGGTTGTCCCTGCATTCGTAACAAAATTACTTAGATTTTGGTACCCAAGTCAAGCAAGACTTGAGCACATTTTGAGTTGCAGCAAGACAAAATGATTTGATATTTTTATATTTGGTTTGCACATCATTCTTTTCATTTATGCTTTTAATCTTGACATTTTCTATTACATCATTAGTCAAATTCTTATCCGTCTGACATTAAAATCATTAACAACCTTTGATTTCATATTATTTGAAAATTTTCCACGAGTGAAAAATAGTTTTCTATTATGAGAAATAGAATTATGAAATCTTTGTTTACTTAATGATTTTTGTCTAAAGGACAATTATTTGCCAAATGATTTGTGTTTCCACACTGAAAGCATCTCTTTGTTGTGTGTGGAAAACAAACTGTGGATGACAATTATGAAAATTGTCATAAAAACCAAAGTCAGATTGACTAGGTTTAACTTTCTCCACAGTCTCTCGAATCTTTGTCTCGTTTGACAATTGCAAATTCATCTTTTGCAGACTCGAGGAAATTGATGAATTATGACCACTTTGGATTGTAGATTTGGCAGTTTTGACTTTTGGAATTGGTGTGTTGAAACAGGAACAGTCTTTGATTCTGCTGAGTAGGACCAGACTTTGAATTTGCTGGATGAGGACCAGGCTTAGATATACGGATTGGTGCTGGAGAAGGACCAGGCTTTTGAATGTTCAGATTAAATGCAGAAGAATCATTCACTTGCAAATCTGGGCTACATACATCTTGATTCACAAGGTTAGCATTATAATGTAGTTTATTTTTAAAGAATCGAGAATTCGTTTCTTTAAAAATATGTTCTTCATTTTCAACTATCCCTTTTGAAACAAATCTATTTTTAAAATCCTTTTCCATTCTTTCTTTCTGATTTACCCTTAGATTTGCATTCAAATTATATTTGCTATTTGATTTCATCTCATTCAAAATAACATTCTTTTCATTTCCTGACAAGTTTTGTTTACAAGCAGATTGTGAAACTTTTACATTCTTATTTTTCAAACATTCATTCTCATTCTCTTCCTCACTATCACTTTCCCAATCTTCAACCAACCCATCCACCTTCATTTATCTGCAAAAAGATTTTCAGGTGATTGTTTAGGTTTGGGTACTATGATAGGATCAACAGATAAATTTATTTTGACAGAAGGTTTTAAGTCTTGAGATGGAGAGAATCCAATTCCATAGACCATATCAGAATCACAAATGTTATCAGATGATGGTAAACATGAGTAATCATGATTAATTGGAGGAGCAATGTTAGAAAATCCAACACCACACTTTCCTCCTTTGATCTTCTGAGTCATTTGTGACTTGATTATTCCTTCAACCATTATGATGAAAGTTCAAATTTCTCAACAGTCAATTTAACCGTGGCTAATTCACTGTTGAGTCGATTAATTTCTAGAGCGAGTTCATTGTTTCTATTTGTCAAGTCATTATTAGTACATCCTTTATCATGAAGATTTAATTTCAAATATATATTGTTTTGTTTAAACCTTCAAGTTTTTCTTTAAAAATCTTTTCATTTGACTTGTGTTTGCTAGCTTGATACTGAAGTTTTTCAACTTCCATTATCAGGCTCTCATTGTGAACTCTGTATCTTTGAACTTTCTCAACACATGTATTTTTACATAGACTATCATATACCTTTGGTTCTGAAGTTTCCCCTTCTGTTTTCTCTATCTTCTTGACCATGAATGCTTTCATTTCATCAGCTGGTTCTTCCATTGGAGCACTATCAACAGTCTTTGGATCAATGCATGGACTTTTGACTGTGAGCTCGACAGTGTATTCATCAATCACACTTTCTTCTTCAGCAACCTTTTCAACCTGATCTTCCTTCACAATAGTCTCCTTATCTTCAATCACTTTTTCATCCTCTATTTCAACTTTCTCCTTCTCTTCTTCCACCGTAGCAAACAAACCCTCCAACAAATCATCAGACACGAATTCAGCAAACAAATTTTCCTCCTCTTCTGGTTCTGGAACAATTTTGCAACAAAAGCAGTAGACAAATGTAAATCAAGGGCCTCCATTTGATCAGACCAATCATATTCAGCATTAGTTTGAGAAACTAATGCTTTAGTACCACCAGAAGTACTTGCTTTGTCTTTCTTTGGCTCTATCTCCACAGTCACCATCTTCTTCGGGCCTTCATTTTGACCAGTTTTTGGTTCAGTACACTCTCTGGCGAAATGACCTGGTTTGTCACAGTTGTAACACCTCAGGTTAGATTTATCGAAACCAATTTTGCTAGAATTGTTAACGCCAAACATTTTCCTCCCAGTTCTTCTAGCAAAATTCTTCGCCCTGTAAACTACCATGGCCATTTGATACTTGATGTCATTCTCTTCAACATCATCCGGATTAACTTGTTGAAGATCATCAACCAGAACATTTGGAGCAGTAAGTCTTCCGGCCATGAAAGCTTCATAACTTGACATGAAAGTGGTGAAAAGAGCAAGATGCTCCTCAGCAATCTGAACAGTTTGTTTTGATGGACTAGTGGTAGCAACATAAGCATGTTGACCACTCTGAGAATCTTGAGATTGAGAGACTTGTTGATGGATGATGGGGGAATAATGTTGAGCAGCTGGAACATGAACTTGGTGGTTTACTGCTGGTTGAATAAAAGAAGATGCTGCACTTCCAGATTGTTGTTGCTGACACATTTGTGTATAACTGACATAGTAATTCGGATTACTAGCCATCTTTGCATAGAGAGCAGTTCCTTCAGCACCCAGAGAACTAAGATGATTAGCAGCACGCTGCTTATCGTCCATAGCATAAGACTTGATTGTTGAGATGAGATCAGTCAACTGAAGAGTATACAAGTCTTTGGTTCTCTTTATCAATGTACAGTTGTTATTCCAACTGTAAGGAAGTGAGTTTAGCAACTTCTTGTTCACAGTAATGGGTTCCAGAGTAATACCCGCACTCTTCATTTTTGTGACCAGTCTAACAAACCTGGCCATCTGAACTTCCAGCTCTTCACCAACAATATGATTGAACATGTTGAACTCTTGATTCAACATATCCTTTTTGCTCTCTCTCATTCTTTGTTGCCCATAATCTGAGACTCCAGAGCATCCCAAAGCACTTTAGCACCCCTGAACTCTTGAAACTTTTGTGAGATCTCAGTAGTAAGAGCCATTGTGATTGCAGCATACGCTTTATCATCCAATTCCAATCTCTTGATGTCGTCTTCATCCCACAAATGTTCAGGTTTCTGAACCATTTCACCTTTATCATTTTTGTACAACGGAATGTAAGGACCATACTGGATTGATCTCCACATCTTCGGTTCCGTGTAAATAACATATCTCTCGAATCGGAAAGCCCAATCAGAATAATCATCTTCACAGAGAAGCCTCGGTGGCTTGTTACCAGTACGAATTTCTGTGTCTAGATGAAGTGAAGCAGTAAGATGCTTCAAATTCGGTGTTGTTGAAGCCATAGTGATCAGAAAGTCAAAAATCTGGTTTTCGTGAGAGATAAGAACTCGTGCGAAAAGTGATTTCGCGCGGATTGAGTTTTCGCGTGATGAAGCAGTTCGTGCGAATTTCCAAAATTATCTTTTCACGCGAATCGCACAAAAGGTGAAATACCTAACTGAGCGAAAACACCACTTTTCGCGTGCGAGAACTTGCAGATCAAGCGAAAACGTCGATTTTGTGCAGAAACAAATTTCCAACTGTTTGTTCACGCGAATGTTACCTCCAATTCACTGATTAAGTTTGATTAAACCCATTTTAATCCAATTTTAATGAATTTAAGTCAATTTTAATCAAAATTAAGCTTAAAGTTCACTAATTCAGTTCAATTCGGTCCAAATCAGTCCAAATCCTCCACAATCGAGCAGCATAACATTGCCATCTCAGAATCTAATGTAATCAATGATGAATTCTTCAAAAATCGAGTAGAACACAATCTAATTCTTCTCCAAATCGTGGTTCAAGAGCCTAATGCTCTGATACCAATTGTAAATCCTCTGAAAGTCTCCCAGAAACAATAACACACGATCTCAATCTTGTGAACGCGGAATATAAACAAGATTGGAGTAGAAGAAGAATCAAATTGAACTCAAATGATATGAACTTGATGAACAGAAACCTATTACAGGTCTTGTGCGATTTCGCACAGAACAAAATGATAATATGAACGAAAAGCTTAATTAGAAAACGAAAACAACTATTTATACAAAACAAAACGCGCGAACACGCTTTTCGCGTGGAACAAGCTTTCGCACGGCTTCAATCTCTCGCGTGGATTCCTTTCTCGCGTGAGATCTGCTTCTCGCGTGGGAACTGCATCTCGCATGGCTTCTGCTTTTCGCACAGATCAAACTTTCGCATATGATGTTTTGCCGAGCCTTGATTTGTCTTCTACATTAGTTATAATCAATAATAGGTATGATCGTGTTTGATCGTGCATTGCTTTATTCTGTGAAGTCTTTGTGCATTACATCAACTCAAGGTGAATTTCGTGGCCCTTTTTATGCTTATACAAGTTTTCAAAGTTTTCAATCAATGGGGGAAAAGTATGCTCACCTGTTTTCAATGCTGTACATCATATATTCAATTTTCATACTTGGAATCAACGTGATACAGTTTTGCATACATACATGGTGTTATTCTATGGATTCTTACAACCATTAATTCCCGGTTTGGGATCCCACGGTTAGGTATTGGTAGTACTACTGGGTTGACACCCCCACCCATCGACGATTGGTTAACTTGCAAGTTTCTAACACAGCTGCCAGCAATCAGGCCATGGGTGAATATATTCCGTCTAATTTATATGCATAACGTCATTAGGTTTGGTTTTCTAAAACACATGTTATGTGGTTTTTGCTTGCAGTATGATTCCACATCAAATTCTATACATCATCAATTACATGTTTTCAATTTAAACCTGCGGAACTCACCAACATTATGTGTTGACATTTTTTAGCATATCTTTTCAGGTGATCATAATCAGAGAGGATAGCTAGAGCAGATGCCTTAGCAGAGACCCTTAGGATTTCAATAGATTTACATTAGTATTGTTTGTTATTTGTTTTGAACACTGTGTATCTTGGATTATAGAATCCATAAGACTATGATAGTCGTGGAACTGACTAACCACGACACAAGTCACCATTGTGTCGGGCGACGTCATGACACGAGGATTTTGCAAATATTATGTCTCTGTAATTATACCAAGTGTTATGACGATCCCGTCCGTCGCATCCTCGTGTTTCCTCTATAAGCGAGGGTGTGACAGATTGGTATCAGAGCCTTGGTTATAGAGAATTAGGTGGAGAATTCGACCTAGACTATAACCTAAGAACCTTCATATAGAATGCATGCTAGGGATTGTGTGCATTTGATTTTACCTAAATGTCTTTCATGATTTGTGTGACACATAGACACCTGTATTATGGATTTCCTGGCAAAAAGGCCTTCGGGCTAAGGCAAGCGTATTCGTATAAATCTCATTGCGAGACCAGTTACGCTACCTGGGGATTTCTGGGATGAGTGAAAAACTATGGTCAATACACAAGTCTATAAGAAAAATGGGTCAAGTATATTAAATCTATGAATTTAATATACAAGTATGTTCCTACATACTTGACTTTATACATATACACGTATTATCTGAACATCCCGAGAAAAACACTATTAGTCTTGGTCTTTCTCCATGGGATACTCTTATGCTAGAAATTTTTTCGCTTGTATGCGCACATATCATATTATTAGGGAACCTCGGTGATCACGCGTAGCGTCGATCTCGGATATTAAATCCGACCCTATCATGGTTATGACTGAAATCCTGAAAGTATGACGGATATGCAGTTATCATTAGACTTAATGTGCTCATATGTTTACTTGCTATTACATGCTACTACTGGAATACTATTGGCTCATGGACAGGAGGACATCATATAATTTGTGCTTGTTGAATCTAATAATACTATGATGTTAACATGGGGTAAGTGAAGCTAAGGGTGATCATGCAAGGTAAATTACCATTACGGGTGCACACGTAATTGCAATTCACCATGCATGAGAAGTCTGGCTAATCTTACCATGAGGTAACGATCATGAGTATCACAAGTTTCTATTCTATACCCTAGGGTGCTAGGGTCATAATTCTAGTAAGTCCTTGTTGAAGGCAATCAAACATTATCAATATTTACTCAAGTCCTGTCCTACTTAGAGCCTTCATGGTATTTCCAATCACGATATTTTCCTTATGAGACATTTCTCCACTTAGCGTTTCAGTAACTACTGATTTATGCTTAGAATGAAAGTGGATTACTTGAATGTAGAGGAGTAATGATACTCTTTACACATACAATACGTATTCCTTTGAGATAGGTGCTAAGGGAAATTAAGATGTTATGTAACCAGTTTAAGTGTTATTCAAGGTATATCGTGGATGTGGTGGGAACGCTGCGGAGAACCCTATATATAAACATCACCGGTATACTAAGAATGTGCTTAAACTGGGCTAAATAATGATCTTGATGGACCGAAGCATAGGTTATTAGGAATTGATGAGTGAAATCATGCGGTTACTAAAGTTCACATCTTTCTGTAATCAGAAGATGGCGCCTAAAAGAGTCACACGTAAGGCTAATCAAGAAGCTGAAGCCCCGCAAAACAAGGGAAGGGGTAGACCACCAAGAGCTGGTGGTGCTCCAACTGACAACAATCAGGGAACTGGCAACCCTGATATAGCTGCTCTGATTGCTCAGCAGCTGGATGCATTGAATCCTAGTAGGCTAGAAACTAACTTTTCCGTAGAAATAGCCAATGGTAGATTCGTACAAGCAGATAAGATCATTAGACAGTGCTCCATAATATTAGAGGACCATGCCTTCGACATAGATTTAATACCTTTCGAGCTAGGGAGCTTTGACGCGATTGTGGGAATGGATTGGTTGTCGAAGCACGGAGCCGAGATCGTCTGTCGGGAGAAAGTAGTACGAATCCCCATGCCAGATGGGGAGGTACTCAAGATTCAAGGAGAATGACCAGGAAGAACTCTGAAGTTTATTTCCTGCATGAAGACGCGTCGATGTCTACGGAAGCAGTGCTACGCACTCCTAGCTCATGTGGTAGAAAAGAAGGAAGAAGGCATCAAGTTGGCAGATATTCCGGTGGTGCGAGATTATCCGGGAGTATTCCTGATGATTTTTCGGGTTTACCTCCTCTACGACAGGTAGAATTTCGTATCGAATTGGTTCCTGGAGCTATGCCAGTGGCAAAAGCACCATATCGATTAGCACCATCTGAAATGCAAGAGTTATCCAGCCAATTACAAGAGCTATTGGAGAAGGGATTCATTCGACCGAGCCATTCGCCATGGGGAGCACCGGTTCTATTTGTCAAGAAGAAAGACGGGTCATTTCGTATGTGTATCGATTATCGCGAGTTAAACAAATTGACTGTGAAGAATCGATACCCTCTTCCCAGAATTGATGATTTGTTTGATCAATTACAAGGAGCTTCATATTTCTCCAAGATTGATCTTCGTTCTGGATATCATCAACTGAGAGTTTATGAGGGTGACATACCGAAAACAGCATTTAGGACTCGTTATGGGCACTATGAGTTCTTAGTCATGCCCTTCGGGCTGACTAATGCACCAGCTGTGTTCATGGACCTGATGAATCGAGTGTGCAAACCATACTTGGATAAGTTCGTAATCGTGTTCATAGACGATATACTTATCTATTCTCGATTGAAAGAAGATCATGAGAAACACCTTCGAGCAATTCTAGAATTGTTGCGGGAAGAGAAGCTTTTCGCCAAATTCTCGAAGTGTGAATTCTGGCTTCAAGAAGTGAAGTTTTTGGGCCATGTGGTTAATAAAGATGGAATCCATGTAGACCCCAGCAAGATTGAAGCGGTAAAGAAATGGGATACACCCCAAACACCATCAGAAATCTGACAATTCTTAGGATTGGCCGGGTATTATTGACGGTTTATTGCGAACTTTTCAAAAATCGCACAACCGTTGACCATGCTAACCCAGAAGGATAAGAAGTTTGATTGGGGACATGCACAAGAACAAGCTTTCCAAATGTTAAAGGAAAAGTTGTGCAATGCTCCAATACTGTCCCTTCCGGACGGAACAGACGACTTCGTGGTGTATTGCGATGCTTCGCATCAAGGATTGGGATGTGTGTTAATGCAGAGAGATAAGGTGATTGCTTACGCCTCACGACAACTAAAGGTGCACGAAAAGAACTACACAACTCATGATTTGGAGTTGGGCGCTGTAGTATTCGCACTTAAGATATGGAGGCACTATCTATATGGATCCAAATGCATCATCTACACCGATCATAATAGCCTTCAACATATCCTGAACCAGAAAAAGCTCAACATGCGACAACGACGTTGGGTAGAATTACTTAGTGACTACGATTGCGAAATCCGGTATCATCTGGGGAAAGCAAATGTGGTGGCTGATGCCCTAAGTCGTAAAGAACGCGTAAAACCACTACGTGTTAGAGCTTTGGGATTGACTATTCAAACGAACTTGAAAGCTCAAATTCAAAGTGCGCAAAGTGAGGCTCTAAAAGAAGAAAACCTTGCGGGAGAAGAATTGCGAGTGTTGGATAAACAGATGAATCGCAAGGGTGACGGCGTACATTACTTCATTGATCGCATATGGGTCCCCAAATAGGGAGATGCACGCACACTAGTCTTGGATGAAGCACACAAGACTCGATATTTGGTTCATCCCGGTGCAGACAAGATGTACCACGATCTGAAGGATCTGAAACTGGTGGCCGGGTATGAAGAAAGATATTGCTCTATATGTGAGCAAATGCTTGATGTGTTCAAAGGTCAAAGCTGAACACCACGAACCATCAGGATTATTGCAACAACCTGAAATTCCCGAGTGGAAATGGGAGAACATCACTATGGATTTCATCACCAAACTCCCGAGAACGCCAAGCGGGCACGACTCGATATGAGTCGTAGTGGATCGACTGACTAAATCCGCTCATTTCTTGCCTATCCGAGAAGACTATAAAATGGATAAGCTGGCAAGATTGTACATCAAAGAGGTCGTGACACGGCAGGAGTGCCGGTGTCAATCATATCTGACCGAGACAGTCGATTTACTTCACGCTTTTGGCAGACGTTGCAGAAAGCGATAGGCACTCGATTAGACATGAGTACAGCCTATCACCCCCAGACAGACGGCCAAAGTGAACGCATAATACAGACGCTTGAGGACATGCTACGGGCATGTGTCATGATTTTGGTGGCAGTTGGGATACTCATCTACCGTTGATTGAGTTTTCCTACAATAATAGTTACCATATTAGTATTGGATGTGCACCATTCGAAGCGCTGTATGGCCGAAAATGTAGATCACCTGTATGTTGGGCCGAGATTGGCGAGAGTCAGCTAACAGGACCCGAAATCATTCAGGAAACAACCGATAAGATCTTCCTAATCAAAGACAGACTTAAAGCTGCTAGAGATCGCCAAAAGAGCTATACCGATAACCGTCGGAAGCCGTTAGAGTTTAACGTTGGTGATCGAGTGTTACTTAAGGTCTCTCCTTGGAAAAGGATCGTTCGGTTTGGAAAGAAGGGGAAGTTATCCCCGAGATACATTGGACCATTCGAGATCACAGAGAGAATCGGTCCGGTGGCATACCGATTGAGGTTGCCACAAGAGCTTAACAGTGTGCATGATACTTTCCATGTATCAAACCTCAAGAAGTGTTTAGCTGACGAATCATTTCACGTGCCTATTGAGGACATTAAGATTGATCAAAGCCTCCATTTTGTGGAGGAACCTATTAAGGTCATGGACCGAAAGGTCAAGAAGTTGAGACGCAGCAAGATACCATTGTTCGTGTGAGATGGAATTCCCAACGAGGGATAGAGTTTACAAGGGAACGTGAGGATCAGACGAGACTCAAATATCCTCATTTGTTCAAGGATGACACTCTTGGACCTAGCACCAGTTGAATTTAGGGACGAAATTCCCTCAACTGGGGGATACTGTGACATCTCACAATGTCAAGCAAAGAACATTATGGGTCTACTTTCACATTTGTGTGAAAGCACAGATGATACAGATAGATTTGATGATATGATTGACAACGAATCATCAGAATCCGAAAGTTCTTCAAAGTATACCTCAGAAAATGAAAACACAAACTGCATCAAGAACGAAAAGAGAATCACTATGATCTACCTATGGTTTCATGTTCACTTTCTGATGAACAAAGTTCTAGAAACATTCAAGATATTCCCAAATCAGTAAGGAAACCTATGATTCTTCTTGTTGAAGATGATGTGGTGAATGTGATAGTGTGTGACATCTGTCACTAACAAGTTCGTCAATAGACATTAAGTTTATTAACTCTCTGTGTGTGCTAACTTGGATGATAGAAAGGCACTACCTAGATTGGAATCCTAATTTTGTTTAGAGATGATTGGTTTGGGAAATTATAAACTTTGGGGAACCGGGATCTTAAAGTTTTCACCTTTTGGGACGCCTAAAGCCTCCTAATCACTCTCAAGAGTACTAAAGTGACATCCTAAGATTAGTGTAACTACCGGATGCTAGACTCACTCTCACGAGATGTCTAATGGGTCTATGAAAGTACCTATATGATTCACTCCTTCATGTGATCTAAATTAAGGTAAGTTGAACTCTATTAATTAAACTTGCTAGACATTAGTCAAAAGGCCACTCCCTCACAGAAGCTCCTGCCTTGCAGCTTAATGACTTAGATCTACCAATAAACTCGCACCTCACAGATTATGAGATTAGCAAAACACTTGAATTAGTAAGATTACCGATTAATTGCTTTTAAAGTCTATTGTACATTCAACATTAAAGATCCTAAATTTATTATGTGACATAGACAATCACCAAAACTCAAGACCTAACACAACTCTATTATGTGATAAAGACCGTCACCAAGAGTTATGTAAAGCAAATAAACAACAACCAAACCCATTCAAATACTCATATGCATTCAATTAAAGAGCCAACTATTCTTACATTCAAAGACTACCAAGGTTTTCATAAGAATCCCATAAAAATCATAACTTTAACAATCAATCATCCAATCTAGGTAGTAACAAAGTGTCTAGCCGCTCATAATTGCGGTTTCAATCAAAAGTAAAGTTGAAACAATGAAACGAAACATCTAAGACGAAAAGAGAATGAAAATAAAGACACCCGAACGTCACGAGGTCGACCCGAATGCTTCCTTGCCTTCAATCTTCGAACCGGATGCTCCGAATACTTCAAAATGACTCAATTTTTGCTCTCCCAATCGTCCAAGAACTGCCTCTTTCATGATTCGGGTTCTTCTCCTCTTCAATAGGGCTTAAGTAGGTTAAAAACAAGAAAATTACGACCTTTCTGCAGATACGGGCCTCTCGCGGGGCGCGAGAGGCTTTATAATTCCGGTCGCCACCCGCCACCTTGTTAAAGCAAACACCCACTTCTCGCACACTCTCTCGCGGGACGCGAGAGGATATGTAAAATGGGTCGCGCCCCGCCAGCTGATCCTAGTTTCAGATATTGACTTCCTTTCAGCTTGTGATCTCGCGTATCGCTTCGCGACTCGTTTCTTCTTGTATTTCCATTTATTTAGGCTCTTTTTAACCACAAGGCCTGCAAAATAAAATAAAAACAAAAGTTTATCTATTCTAAAGGAAAACGACGCTAAACAAATAAAAACTAAACAAAATATGCATGAATAACCGATGTATTTTGCAATACATCAAATATCCCCACACTTATCCTTTTTTCGTCCTCGAAAAATAGTTAATTTGCAATGGAATCATAACCGGAAAGGCAAGTTCTCTATAAAGTTAAACATCAAACAATATAGATAAACAAACACATAAAGGATGTGACTACGATTGCCGGTATTGTAATCCACCTAAACCCAACCACCGACTCATCAAACCCCCTTTCGTGTAAAGTTTTATGTTCAAGTTCGTTGATTTTAAAATCTATGGGTCTCACACTTGGACGCACACGACTCAACCTAGTCCTACTTCAAGCTTATAAGGTACAGGGACTGCCCTACCATTTTCTGTACACACCCCTCCAGGTTTTAAATACCAACCTGGAACGAATAATGGATTCTCATGAGCAATTTATTTTATTTGTTTTTCACATCTCGTCCTAGAGGGCTGTTATCCGCTGAGTCACCATCCCAATGAACAACACCATAGACCCGGAAATGCTTTTTATTTTTATTTATTTATTTATTTATTTATTTTTTTTATATATATATATTTTTTTTTCATAAGACTTCACCTAGAGGGTTGTTGCCCACTGAGTCACCATCCCCTTGAGCAACACCATAGGCTTTGTCAATTTTTTTTATCGTGTTGCTTTCATGTTTCACCAATTGCACAATCCTAGGGTGGACTTTCAATGGCCCTTTTTCACTATATTAGCAGTTTTCAGCCTTAACGTATACTCCCTAGATGATAACCCACGAGATTTCTAAGCGTTTCTTAAGGTGTGATTAATTAAACACTTAAGGGGATTTTTCAAAACCGGTTGGGCCTACCAACACATCCTAATCACATACCCCTTTTGTTTTTTTTGTTTTTTTTTTCAGAAAACAAGATTGTTTTAACTTTTCAGAGATCACGAAATCCGGTAATTATATCATCTTCCATTTAGATGCAAAAAACTTCTTTCAAGAAACAATATATATTAAATTTTTTTATTTTTTTATTTTTTTTTATTATTATTTTTTTTTTTAAACCACTAAGCTAAAAACCAAAGCAACAACTATGACTCATATTTCCCATCCCCACACTGAATCTTGCATCGTCCTCAATGCAAAGATGGAAAACAAAAACTGACAAACTACTTACTAAAGATAAAGAAAACTAAATCTTGTAATATATTATGAATACAAGTGGAAACGACTTAGCTGAATATGTGAGACTGTCAGTGTGCCAGTCAATTCCACATGTGCTCTCTACTCCAAACTGCTCAGCAAAACTGGTATCATCAAACAGCTAATACCAACAAGGATAATAAACGATAAGAGTGTAACAGGTCAAAGTTCAACCAAACAACCAACCCAAATCCCAACCAACCATAGTTTAAAGTACAGACCATTAGGAACGGATAAAAACAGCATAAAAGATAAAAAAAATACTAAGATGTGAAATAAACTTAAGCTGCATCCTCATGCTCTGTCTCTTCACTCCTCATCTTCCTCTTCATCCTCTTCGTCTTCACCAAGAATTGGGAACTCTGGCTCCATGTCTGCATAGCCACCGTGACCTGATCCTGAGGCTCCCCGATGCGAACTACCCTGACCAGTCAGATTATAAAATCCAGGCATCGGAAACTGACTCAAGATGGCAGCAGGCTGAAAGAAATCTGGAACAGGTATGTTCATCTGTCCCATCATATGTCGAATCGCATTATCCTGCATATCCTGCCTACGATCCTGGCGAACAAAACCCGCATCCATCCTGGCAAACCCAAGATCCATCTGAGCGAACCCAGTGTCCATCCGCTCATAAAGAGTCTCTAGTGTGATCTGATCGGGTGGTGGCTGTCTAGTAGGGTACTGAGGTGCTGGCCTATACTGGCGGGTCCTCTGTGGAACCTGATATCGTGGAGGTATAGAGCTCTGCATAGCTGCCTCTGCTGGCGTACCTGCCGGAGGTGGAATCTGTGGACCCTCACTAATACTCGCCCATGTTGGCGGGTCAGAATATGTCAGAATACCCGAAGCCTGCAAATTAGAAACTCTCATAACACATGGCGCAGGACCCTGCCTCATCCGCTCAGCCGGGTACCTGTCAAACACCCTTAAACTCTCGGCTAACCATGTCACATAAGGACCACAGTAGATCCTTGCCCCCCTACCGCCTCTCCATGGTCTCCTCATTGACAATGCAAAAATAGTCGCCAGGTTGGCGTTTCTTCCCTCTACCATACACATCAAACTGTAATAATGGGCTATCCCTAATCCTAGTGCTCTGGCCATGCGGGATCCCTGATCCAGTATACTCTACTATCCGATAGTACTCAGGTGTCGATGTTTGTGCTGGCGCTGTTGGAGGCTCTTGAGGACGAGCTGGTGGTTCTCTTCTCCTACTCCTCTTACTGGACGATACTGCACCTGATATCTGCAAAACAGTTCAAGATAGACAAAGAAAAACCAACATAGCAGAAAAGTTAGCGAGGGTTATACGAGCACCATTTGTTTTATTTTTATTTTTTTTTAATTTTTTTTAAAAAGACAGCCATATAGCATTTCATTCATGGCTGAATCTGACAAAAAAGTTGAGTAAACAAATCCATGACACCAAAAACAAATTATCGTTTACAAAAGTGTGAGTTCTAAACAATCTCGCCCGAATGGAGATTGAGTACGGGCGAGGCGTTTTATACTCGTATGTGCACAATATATAGCATTTCATTCGTGGCTGAATCTGACAAAAAAGTTGAGTAAACAAATCCATGACACCAAAAACAAATTACCGTTTACAAAAGTGTGAGTTCTAAACAATCTCGCCCGAATGGAGATTGAGTACGGGCGAGGCGTTTTATACTCGTATGTGCACAAAATCTAAATAAATCCATGACACCAAAACAAATCTAACACTAAACGAATGAAACTAGCTAGACACAATGTACACTACCTTCTCCCGGTACTTTAATTGACCTCAATTAAATCCGAAGTGCCCAGACAAACCTATGTCCTCACATTCAATGTTTATTTTCATCAACCCAAACCAGCCAAGTACAACCGTAAAACAGAACAAACCTAAAACCAAGCAGGTAATCAATCAAACCAGAACAAACCTATAACCAAGCAAAATACAACCGCGAAACAGCGTAATCATCAACCCAAACCAGCCACCCGCAACCTGCATTATCGTTATCTAACCAAACCACACCACCCGCAACCTGCATTATCGTTATCTAACCAAACCACACCACCCGCAACCTCAAACAAACACAAATTTAAGCACTAAACGAAGCACAACTGAAAGAACTCACTCGTGGAACAATAATGACAAGAAATCATACCTCGGGGTGAAGCAAATGAGAAGAGATTTAGCAAATCTTGTGCAAGAACTTTAAATTTTTGAAAACCCTCCAAGATCCCGCTTTTTTGTGAAAGATAGAAAATTGATGGTGGAAATTGATGGGAATAGTTATGGTTGAGGAATGGTGATAGATTTGCGTGAAAAAGAAGAAAAATGGATGAAAATGGTGGAAAAAGGGTGGGGTTCGTCGGGTTGTAGGAGAAGAGATGAAGTGAGGACGATGGGATTTGGGGATTTAAAACTGCAGAAGAAATGCACCTCGGGAGACTCGCGGGTGGCGAGTCATCTGGGAAACTTGCTCGCGCCCAGCGAGTCTCTTCAAGTTTCTCGCGGGAGGCGAGGGCTTTTGTACGTGCCTCGCGCCCCGCGACCGATAATGGGTGGCGAGTCACTTGAGAATTCCTCTCGCTCCCCGCGAGTGGTCATTTTTCGGCAGAAGGTTTTGGTGTTTTGCCTTAGAAAATTTTCAGAAAATTTCCAACTCCCAAAACCAAACCCTAAATTTTTCTAACACTTAATCTACCAATAAATTCATATTCTTACCTACTTTCGAGCATCCTCGGTTATGAATTCCTGTAAATGACTCGAGAACACAAAATAAAGACCAACAAACTATCACAAGCAACTATTAAATACTAAAAATGAACGAAAACTAACGGAATTACCAATGGTACAAACTCTACAAAAAAATGTTTCTCTTGACGCTTGTCACACCCCGAAAATCGCAGCGGAAGATTCGCGTGACGTGGTGGTAACGGAAGTTGGAGTTGACCCAACTATTATAGTCAAACGTTCTTAAGTTAACGTTAGTTGTGAAAGTCGTACATTATTATCATAAAAGTATTTTATTAAACAACCTTAAACATTTCGGTAGTAACACATAGTTCCGTTTTTACTACATGAACCCAACTTTATTTAAAGATGTTTTGAAACGTTTGACCCTCCAAAGACAAAGTTCCAGAATATCCATATAGAGCTCACCTATAATCCTGAAAAGCATGAAGGGTAAAAAGTCAACATAAGGTTGGTGAGCTTTCGGGGTTTTTGTAGTTTCGCAACAATCATTTGAAAATAATATGATGAAACAAGGCATAATATATTCCTCATAGACTAGCTAGGTACTATGAAAATTTAGGTCATAAGCCCATAATCAAACCAAGAAACACGTCGTTGCCCCACAACTATCCAGACATATAAACTCCCTCGCCACAAACCTGACCAGCGCGACTGGTCGCGAGAGCGGGCCATTCTAACCCGATAGATCTACCAATATATTCTGCGGCCTCACCCCTGAGGTTAATGATTATAGGGGGATTTAGGGCTCAATAGTATATACATCTATACTATGACCCGAACTTATACCCTCATATAATATATTATTTTGTTTAAACCATCATATATTCAAAGAAACATTATTTCATGCTTTTCACCCCAAAACAGTTGAAATGATATTAAAAATGGGGCCGAAGAACTCACCTTTAAATATGCTTAACGAAAGGAGTCGACGTGCCAAGCCTTTGATGATAAAACCCTAATCATGTGCATTAAGATCAATATATGTTTCATGCTTACGAATGCTTTTCACCCATTTATTTAGTTGTTTAAAATAGTATGCTATAAAAAAATGTACCTTTTTTTGTAAATTTTTAGTAACGACTATTATTTTCCCCTTTAGAGTCATATACCCTTTCACTAATATTTATTCCTTGTTCCTATTCTAGATGCCTTATGTCCTTACTATTCTATTCGCGGCTTTGCGTTTAAAATTTATATATATATATATATATATATATATATATATATATATATATATATATATATATATATATATATATATATTTATTATGAACGTAATTAGTCATGAGTTGTTCACTTATAATTTTATTTTACGAGGTCTTGAAGTCGTTTTGACATCCTAGTCATGTTCCTTGGTCATAATGTCCTTTTGATCTTACATTTAATCCTGATTATTATTCATTTTTCTTACAAATCCAACTTTCATCTAGTAAAATCCTTCAATATATTCAAGTATCATATTTCTATTTTACTATTGTAACTTAGTCATTTTAACATTATTTCATGGTGTTCTCATTGTCACCCAAAGTCTTCCATCTTAGTCATCATCCTAGATCATCATGTTAACAACAATTCTTCCTTCTAATGTTTCTATCAAAGTCATAATCCATCATTCTTCCAAACTATGTGTCCATACATACATACACTACATGTACATCCATACATGTACATCCATATATGCATTCTTACCTTCTAGATCCCCCAAATAATATATTTCCATTAAACTTTAACCTATTCTAAACAAAATTTCAGATTTATATAATCATTTAAAGGACCATTTCTACAACCATATCATCAAAACAACCTTTTCATAACATCTTTAAATGGGTGAACCAAGATTCATCAAGATCTTCATCTTGATTATCCATGCATGAACTAATATGTGTAATCTAAAAAAAATATAGTATACCTTTAGTGACACTAGATGGAATTTTAAACGCAATGCTTGTACGATTCACGACTCTTGATGAACACTTCGGGTTCTAATATAAGGTGCCACTATAATTTTATGAGAGTGAAGTGAAAACTTTCGAAAATTATGGTGAGATTGTGGTGACCGAAGAGAAGGAAAAGAGGGTGTTGGTTGCGGGTGGTGATGGTGGCGACGGGTGTTGATGATGGTGTTGATGGCGACGGGTGTTGGTGGTGCGGGTGATGGCGACGGTGGGTGATGGTGTTGAAGGTGGCGGTCGTGGTTGGGGGGTGGAGGTGGTGGCTGGCGGCTGCGGTGGAGGAGGCGGTGAAGTGCCGGCGGCGGTGGGGTGCCGGTGATGGGGGAGGGTGGCCGATGGGTGTGGTGATGGAGTGTGTGTGTGTGGAAGATGGAGAGAGTGAGGAGATGAAGAGGTTGAGTGTGTAGATGAATTTTAAATACATAGGGTGAGGGGATGAGTTGTCTTGCATGCAAGACAAGGTAATCATCTCTTAGATTTGGTTATGATTATTATTATTATTATTATTATTATTATTATTATTATTATTATTATTATTATTATTATATTATTATTATTATTATTATTATTATTATTATTATTATTATTATTATTAGTGATCATTTCGACTCAATCGGTTTTTATCCGCCAATGGGTTTTAGTTAACATTGGTCAAATACTGATTATTGACTCTCATGGGTGCAACACTGTGTGACTAATTCTAAATTCAGCAAGACATTTCTTCTTTTAAGGAAGACGTTAGTTAATTCTTAAGGGAGTCAAACAAGTCAACTACGGTTTAACTTTAATTATTTAAATTTTATAGAATTGAGTTAGCATTGACCTGATTTGCCGGTTGTTAAAGTCTCCCCCCGTTCAGGAAATTTCGTCCCGAAATTTATGTTGTAGGGTTTTTATCAGGCTGATTTTTAAAGAGGTGGGGATATTTTTGTCGCATCTGATCTTCGCTCTCCCAGGTGAATTCAGGCCCTCTCTTCGAATCCCATCTTATCTTGACCACTTAATTTGTCTTCGTCTGAGTTTCTGGACCTTCCGATCCATGGCCTCAACTGGTTCTTCGATGAAATGAAGTTTATCGTCAATAAAAACTTCTTCTGGTGGAATGATGAGTGATTCGTCTGTCATACACTTCTTAAAGTTGGATACGTGGAATACGTTGTGCACACTCCCAAGTTCACTTGGTAGGTTAAGACGGTATGCTACTGGTCCAATACGTTCGGTTATCTCGAATGGTCCGATGTATCGGGGATTGAGCTTCCCTCGTTTACCAAATCGTATCACGCCTTTCCACGGCGACACCTTTAGAAATACTCTGTCACCAGTTTGGAATTCTAACGGTTTTCTCCGATTATCCGCATAGCTCTTTTGCCTGCTTCTTGCTGCGTCTAACCTCTTCTTGATTTGCCCGATCTTGTCGGTCGTTTCTTGGATAATTTCAGGCCCGGTTAATTTCCTTTCACCAATTTCTGCCCAACATAAGGGCGAGCGACATTTCCTTCCGTATAATGCTTCAAACGGGGCAGCCTTAATGCTGGTGTGATAACTGTTATTATATGAGAACTCAGCTAATGGTAGGTGAGTGTCCCAATTACCGCCAAAATCGATCACACATGCTCTTAGTAGGTCTTCCAGTGTTTGGATGGTTCTTTCACTCTGGCCGTCTGTTTGTGGGTGATAGGCTGTGCTCATGTCCAGTCGAGTACCCATGGCTTCGTGTAGTGATTGCCAAAATCTTGAGGTAAATCGGCTATCCCTATCTGATATGATTGAAACGGGTACTCCATGACGCGACACCACTTCCTTAATGTATAAATTTGCTATCTTGCTCATGTTGTACCCCTCTTTCATGGGTAAGAAGTGTGCAGATTTTGTCAACCGATCAACAATTACCCAGATGGTGTCGTAACCACTAGCTGTTCTTGGTAGTTTTGTCACAAAATCCATAGCAATACACTCCCATTTCCATTTTGGAATTTCTGGTTGTTGTAATAGACCAGATGGCTTCTGATGTTCTGCTTTTACCTTGGCGCAGGTGATACATTGATTTACATACGAAGCTACATCTCCTTTCATATTAGGCCACCAGAAGAATTCTTTTATATCGTGATACATATATTGTCCATCCCTGGGTGAATTGAGTATCTCGATTTATGGGCTTCTTCAAGAATTAGTTTGCGTAAACCTCCATGTTTGGGGACCCATACTCGGTTCACAAAACGCATCAACTTGTCGGAGTCGGGTATTAATCCCTTGATCATTCCTTGTAGATCTTCTCCCTCCATGTTTCCATATTTTAATGCTTCGATTTGAGCATTGCGAATGTGATTGGTAAGGTTTGAGTGTATGGTGAGTTCCATTGCTCGCACCCGTAGAGGTTTTTCTCTTTCCTTTCTACTGAGCGCATCAGCCACGACGTTAGCTTTGCCTGGGTGGTATCGTATATCGCAGTCGTAATCATTTAATAGCTCTATCCAGCGGCGTTGCCTCATGTTCAATTCTTTCTGATCAAAGATATGTTGCAGACTCTTGTGATCCGTATATATCACACACTTGGTTCCATATAAATAATGTCTCCATATCTTGAGTGCGAAAACAACGGCTCCCAGTTCTAGGTCATGGGTGGTGTAATTTTTCTCATGCACCTTTAATTGTCTTGACGCATAAGCGATGACTTTATCCTTCTGCATTAATACGCACCCAAGACCTAATCGTGAGGCATCACAATATACTACAAATCCCTCTGTCCCATTTGGTAAGGATAGTATGGGTGCACTGCATAATTTTTGCTTTAATATCCGAAAGGCTCTGTCTTGATCTTCGCTCCATACGTAACTCTTATCCTTGCGAGTTAATAGGGTTAAGGGTTGGGCTATCTTTGAGAAATTTTCTATAAATCTACGGTAATAGCCTGCTAACCCTAGGAATTGTCGTACTTCTGTTGGAGATTTGGGGGCTTCCCAGTTCTTAATTGCCTCAACCTTGGCTGGATCCACATGGATACCCTTTTCATTAATAACGTGTCCGAGAAATCGAACTTCTCGAAGCCAAAATTCACATTTTGAGAACTTTGCGTACAACTTTTCTTTCTTGAGGACGTTTAGAATTAGCCTAAGGTGCTGCTCATGCTCTTCCTTTGATTGTGAGTATATCAGAATGTCGTCGATGAATACTATCACAAACTTGTCCAAGTAGGGCTTACAAATCCGATTCATAAGGTCCATGAATATGGCAGGCGCGTTGGTCAATCCAAATGGCATTACCAGAAACTCGTAATGACCGTAACGTGTTCTAAAAGCCGTTTTTGGAACGTCCTCTTCTGTTATCAACAGTTGATGATATCCTGATCGTAAATCTATCTTCGAGTAGTAGCTGGATCCTTGTAATTGATCGAACAGATCATCAATTCTTGGTAGTGGGTATCGATTTTTAATGGTGAGTTTATTTAATTCTCGGTAATCAATGCACATCCTGAATGATCCGTCTTTCTTTTTGACGAATAGCACCGGTGCTCCCCAAGGAGAAAAACTTGGTCGAATGAATCCCTTGTCTAATAATTCTTGCAGTTGTTTTGACAATTCCTGCATTTCAGAGGGTGCCAGTCGATATGGTGATCGTGCTACTGGTGCAGCTCCGGGTATCAAGTCAATTCGAAATTCGATCTGCCTTTGTGGAGGTAACCCTGGTAAGTCTTCGGGAAATATCTCTGGGTATTCTCGTACAATGAGGATGTCTTCCATTCCTTGTTCCTCATTTTTAGTGTCAGTGGCCTTTACTAGAAAGGCGGGATACCCTTCGTTTAGGTATTCATAAGTTTTCATGACACTTAAAACTTTAAACGAGGGTTTTCCTTTTTCTCCTTGAATGATTAAGAGTTCTCCACTAGGAGTTGGCAATCGGATGATTTTCTCAAAACATACTATTTCGGCATGATTTTGAGAGAGCCAATCCATACCAATAACAACGTCGAAACTTCCCAGATTGACAGGTAATAAGTCGATACTAAAGAGATGATTGTTGAGTTGTATCGTGCAATTTCTAATTATTTCATTAGATTCTATTTTCTTTCCATTAGCTAGCTCTATAATATACTTCTTTCTTAGCTTACATGGTTTAATCCCCAATGATGGTTCGAACTCTTTAGATACAAAACTTAAATCAGCACCAGTGTCAAACAAGATGGAGGCATAGTGATTGTTGATAAGAAACGTACCGTTAACCACTGACGGTTCTTGTTGTGCTTCCTTGACATTCATCTCAAAAGCTCTCCCTCTGGCCCTGGACTGGTTCAACTTTGGGCAGTTCTTCCTGAAGTGTCCGATCCTACCACATTCATAGCAAGCTTGATCATTTCTGATTTTCCTTTCATCAGGTTTTGCTCGGCAGTTTTGGCTCAGATGTCCAAGTTTATGGCAATGAGTACAAATCTTACAATCACCCGTATGGAGATATCCGCATTTGTTACATTTCCCTTGAGATTCCTTGTTTGCCCCTCTGTTGTTTGATGTTGCGACATAAATTTGTTCGGATCTTTGGTCAAAGTTTTTCCTGTTGCTTGCTTGTCCCTTGGGGTTTTCAAACCACTTCCTTTTTCCATCAAATGGTCTTCTGTTTACTTTGATCGCCTTCCTCCCGATTCCCATCGCACTTTTTCCATGCTCATTCTTCTTGATCAGGGTTCCATTTCGTATTGCGTCATCAGTTAAGGAGTGTGCAATAGCGATTGCACTTTGGATGGTGGTAGGCTTGGAAGCTGTAACGTTGCTTCTTATTTGGGGTGTCAATCCCCATATGTATCTTTCAATTCGCACGTATTCTGGTGTAACCATGCGGGGCACCAATCTAGCAAGATCATTGAATCTCGACGTGTATGTCCGGATCTCGGCTCCTTCCATGGTATGATTCCAGAATTCGGTTTCGATCTTCTGGAGCTCGTTGCGTGGGCAGTATTCTTTAAGTAACATCTCCTTTAGTTGTTCCCAAGTAAGTTCATATGCGTTCTTATCGCCCAAAATTTGGCGCTGGGAATTCCACCATGATAATGCTGCATCTTGAAAGGAACAGGTCGCGTATTTGACCTTTTGTTCGCTAGAACAATTGCTTATTACTATAACAGTCTCCATTCTCTCGATCCATCGGACTATATCTAGTGGTCCTTCAGCGCCTGTGAATGTTCTTGGATTGCACCCTTGAAAGGTCTTGTATGAGCATCCTTGTGGTTGTCCACTTGACGAACTTCCTGGATTCCCGTTCGTACCAGATCCATTATTGGCACCAACACCAGATCCCGTGTTTGATCCATTTCCCGTTCCATTACCAAGGCCATTGCCCGTGTCCTCTTGCCTCCTCCCTTGACTAGCCACTAGGTTTGCATCGTGTTGTTCTAAGGCGGACTTAACATGCTGAGCTATTAGTTGTGCTAATTCTTCCGCGGTAGTTGGTAAATTGACGTTTCCACTCGAGGGTGTGCCTCGGGTTACGGGTGGCATGGTTCAATTCTGTTTTGAAGATAGGGAAGAAGGTGTTTAGTTTACGGATGTTTGCTGTTATAATGACTTACCTTATATAAAAATATCCGTATAATAATCAAGTATTAATCACAGTCAACATAAATCATAAGGATAAAACTTTTTAAATCTCATAGGCGTCTAATTACACATACATAAATATCAAAGCACCCAACAGTTAGTTATCAAAAGATCATAAGTTAGAGTCTACATGCATCATCGAGTCATAACTCGGTCAAAAGAAAGAGTCCAAGCTCTCCGGCTTACATCAATAACTATCCTAATACAAACCTCCAGCACCAACATGCGTAAAGCATGAAATCATCATCAGACATAATGTAGCCATAGCCAATACGGTCTCTGTCTGCTCTCCCATCACCATCGCGTACTGTTGTACCGTCACCAATGCTGATTCGGCCA
Source organism: Flaveria linearis (assembly GCA_024085815.1). NCBI lineage: Eukaryota > Viridiplantae > Streptophyta > Magnoliopsida > Asterales > Asteraceae > Flaveria > Flaveria linearis. Next base: position 10,531,468 of record CM044017.1, on the reverse strand, counting down.
CATCTGCTCTCTGTTCCGCCTGGGTCAGTCGATCCCTAGTCTCTGCGAGACTACTCTCCAAATCCGCTATACGGAAGTGCATCTGGCTCAGAGCGCTTTCATCCAGTAGTCTCTCCTCCTCAATCGTCATCAATCTCCCATCCAAAGCTTGGCTCACCTCATCCCGGATACTCATCTTCTTTCTGACAGTTAGCAATTCCTTCTCGAGTCGAGCACATTGTGCTACCAGAGTGATCATCATATGTTCGACGGGCCCGTTCTCCATAGTAGTTCCACGTGGTGCGGAAGTCGACTCTCCCACCTCAAAGGTGGAAGGAATCCCATCTCTTGATGCCCATCCTCTCATAGTTTCCATGATCCGTCCCCACTGTTCATCTAGCAGTCTGGCCCGTTTGGGCATAGATGTACTCTTCATACCGGCACCATCATTCACCTTTCTCGTCTCCCTGCGTTTCTTTCGTTCATACACCATCCTGATCCTTGGTGGTGCATCATCATCCATCGTCTTTCTCTTCTCTCTGCGCTCCCTCCGCTCATACACCATCCTGATCTTTGGCGGGCACTGTGCGAGAGGAATAGGGGCTGCTGGGGTCACATCTGTGGGGGTCTCACCTTCCGGGGCCATGCCTTCTGGCTCCTCGGTAATGGGCTCAAGGGTGACTACAGGTGGTGTGGGGTCCTCATCGTCAGACACAGATATCCAACCGTTTCCCGAATCTTCCATTCCCGGGTACAAGGCAGCTGCAAAGTAAGGCTGGGTCGGGTGATACCATGGTGTAGGGGAGATGGGTTCTGATGGGTCCTGCATGCTACTGCTACGGTTAGGTATCCTCTCTCGGTTAACACGATCAGACATCTACAATAAAAGAGAGTATGCATGCGTACTTAAAATTTTGCAATATTCTAGATAATATTTTGCTCAAATATTAATATAACATTTATGCTTGCATGGTACTCTAATCTAGATAAGACTTATAACGTGGAAATGTCTTTGGAGTCAAAAGTCCTTTTCAAAAGTTATAGTCTAGATTTAAAATTTCTAGTTCACTATAACCGCTGGCTCTGATACCAACTTCTGTCACACCCCGAAAATCGCAGCGGAAGATTCGCGTGACGTGGTGGTAACGGAAGTTGGAGTTGACCCAACTATTATAGTCAAACGTTCTTAAGTTAACGTTAGTTGTGAAAGTCGTACATTATTATCATAAAAGTATTTTATTAAACAACCTTAAACATTTCGGTAGTAACACATAGTTCCGTTTTTACTACATGAACCCAACTTTATTTAAAGATGTTTTGAAACGTTTGACCCTCCAAAGACAAAGTTCCAGAATATCCATATAGAGCTCACCTATAATCCTGAAAAGCATGAAGGGTAAAAAGTCAACATAAGGTTGGTGAGCTTTCGGGGTTTTTGTAGTTTCGCAACAATCATTTGAAAATAATATGATGAAACAAGGCATAATATATTCCTCATAGACTAGCTAGGTACTATGAAAATTTAGGTCATAAGCCCATAATCAAACCAAGAAACACGTCGTTGCCCCACAACTATCCAGACATATAAACTCCCTCGCCACAAACCTGACCAGCGCGACTGGTCGCGAGAGCGGGCCATTCTAACCCGATAGATCTACCAATATATTCTGCGGCCTCACCCCTGAGGTTAATGATTATAGGGGGATTTAGGGCTCAATAGTATATACATCTATACTATGACCCGAACTTATACCCTCATATAATATATTATTTTGTTTAAACCATCATATATTCAAAGAAACATTATTTCATGCTTTTCACCCCAAAACAGTTGAAATGATATTAAAAATGGGGCCGAAGAACTCACCTTTAAATATGCTTAACGAAAGGAGTCGACGTGCCAAGCCTTTGATGATAAAACCCTAATCATGTGCATTAAGATCAATATATGTTTCATGCTTACGAATGCTTTTCACCCATTTATTTAGTTGTTTAAAATAGTATGCTATAAAAAAAATGTACCTTTTTTTGTAAATTTTTAGTAACGACTATTATTTTCCCCTTTAGAGTCATATACCCTTTCACTAATATTTATTCCTTGTTCCTATTCTAGATGCCTTATGTCCTTACTATTCTATTCGCGGCTTTGCGTTTAAAATTTATATATATATATATATATATATATATATATATATTTATTATGAACGTAATTAGTCATGAGTTGTTCACTTATAATTCTATTTTACGAGGTCTTGAAGTCGTTTTGACATCCTAGTCATGTTCCTTGGTCATAATGTCCTTTTGATCTTACATTTAATCCTGATTATTATTCATTTTTCTTACAAATCCAACTTTCATCTAGTAAAATCCTTCAATATATTCAAGTATCATATTTCTATTTTACTATTGTAACTTAGTCATTTTAACATTATTTCATGGTGTTCTCATTGTCACCCAAAGTCTTCCATCTTAGTCATCATCCTAGATCATCATGTTAACAACAATTCTTCCTTCTAATGTTTCTATCAAAGTCATAATCCATCATTCTTCCAAACTATGTGTCCATACATACATACACTACATGTACATCCATACATGTACATCCATATATGCATTCTTACCTTCTAGATCCCCCAAATAATATATTTCCATTAAACTTTAACCTATTCTAAACAAAATTTCAGATTTATATAATCATTTAAAGGACCATTTCTACAACCATATCATCAAAACAACCTTTTCATAACATCTTTAAATGGGTGAACCAAGATTCATCAAGATCTTCATCTTGATTATCCATGCATGAACTAATATGTGTAATCTAAAAAAAAATATAGTATACCTTTAGTGACACTAGATGGAATTTTAAACGCAATGCTTGTACGATTCACTTCGGGTTCTAATATAAGGTGCCACTATAATTTTATGAGAGTGAAGTGAAAACTTTCGAAAATTATGGTGAGATTGTGGTGACCGAAAGAGAAGGAAAAGAGGGTGTTGGTTGCGGGTGGTGATGGTGGCGACGGGTGTTGATGATGGTGTTGGTGGCGACGGGTGTTGGTGGTGCGGGTGATGGCGACGGTGGGTGATGGTGTTGAAGGTGGCGGTCGTGGTTAGGGGGTGGAGGTGGTGGCTGGCGGCTGCGGTGGAGGAGGCGGTGAAGTGCCGACGGCGGTGGGGTGCCGGTGATGGGGGAGGGTGGCCGATGGGTGTGGTGATGGAGTGTGTGTGTGTGGAAGATGGAGAGAGTGAGGAGATGAAGAGGTTGAGTGTGTAGATGAATTTTAAATACATAGGGTGAGGGGATGAGTTGTCTTGCATGCAAGACAAGGTAATCATCTCTTAGATTTGGTTATGATTATTATTATTATTATTATTATTATTATTATTATTATTATTATTATTATTATTATTATTATTATTATTATTATTATTATTATTATTATTATTATTATTAGTGATCATTTCGACTCAATCGGTTTTTATCCGCCAATGGGTTTTAGTTAACATTGGTCAAATACTGATCATTGACTCTCATGGGTGCAATGCACTGTGTGACTAATTCTAAATTCAGCAAGACATTTCTTCTTTTAAGGAAGACGTTAGTTAATTCTTAAGGGAGTCAAACAAGTCAACTACGGTTTAACTTTAATTATTTAAATTTTATAGAATTGAGTTAGCATTGACCTGATTTGCCGGTTGTTAAAACGCTAAACCTTGGTGGGAACATTTTCAAGAGGAATTTCCTCCACCTCGGCCGTGTCAATCGGCCCTCCTAGGTAATGCTTAAGCCTATGACCATTCACTTTCCACATGCACCCGTCAGATTCATTCATTAGCTCCACTATACCATACGGGAATACCTCCTTCACCACATACGGACCCGTCCATCTAGATTTCAACTTACCGGGAAACAACTTAAGACGTGAGTTGTATAAAAGAACTTTGTCCCCGGTTTTAAACTCCTTCAAACCTTTTAACTTCCTATCATGCACGGCTTTTGATTTCTCCTTAATACTCCAAGAACGCTCGTAAGCCGCATCTCGCAATGCTTCCAACTCGTGAATCTGGAATAACCTCCTCCTAGCAGCTTGGTTTAGATCTAAGTTCACTGTTTTAAGCGCCCACAGCGCTCGATGCTCTAGCTCTACCGGGAGATGGCACGCTTTGCCATAGACAACCATAAATGGAGTGGTTCCTAAAGGTGTCTTGTAGGCGGTACGAAATACCCACAACACATCATCAAGTTTATCCGACCAATCCTTTCGGCTCTTACCTACAACCTTCTCTAGAATCCTTTTCACTCCCCTATTGGCGTTTTCAACTTGACCGCTTGTTTATGGATGATACGTGGTGGAAATGCGGTGATTAACGCCATAACGCTCTAAAGCTCTCTCCATCACAGTATTGCAAAAATGGGTCCCTCGATCACTGATGAGGGCTTTTGGTGTACCGAAACGTGTGAACAACTTCTTCAGAAATTTCACTACCACTCAGGCATCGTTAGTAGGCAAAGCTTGAGCTTCCACCCACTTAGAAACGTAATCAATGGCCACGAGGATATACCTATTCCCTCTGGAGGAAGGAAAGGGTCCCATGAAATCGATACCCCACACATCAAAAACTTCAAGAACTTGAATCGGGTGTTGGGGCATCTCATCCTTGGATGAAATATTACCGGTTCGTTGGCAAGCATCACACTTCTTAACAAACTCTATTGCATCCGCAACCACCGAAGGCCAGTAAAAACCACAGTTAAAAACTTTATGGGCGGTGGTGTTTGCACCATGATGACCACCCGTCAATCCCTCATGAACATGCCTAAGAATATTTAAACCCTCTTCCTTAGGCACACATCTCCTAAGAATTCGATCTCCACCTATCCTAAACAAAAAAGGATCATCCCATATGTACTTCTTCGCATCCCTAAACAACTTCCTCTTCTGTTGAGGACTCATACTCTCCATCACATAACCGTTAGCTAAATAGTTAGCTATATCACTAAACCAAGGCAAACCCTCTCTCTCGGCCGCTACAAAATCTATGGATTCATGAGGAAATCTATCTCCTATCGCCTCCTCACGAATTTCCTCCCTACTCGGGTCCTCTAATCGCGAAAGATGATCGGCGGCTAAATTCTTGGCTCCCTTCTTGTCCCTAATCTCTATATCAAACTCGGAAAGCAAAAGTATTCACCGAATGAGTCGTGGTTTCGCGTCTTTCTTTTGGAAAAGAAAACGCAAGGCGGAATGATCAATGAAGACTACGGTCTTGGAAAGAACAAGGTAGGACCGGAATTTATCGAATGCGAATACTACGGCTAAGAGCTCTTTTTCTGTGGTGGTATAGTTCTCTTGAGCATTATTTAGCATTTTGCTCGCGTAGTAAATCGGGTGAAAGTGCTTGTCCTTTCTTTGTCCTAATACCGCACCAACGGCATAGTCACTCGCATCGCACATGAGTTCAAAATGCAAACTCCAATCGGGCGAGATAAGAATAGGTGCACTGACGAGCCTTTCTTTCAAAAAGGTGAAGGCTTTGAGACACTCCTCGTCGAAGACGAATGGAATGTCTTTTTCCAAAAGACGGGTTATGGGGCGAGTGATCTTAGAAAAATCCTTAATGAAACGCCTATAAAAACCCGCATGACCAAGAAAACTCCGGATTGATTTGACACTAGTGGGTGGAGGTAAGCGGGTGATGGTATCTATTTTGGCTCTATCCACCTCTATCCCTACACTTGAAATCTTATGTCCTAGCACAATCCCTTCTGTCACCATGAAGTGACACTTTTCCCAATTCAACATCAACTTAGTGTCTACACACCTTTTCATCATCTTCTCTAAATTACCTAGACAATGGTCAAAAGAATCACCATAAACTGAGAAGTCATCCATGAAGACTTCCATAGAGTTTTCCACCATGTCTTGGAAAATCGCCACCATGCACCGCTGAAAAGTAGCCGGTGCATTACATAGTCCAAAAGGCATGCGTCGGTACGCAAATGTGCCGTGGGGACATGTAAAAGTGGTTTTCTCTTGGTCTTCCGGTGCGATTGGGATCTGAAAATACCCGGAGAAACCATCGAGAAAGCAATAAAATTGTCGCCCTGCGAGGCGTTCAAGCATCTGATCAATGAACGGGAGAGGAAAGTGATCCTTCCGGGTGGCGTCGTTAAGCTTGCGGTAGTCAATGCATACACGCCAACCAGTGATCGTACGGGAGGGGATGAGTTCGTTTTTGGTATTCGTAACAACTGTCATCCCCCCCTTTTTGGGGACAACCTGGGTCGGGCTCACCCAGGGGGAATCAGAAATGGGATAGATCAAACCTGCATCCATGAGTTTAAGAACCTCCTTTTTCACCACCTCTTGCATGTTGGGGTTCAACCGCCTTTGAGGTTGCACCACGGGTTTGTAATCATCTTGCATGAGTATCCGGTGGGTGCAATAGGTGGGGCTTATGCCCTGAATATCCGAGAGTCTCCAAGCAATGGCTTTTTTGTGTGTTTTCAATACATCAATCAACCTAGACTTCTCTTCCTCCGTTAATTTAGATGAGATGATGATGGGCAAACTAGCATTTTCTCCTAGATAGGCATACTCTAAATGAGAGGGTAGGACCTTAAGCTCTAATGGTGGTGGTGTCTCTACTGATGATGTCTTACTCTCCTTGCTAGTCTCTCTACTCTCTAATACCTCTGGAATCAGAGGAGCCTCTTCCTCAACCACATCCGGCTCCTCCTTTCTATCCTCTCTCACTAAGTCGGCACCACAAATATACTCTAAACATTGATCCACACGTGAAATGAATGAATTTATGAAGTAAACGGAGTTTGAAGGACCGCTAAAGTCATCTTGAACTCCTGGGTGGTTCATAGACTTGGCAATCTCAAAGGTGACATTCCCGTTTCCAACGCGAAGAGTGATTTTCCCGTCAAATATATCAATGATTGCCTTGGCGGTACGCAAAAATGGACGCCCTAGAATAAGAGGTACTCTATGGTCGGCCTCCATATCTACTAACACAAAATCAGCGGGGAAGACGAATTTATCAACTTTGACTAACAGATTCTCTACAATGCCTCGCGGATATTTCACGGATCGGTCTGCAAGGGATAACGTCATGCGCGTTGGGATCAGCTCTCCCAGGTCTAGTTTCTCATAAAGTGAATAAGGCATCAAATTAATACTAGCACCTGAGTCTGCCAACGCGTGACTCTGCATGTTACTACCGAAAACACACGGGATAGTGAAGATTCCCGGGTCTGACAACTTCTCTGGCATTTTGTTCAGAACTACTGCAGAGCACCCCGCTGATAAAGGAATATTTACGAGCTCTCCCAATTTGTCCTTGCTTTTCAGCAGGTCTTTCAGGAATTTAGCATATTTGGGCATATGCTGGAGAGCCTCAATGAATAGAAGATTAATCTTGAGCTGCTTGAATAGATCAAGAAAATGTCCATATTCCTTTTGGTTCTTTTGGTGTTTCAAACGCTCGGGGTATGGGACACGTGTGTGATCAATGACCGGGTAAGACCTAACCTCTACCGGTTTCTTTCCTACACTCTTCTCTACCCTAGACTCACTCTTCGGTGCGGTACTTGCTGGGCTTAGCCTAAATTGCACCCTACTAGGTGGAGTCTCTAACTCTATCTCCTCATCCATAATCTCTTCCTCTTCCTCTCCTACCACTACGGGTTTCTCTACTTCTCCACCTCTACCACTGCGTGTGGTAACAGCATTGATCTGACCCTTTGGGTTTTGTTGAGTGTTACCCGGGAACTGACCCGGGGTGCGCTCGTCCAACCGTCTAGCTATGTCACCTACAGAACGCTGAAGATCTAAAAATGCAGACTGTTGATTCTTAAGTAGGATGTCATGCTCTGTAAGGGTCTTTTGGGTGGTAGCATCCTTAGCAACTAACTGTGTCAACAAGTCTTTTATTTCACCCAAACCGTTCCCACCATCCCCACTTGAATTAGTTCCTGAATTCCTAGGAGCAAACTGACCCTGCCCGAAATTATATTGTTGATTGGAATGGAATCCGGGGGGGTTTCCTGAAGACCTAAAGTTATTGTTGAACCTAGAACCTGAATTAAAACGAGTACCAAAGGGGTTAGTGGGTCCTTGGTTCTGACCTCCTATGAAATCTACTTGCTCCTGGTTGAGCAAGGGGCACTCTAACGTACCATGACCTCCCCGACACATCTCACACTTATCAACCTTAGCCTTAAGCTCTTTCATTTCTCTTGTCAGGTTTTCTAAAGCAGCAGCCACCTGAGTATCCAAGGTGACTTGGTGAACACCTCGTGAAGACGAGAGTTGGCTCGAGGAAGGAGTGAAATTCCTAGTAATTGACCGCTGCTCATACTCAGACTGGGCAAAACTCTCAAAAAGGTCAAGGCACTCGTCTACAGTTTTCTTTCCCATCAGGTGCCCTCCTGCGGAAGTATCAAAACGGGCCTTCGTTTCATAAGTGAGACCATTGTAGAATTTCTCTACAAGGGCCCAATCAAATAAACCATGTTGGGAGCATTTGCTAAGTAGGTTTTGGAACCGCTCCCAAGCAAGATAGTAAGGCTCATCTGGCTCCATACGAAATGAGTGGATCTGGTCACGGAGCCTGGATGCTTTTGCAGGTGGGAAATACTTGTTCAGAAACCCTTGGTGAAGGGCTGCCCAAGTAGTGAAAGTCCCAGCAGGCTGCGAGTCAAGCTAAGTGGCGGCTCGTCCCGCTAGTGAGAAAGGAAACAACTGAAGAAAGATTGCATCATCATTGGCACCTTGAAGCTTGAAGGTACCACAGATGCGGGTCAGGCGGGCAATATGAGCAGGTGCATCCTCATCATCACGTCCATGGAATTGGCATGAATTGGTGATCGCAGTCATGATGTAGGATGGGATTTGCCAAGAGTTTTCATTGGCAATCTGAGGGCAAGTGATTGGAGAATTAACTCCGGTAAAACCCTGGGTGGATTGCTGGTGGATGGTCCTACGGTCTCCCATTGGTAAAGGATTGGCTTTAGGACTAGTAGGTGCGGAAATGGGTGGTGTAGAGTTTGGTGTGGACTTGGGTGAGGTTTGTGGGGTGCTATCAAAGATGGATGGTTTCGAGGGTGGAATAGAGGTAGGAAAGTTTAAACTTGAAGTAGAAGTACTTACCCCTGATCTGACGGAAGAGAGCGCGGAATCAGCTGTATGTGTCGGTGGTGGTCCCTTCGATCGGGTATGTGGCATGTACTGCAACTCAAGAATAGCAAACAAAGTAATAAAAATTATTAAAAATTGCAAAGAATAAACCAAACAAAAGGAAAAACAAACAAAATAGACACAGAATAGTAAAACAAAACTAGAGCAAGCTAATTAACGCAATTGCTAAGAGTCCCCGGCAACGGCGCCAAAAACTTGAAGTGCAGAAAGTAATTTAGTAAAAACGACTTAAATTAACCCTATTCTAGACACTAAGTAATACTCTAGACTTACTAAATGACACTAAACTACTAACCGGCAAGTGTACCGGTCCACTCTAGTATAGCTAAAGTAAGTCCGGATATCGAATCCACAAGACTCTAATGTATTGCAATAACTAACTCTATCTAGTCTAAAAAGACACGGACTGTTTGTTTTGTTCTTGAAAAAGGGGGGTTGTCTAACAATTTCTACAAAAGACAAGTAATTGAAAACTAGAAATAACTAAAGGCACGAATTAAGAACAACTTAACTTGGATGATAGAAAGGCACTACCTAGATTGGAATCCTGATTTTGTTTAAAGATGATTGGTTTGGGAAATTATAAACTTTGGGGAACCGGGATCTTAAAGTTTTCACCTTTTGGGACGCCTAAAGCCTCCTAATCACTCTCAAGAGTACTAAAGTGACATCCTAAGATTAGTGTAACTACCGGATGCTAGACTCACTCTCACGAGATGTCTAATGGGTCTATGAAAGTACCTATGTGATTCACTCCTTCATGGGATCTAAATCAAGGTAAGTTGAACTCTATTAATTGAACTTGCTAGACATTAGTCAAAAGGCCACTCCCTCACAGAAGCTCCTGCCTTGCAGCTTAATGACTTAGATCTACCAATAAACTCGCACCTCACAGATTATGAGATTAGCAAAACACTTGAATTAGTAAGATTACCGATTAATTGCTTTTAAAGTCTATTGTACATTCAACATTAAAGATCCTAAATTTATTATGTGACATAGACAATCACCAAAACTCAAGACCTAACACAACTCTATTATGTGATAAAGACCGTCACCAAGAGTTATGTAAAGCAAATAAACGACAACCAAACCCATTCAAATACTCATATGCATTCAATTAAAGAGCCAACTATTCTTACAATTCAAAGACTACCAAGGTTTTCATAAGAATCCCATAAAAATCATAACTTTAACAATCAATCATCCAATCTAGGTAGTAACAAAGTGTCTAGCCGCTCATAATTGCGGTTTCAATCAAAAGTAAAGTTGAAACAATGAAATGAAACATCTAAGACGAAAAGAGAATGAAAATAAAGACACCCGAACGTCACGAGGTCGACCCGAATGCTTCCTTGCCTTCAATCTTCGAACCGGATGCTCCGAATACTTCAAAATGACTCAATTCTTGCTCTCCCAATCGTCCAAGAACTGCCTCTTTCGTGATTCGGGTTCTTCTCCTCTTCAATAGGGCTTAAGTAGGTTAAAAACAAGAAAATTACGACCTTTCTGCAGATACGGGCCTCTCGCGGGGCGCGAGAGGCTTTATAATTCCGGTCGCCACCCGCCACCTTGTTAAAGCAAACACCCACTTCTCGCACACTCTCTCGCGGGGCGCGAGAGGATATGTAAAACGGGTCGCGCCCAGCCAGCTGATCCTAGTTTCAGATATTGACTTCCTTTCAGCTTGTGATCTCGCGTATCGCTTCGCGACTCGTTTCTTCTTGTATTTCCGTTTATTTAGGCTCTTTTTAACCCACAAGGCCTGCAAAATAAAATAAAAACAAAAGTTTATCTATTCTAAAGGAAAACAACGCTAAACAAATAAAAACTAAACAAAATATGCATGAATAACCGATGTATTTTGCAATACATCAGTGATCATGCAAGGTAAATTACCATTACGGGTGCACACGTAATTGCAATTCACCATGCATGAGAAGTCTGGCTAATCTTACCATGAGGTAACGATCATGAGTATCACAAGTTTCTATTCTATACCCTAGGGTGCTAGGGTCATAATTCTAGTAAGTCCTTGTTGAAGGCAATCAAACATTATCAATATTTACTCAAGTCCTGTCCTACTTAGAGCCTTCATGGTATTTCCAATCACGATATTTTCCTTATGAGACATTTCTCCACTTAGCGTTTCAGTAACTACTGATTTATGCTTAGAATGAAAGTGGATTACTTGAATGTAGAGGAGTAATGATACTCTTTACACATACAATACGTATTCCTTTGAGATAGGTGCTAAGGGAAATTAAGATGTTATGTAACCAGTTTAAGTGTTATTCAAGGTATATCGTGGATGTGGTGGGAACGCTGCGGAGAACCCTATATATAAACATCACCGGTATACTAAGAATGTGCTTAAACTGGGCTAAATAATGATCTTGATGGACCGAAGCATAGGTTATTAGGAATTGATGTGTGAAATCATGCGGTTACTAAAGTTCACATCTTTCTGTAATCAGAAGATGGCGCCTAGAAGAGTCACACGTAAGGCTAATCAAGAAGCTGAAGCCCCGCAAAACAAGGGAAGGGGTAGACCACCAAGAGCTGGTGGTGCTCCAACTGACAACAATCAGGGAACTGGCAACCCTGATATAGCTGCTCTGATTGCTCAGCAGCTGGATGCATTGAATCCTAGTAGGCTAGAAACTAACTTTTCCATAGAAATAGCCAATGGTAGATTCGTACAAGCAGATAAGATCATTAGACAGTGCTCCATAATATTAGAGGACCATGCCTTCGACATAGATTTAATACCTTTCGAGCTAGGGAGCTTTGACGCGATTGTGGGAATGGATTGGTTGTCGAAGCACGGAGCCGAGATCGTCTGTCGGGAGAAAGTAGTACGAATCCCCATGCCAGATGGGGAGGTACTCAAGATTCAAGGAGAATGACCAGGAAGAACTCTGAAGTTTATTTCCTGCATGAAGACGCGTCGATGTCTACGGAAGCAGTGCTACGCACTCCTAGCTCATGTGGTAGAAAAGAAGGAAGAAGGCATCAAGTTGGCAGATATTCCGGTGGTGCGAGATTATCTGGGAGTATTTCCTGATGATTTTTCGGGTTTACCTCCTCTACGACAGGTAGAATTTCATATCGAATTGGTTCCTGTAGCTACGCCAGTGGCAAAAGCACCATATCGATTAGCACCATCTGAAATGCAAGAGTTATCCAGCCAATTACAAGAGCTATTGGAGAAGGGATTCATTCTACCGAGCCATTCGCCATGGGGAGCACCGGTTCTATTTGTCAAGAAGAAAGACGGGTCATTTCGTATGTGTATCGATTATCGCGAGTTAAACAAATTGACTGTGAAGAATCGATACCCTCTTCCCAGAATTGATGATTTGTTTGATCAATTACAAGGAGCTTCATATTTCTCCAAGATTGATCTTCGTTCTGGATATCATCAACTGAGAGTTTATGAGGGTGACATACCGAAAACAGCATTTAGGACTCGTTATGGGCACTATGAGTTCTTAGTCATGCCCTTCGGGCTGACTAATACACCAGCTGTGTTCATGGACCTGATGAATCGAGTGTGCAAACCATACTTGGATAAGTTCGTAATCGTGTTCATAGACGATACACTTATCTATTCTCGATTGAAAGAAGATCATGAGAAACACCTTCGAGCAATTCTAGAATTGTTGCGGGAAGAGAAGCTTTTCGCCAAATTCTCGAAGTGTGAATTCTGGCTTCAAGAAGTGAAGTTTTTGGGCCATGTGGTTAATAAAGATGGAATCCATGTAGACCCCAGCAAGATTGAAGCGGTGAAGAAATGGGATACACCCCAAACACCATCAGAAATCCGACAATTCTTAGGATTGGCCGGGTATTATCGACGGTTTATTGCGAGCTTTTCAAAAATCGCACAACCGTTGACCATGCTAACCCAAAAGGATAAGATGTTTGATTGGGGACATGCACAAGAACAAGCTTTCCAAATGTTAAAGGAAAAGTTGTGCAATGCTCCAATATTGTCCCTTCCGGACGGAACAGACGACTTCGTGGTGTATTGCGATGCTTCGCATCAAGGATTGGGATGTGTGTTAATGCAGAGAGATAAGGTGATTGCTTACGCCTCACGACAACTAAAGGTGCACGAAAAGAACTACACAACTCATGATTTGGAGTTGGGCGCTGTAGTATTCGCACTTAAGATATGGAGGCACTATCTATATGGATCCAAATGCATCATCTACACCGATCATAATAGCCTTCAACATATCCTGAACCAGAAAGAGCTCAACATGCGACAACGACGTTGGGTAGAATTACTTAGTGACTACGATTGCGAAATCCGGTATCATCTGGGGAAAGCAAATATGGTGGCTGATGCCCTAAGTCGTAAAGAACGCGTAAAACCACTACGTGTTAGAGCTTTGGGATTGACTATTCAAACGAACTTGAAAGCTCAAATTCAAAGTGCGTAAAGTGAGGCTCTAAAAGAAGAAAACCTTGCGGGAGAAGAATTGCGAGTGTTGGATTAACAGATGAATCGCAAGGGTGACGGCGTACATTACTTCATTGATCGCATATGGGTCCCCAAATGGGGAGATGCACGCACACTAGTCTTGGATGAAGCACACAAGACTCGATATTCGGTTCATCCCGGTGCAGACAAGATGTACCACGATCTGAAGGATCTGAACTGGTGGCCGGGTATGAAGAAAGATATTGCTCTATATGTGAGCAAATGCTTGATGTGTTCAAAGGTCAAAGCTAAACACTAGGAACCATCAGGATTATTGCAACAACCTGAAATTCCCGAGTGGAAATAGGAGAACATCACTATGGATTTCATCACCAAACTCTCGAGAACGCCAAGCGGGCACGACTCGATATGAGTCGTAGTGGATCGACTGACTAAATCCGCTCATTTCTTGCCTATCCGAGAAGACTATAAAATGGATAAGCTGGCAAGATTGTACATCAAAGAGGTCGTGACACGGCACGGAGTGCCGGTGTCAATCATATCCGACCGAGACAGTCGATTTACTTCACGCTTTTGGCAGACGTTGCAGAAAGCGATAGGCACTCGATTAGACATGAGTACAGCCTATCACCCCCAGACAGACGGCCAAAGTGAACGCATAATACAGACGCTTGAGGACATGCTACGGGCATGTGTCATTGATTTTGGTGGCAGTTGGGATACTCATCTACCGTTGATTGAGTTTTCCTACAATAATAGTTACCATATTAGTATTGGATGTGCACCCTTCGAAGCGCTGTATGGCCGAAAATGTAGATCACCTGTATGTTGGGCTGAGATTGGCGAGAGTCAGCTAACAGGACCCGAAATCATTCAGGAAACAACCGATAAGATCTTCCTAATCAAAGACAGACTTAAAGCTGCTAGAGATCGCCAAAAGAGCTATACCGATAACCGTCGGAAGCCGTTAGAGTTTAACGTTGGTGATCGAGTGTTACTTAAGGTCTCTCCTTGGAAAAGGATCGTTCGGTTTGGAAAGAAGGGGAAGTTATCCCAGAGATACATTGGACCATTCGAGATCACAGAGAGAATCGGTCCGGTGGCATACCGATTGAGGTTGCCACTAGAGCTTAACAGTGTGCATGATACTTTCCATGTATCAAACCTCAAGAAGTGTTTAGCTGACGAATCATTTCACGTGCCTATTGAGGACATTAAGATTGATCAAAGCCTCCATTTTGTGGAGGAACCTATTAAGGTCATGGACCGAAAGGTCAAGAAGTTGAGACGCAGCAAGATACCATTGTTCGTATGAGATGGAATTCCCAACGAGGGCTAGAGTTTATAAGGGAACGTGAGGATCAGACGAGACTCAAATATCCTCATCTGTTCGAGGATGACACTCTTGGACCTAGCACCAGTTGAATTTAGGGACGAAATTCCCTCAACTGGGGGATACTGTGACATCTCACAATGTCAAGCAAAGAACATTATGGGTCTACTTTCACATTTGTGTGAAAGCTCAGATGATACAGATGGATTTGATGATATGATTGACAACGAATCATCAGAATCCGAAAGTTCTTCAAAGTATACCTCAGAAAATGAAAACACAAACTGCATCAAGAAAGAAAAAGAGAATCACTATGATCTACCTATGGTTTCATGTTCACTTTCTGATGAACAATGTTCTAGAAACATTCAAGATATTCCCAAATCAGTAAGGAAACCTATGATTCTTCTTGTTGAAGATCATGTGGTGAATGTGATAGTGTGTGACATCTGTCACTAACAAGTTCGTCAATAGACATTAAGTTTATTAACTCTCTGTGTGTGCTAACTATCTCCACGTATTTATTATTTTGTATATTTATCATTTTAACCGAACCCTTCGTATACTCGTTTATAATAAAAATTAATAATAATAATAAAAATAATAATAATAATAATAAACAATAACAATAATAATAATAATAATAATGACAATAACCATAATAATAATAATAATAATAATAATAATAGTCCAGGGGGCTGTTGGTTTTTTTTGAAACTTCAAAAGAAGTTTAAAAACATAAAATAACAAATATAAAACTGCAGGGACCATTCGTGTAAATTTTTAAACCCAAACCCCCGCCCCTCGTTTTTCCGGCGGAACTCCGGCGAGGATTCCCGCAACACTCCGGGACTTCAAAACCACCTAAAAACTCAGTTTTTACAGCCCAAATTACACCGAACCGTTTCGTGGGAAAGATTCGAACCCTATGCATCCCTAAAACGCGTTGTAACGGTAAATTAACGGCTATAATCTTTTCACTTTATTTACTGACCGTTCAACGGATAAAACACCCACTCAATCACTAATATAATCAAATTAAATCAATCAACTCGAACTTTAACAACCTATAAATGAAATACCAACTGCAATCCCAATCGAAACACACACACACACTGAATCCGATCACCATCTTCACCCTCGACCTGCAACTCTACCAAAACCCAAATCCCGACCCATATACATTCAATTTAACAAAGGGCTTTCGGTCCTAAGCATCATTAGAAGCTGCCTGTGCGATTAATTTGATTAATATCATCAATTGGGTATCGAATCAATTTCAACCTAGCCGCGGCTGTTCTTCTAGTGTTCTAAGCACTATCTCAACTCAAAACAGGTAATTGAACACACTAACTTATTCGTTTTTACATAGGGATTAAAAGCCCTAACCTTAATTTGATTATTATCTGCGTATTGGGGTTCAATTTTGGTGAAATCGAATTAGGGTTTATAGAGAATTGGGGGAAAACTGGGAACCATGCTTAAAAACAAATAAAACCGAGTTTTGTCATGGCTAAGGCCTTTTGTTCACCGGTTCAGTACATGCATGCTAACAGTGAGGTCCCGGGTTCGACCCCGGGCACCCTCATTTATTTTTTAAGGCTTTTTAAGCTTCTAAAAATTATAAAAAAATCCCTAAAAATTATAAAAATAAATTTTATAAACTTCCCTTATTTTAAATCTCACAAAATCATTTTCTGTAAATTTATTTTATTTAAAAACCTTAAAAATCTATATAAAATATTATTTATAAATATTATAAATAATCATTTTTATAAAAATAGGCATTATATCGTAATTAATTATAAAATAATCATGGAAAATCATAGAAATTATACATAAATTATTTACAAATGTAATTATAAGTTATATACGTAATCGTAAACAATGTTAAATAATATTTCAAAATATTACGATGAATTTATACATAATATATCTAAACATTATCAGATATTAAACCCAAGAAACACTAAATTTATAATCAAACTTGAATACATATATCTAATCGTGTACGAGTCAAACCGAACCGACTCGAATTCAACCAAACATATCTATTCGCGCTCAATATGTTTTAAAGGCTTAGTTATAATCAATAATAGGTATTGATCGTGTTTGATCGTGCATTGCTTTATTCTGTGAAGTCTTTGTGCATTACATCAACTCAAGGTGAGTTTCGTGGCCCCTTTTTATGCTTATACAAGTTTTCAATGTTTTCAATCAATGAGGGAAAAGTATGCTCACCCGTTTTCAATGCTGTACATCATATATTCAATTTACATACTTGGAATCAACGTGATACAGTTTTGCATACATACATGGTGTTATTCTATGGATTCTTACAACCATTAATTCCCGGTTTGGGAACCCGCGATTAGGTATTGGTAGTACTACTGGGTTGACACCCCCACCCATCGACGATTGGTTAACTTGAGAGTTACCAACATAGCTGCCAGCAATCAGGCCATGGGTGAATATATTCCGTCTAATTTATATGCATAACGTCATTAGGTTTGGTTGTCTAAAACACATGTTATGTGGTTTTTGCTTGCAGTATGATTCCACATCAAATTCTATACAGCATCAATTACATGTTTTCAATTTAAACCTGCGGAACTCACCAACATTATGTGTTGACATTTTTGATCATATCTTTTCAGGTGATCATAATTAGAGAGGATAGCTAGAGCAGATGCCTTAGCAGAAACCCTCAGGATTTCAATAGATTTACATTAGTATTGTTTGTCATTTGTTTTTGAACACTGTGTATCTTGGATTATAGAATCCATAAGACTATGATAGTCGTGGAACTGACTAACCACGACACAAGTCACCATTGTGTCGGGCGACGTCATGACACGAGGATTTTGCAAATATTATGTCTTTGTAATTATACCAAGTGTTATGACGATCCCGTCCGTCGCATCCTCGTGTTTCCGCTATAAGCGAGGGTGTGATAGATTGCTATCAGAGCCTTGGTTATAGAGAATTAGGTGGAGAATTCGACCTAGACTATAACCTAAGAACCTTCATATAGAATGCATGCTAGGGATTGTGTGCATTTGATTTTACCTAAATGTCTTTCATGATTTGTGTGACACATAGACACCTGTATTCTGGATTTCCTGGCAAAAAGGCCTTCGGGCTAAGGCAAGCGTATTCGTATAAATCTCATTGCGAGACCAGTTACGCTACCTGGGGATTTCTGGGATGAGTGAAAAACTATGGTCAATACACAAGTCTATAAGACAAATGGGTCAAGTATAATAAATCTACGAATTTAATATACAAGTATGTTCCTACATACTTGACTTTATACATTTACCGTTAGGCGTGTGACATACCAGGATCTCAGACACGGTCATATCAAACGACACTATATGAGTTTTAAAATAAACGTTTGACTTAAATCAGAGTACATAAAAGATATGAATAATAGTGCGGAAGCGATTAACGAAATGTAAACAATTCTGAAAGTCTGAAAATGTTATGCCAAAACAAAAATTCAATGCAATTAAATGAATCTAATGAATGAATGTCCTGAGTGCGTTCTTAATCGTGTGTCATGAGCTTAAGCGTTCCTGTGTCCTGAGAAAACATGCTAAAGTGTGTCAACATAAAGTTGTGAGTTCACAGGTTTTATCACAGATAAAAATGTTTGTAAATGATCGAATGTTTGTAACTGTTCGACTGTTTGTAACTGTTCGACTGTCCGAATGTTTGTAACTGTTCGAGTGTTTGCAACTATTCAAATGTTTGTAACTGTATGAAATGGTATAGTAATTAAACCATATCGATAGGTAGCTAGCCTATAATCATGTTACTTAGCGTTTCAAACCGAAGCTGACTGTTTGCGTGTCCTATATGTTTGTTGTTTCCCCGTCACGTCTCGCAAGACAGTGACAAATGTTAGGTTAATAATGCACCCGTTTGACCTCCAGTCAAGCTAGCGCGACTAGCACGGGCGGGGTTTGTCAGACCCAGTAGTACTACTCAGTATTACCTCGCTACACATTATTAACGGTTCGAGAGTGTCAGGACTGTTTGTATGTTTGCACTAACGTAACAGGTGATATCAATAATACCAAAACCATTCATAAAATATGCTTGCATGTTTTCTCCCCGAAAAAGGAAAGAAAGTAAAATAGGGGCCGTGAATACTCACCTTGAACTGATGTAATGAAATGAACAAGAGATTCAAAGAATGATGACAATGCACGATCAAACAAGATCAACACCTATTATTAATTGTAATTAAGTTTTTAAAATGTGTTCAACGTGAATAGATACATTTGGTCGGATTCGGGTCTGTTCGGTTTGACGCGCAACACGCACACAAATAGATATATATATATATATGTTACAAGATTTAAGTTTAATAATACGATTAACGTTAAATCTAGGATTAGGGTTTCATTTGATATTTGGGGGTTTTAATATCTAATTTAAATAAAATGATATAAACGGTTATGTTGTGATCCCATGAAAGTGAAATATACTTTTTGATCATTTTAATTTGGAGAAATAAAAAGAAACCTTAAAGTTTAAAGACAAGTTTAAATAACCTTTATATATATATATATACATATATTAATATTCATGCTTTTAAACAATGATATATAGATAATGTTTGGCCCTAAATAATAATTTAGTGATTTATCCCCTTATTTAAAGTCTATTTTTAAAAAAATGGCTATTTATAATATTTATAAATAATATTTTATAAATATTATTAAGGTGTTTTTAGTAAATCTTATAAAAAAATTACTTAGATGCTTTTAAATAAAGAAAGTTTTCAAAAGTTATTTTTATAATTTTTAGGAATTTTGGTATATTTTTAAGAGTTGAAAAAGAGCATAAAAAATAATTGGAGGTGCCCGGGGTCGAACCCGGGACCTCATGAATGGCAATTGGAGACTGAACCGGTGAACCAAAGGCTTACAGCCGCATTAGGAGTTGGTTCCAAATGGTTTTAAGCACAATCTCAATCAAACCCCAATTCCACCAAGAACCCTAATTCTGTTTCGATCAAATTGAAGCCCGAATCGATGTTGTCACCCATCGAATTCATGGGGCTTTTAATGCCCATGTAATAACGAGTATTTAGGTGTATTAAATTACCTGTATTGTGATCGAATTGATAAGAACAGATGCAGAACAGCTTCGACAAAGGCTTGAATCAGCTTGATGTGAAATTGTTGATGTTAATCAAGTTAATTTCACAGGAAGTTTCCAATGATATTATTGAGCAAAAGCCCTCTAATAATTTCGGGTTTTGAAGTTCGAACAGGGGTGTTCGATCAGTTGCAGGTCCGCGAATGATGATGATTGAACAATGTGTTTTTGATTGTTTCAGATACAATTCAAAGTATAGTAGTTTAGGATTCTTATAATAGATCATTTGGATTAGTTTAATTGCATTATTGCAATGCGTGGTGTGATTCAGGAGCTGTAAAGCAGCCGACAGTAGGAGTGGGTCGGTTTGGTTGGAATCGCACTAAGATTTTTGAATTATTGTGAGGCTCGGTTTCGAATCATCCACAAGAAGCTGTCGGGACGATTTAATTAAGTTTAAATCAGTTATTTTGGATGTTTGGGGGTCGCCGGAGACCCGCCGGATTGTTGGTCGGAGGGGAGATCGACGGGAAGGGCGGTGGGTTATGATTTAAAACAATTTACAGAAATGGTCCCTCAACTATCCAAGGTTTATTATTTCATGTTAAAAGTATTTAAAACAGGTTTCAAAAATTACAAAATTACCCCCTTAACTTCTTAGTTTAAGTTTTTAAATATTTAAAAGTTAAATAAACTTTTATAAATTATTTTATTAATAACAACACTAACATTATCATTATTATTATTGTTATTATTATTATTATTATTATTATTGTTATGATTAACAATAGTGATAATAATATCATTATTATTATTCAAATATATATATATATATATATATATATATTTATATATATATATTTTAAGTTAACGAAATTTTTCCGGGTTGTCGCATCATCCCCTGTTAGAGGAATTTTCGTCCCGAAAATTAATCACGAGGAGGCTGAAATGAAAAGATATGAGTACTTGGATTTCATTTGGTCCGCACGTTCCCAGGTGAATGCTGGGCCACGTTTAGATTCCCGACGGACTTTGACAATGGGTACCCGGCTGCTTGAGTTGTTTGATTCTCGGATCCATAATTTTCAGTATATTATTTTGTGGTAAGGTGATGTCTAGAAATCAAGATAAGACCAACAATGATGAGAAAGGTTATCCGTCGGAATTTAGGAATTCCAAACGTCACCATATGAAACGATCTTAGCGCATATCTTGTGAATATGTATTTCTCCTTTGACCAACCATCGGTTTAAGAATAATACGCTATGCGAAGATCTTGGAATGAGTTCACGACGATGGTTAAGGATATCATTAAAATCAGAAAATGAATCAACCGTTCAAAATGACACTCGATGTTTTTGTGACAACCCGGAAAATTCGTGATTTATTTCATATAGTATTTATGTGATTTTATAGTACTTTTATTAATTTATAATAATAACGTTAATAATAATAATAATAATAGTAATAATGAAAATATAAGTTTGTTAAAAACTTAACCCTATTAAACTTTTGGGTTAAAAATGTAATATTGGAAACTTGCTTTATAAAGTTCACACATGAAATAATAAGCAACTCAAAGCTCAGGGACTAAATGTGTAAATTTTTTAAAATTCCCATCACCCCCGTCGACTTTCTCCCCATCTCCGGCCACCCCTTTCGGCCACCTCCGGCGAGTCACCGGCGACCCCCAACCATCCAAATTACTCGATTTCACTCGAATAAAATCACCCCGAAAATTTCAAGTGAGAGATTCGAACCTAGGCCCACGATTAATTGAAAAATCCAGAGTGCTATCCTTACCAAATCCACTCGACCGAAAGTTCGGCCGACCAACTCCACAATCGCGCACTAAACCGCTATTATAATCAAATTAAAACGCATCCACACAATCGCATATCTGTATCCAATAAACTTCCACTTTCAATTTAGTATAAAACACGCTTAATCATCATCAATGAATCACATGAACCTCGCGACCTGCAGCTGGGTCGAACACCATCATTCGGGCTTCAAGCTTCAAAATTGACAAGGGGCTTTGCATCTACATCACCATTAGAAGTTTCCTGCAAAGTTAATTTGATTAAGAACAACGTTTACACCATGAATCAACTTTACTGTAGTCGCTGCTTGTTCTTCGTATTGATTCACTTCGAATCATGATCATTCATGTAATTGAATACACCTAAATGCTCGTTTTTACATGGGGATTAAAAGCCCCATGATTCCAGTCGTTCACAAAGTCAAATTGAACTTCGATTTGGATCAAAGATTGTTAGGGTTTATACGATTTGGGATTTCTTTGAAAACAGAAGTTAAAAGATTTGGGAACCATGGATTACCGCGGCTTAGGCCTTTGGTTTACTGGTTTGTGTGTGGGAGTTTGAACAGGAGGTCACGGGTTCTAACTCGGCCCCCAACACTTATTTTTTTAAAAGCCTTTTTAAGCCTTTTAAAATACAGAAAAATTACTATAAATTATAAAAATAATTTTTATAAACTTTGTATATTTTAAAAGTATCTAATTATTTTCTGTAAAATTATTTCTTGTGACATTTTAATAAATTTATATATAATAATATTAACAAATGATATAATTAGTTTATTATGTAAAAAATAAATTATAAACAATTGAAATCATGAAATTATTGTTACTTGTATTTTAATATATATACGTGGGAATATAATACTAGGTATTATATAACGTATATAACGCGGATATATATATATAATCGACACCGAACCGATTCGTGAGATGCGAAACCGTACAGTTATTATATTTATAATTAATAATTGATATTAATTATATATATATATATATACACTGAATGAAACATAGGTTAATTGGAAACTCGATCTTTTGTGCTTATAATTACTTGTTGCTCTACACTCGAGGTGAGTTTTCACGGCCTCATTTTACTTTCTTTCCTTTTTGGGGGAGAAAACATGCAAATATTATTTTGTTATGGTTGCCAGTATTATTGATATCGCCTGTTATGTTAGTGGGAAACGCATTTGAAAGTCCTTACAGTATCAAACCGCTAGTAACGAGATTAGCGAGGTAATTTTGAGTAGTACTACTGGGTCTGACAAACCCCGCCCGGGCTAGCGTGCTAGCTTGATTGGAGGTCGAACGGGTGCTAAATTGACCTAAAACGATTGCCACGGTCGGTTAAGACGTGGTGGAAAGGCACTAAACACACACAGTCAGCTTCGGTTTGAAACACTAACTAACTTGTTTATAGGCTCGCTACCTATCGATATGCTTTATATACTAAACCATGTGAAACGCTTTTCTGACACATTTCTGGTTGATGAAACCATGTGAAACGCTTTTCGGACACATTTCTGGTTGATGAAACCATGTGAAACGCTTTTCTGACACATTTCTTGTTCATTAAAACCTGTGGACTCACCAACTATATGTTGACACATTTTAGCATGTTTTCTCAGGTCACAGAAACGCACAAGATTAAGAACTCAGCTAGGATGCACGCATGGCATACATCACTACTCAACTGGTTTAATTTGTTGAAACGCTACTGATTCTTATGGTTGAAACGCATGTTGAAACAATTTAATGATGATTCTATATTTGAAACGCTTCCGCAAATCAGAAACACTCATGATTTATTTAAAAGTCTAATTACTTAATGTGATGTTTTGTAATTACTGTGTTTGGTGTAACTGATGCTATCTGAGATCCTGGTATGTCACACGCCTGACGGTAAAATCCCGTTTGTGGAAATTGAGGGTGTGACAGTTTAATGTCATACCACAGTATACAAATATTTGAAACGGATACAGGTCAATTTCTCGACCCGTTATTCCATATGAGTCTATATGAGATTAGTCAATCGGTATATAATGCACCAATTGTCATCATGACCTTTAAAATAAGAAGCATTTAGTGAATGAAAAGTTAAACAGGAGATTTTACGGGAACACGGAGGTTAGGTCTTGCCATATGTGAAGGTAAGACACTTGGACACATACCAAGTTACGTCTTTTCCTTTTGGCCAAACCCATGTCTACAAGTTACGAAGTTTTATGAACCTTTATATCCATATCGCAATGATGATAATAACGAGTCTTGTTGTTCAAATCCAAAATAGAATTTTAATGATTTTCAAGGTTAAGGATTCAAAAGCGATTCAAGAAGTGACGCGAACAATAGAAAAGGTATTTGTAAACATGTTTTGCAAGGTAGCAATATCCAAGTAAGTTTACATACGCAGTTCACAAACCATAAGCACAGTTGAGAACATTTGTATGACTAGAAAGTCATAAGTTGATAATATCTTTAGCGGAGAGATTGTTTAGGAAGGCTACCATCGCACAATCACATTTTGATGATAACTCAAAATGAAAGTCGATAGATAAGGAATAAATGATTCCGTATAGCTAGGTCAAAACATGAGGATAAAGGGAGAGTAATCGATTTAAGGATCTAAGTGCTCCAAGCTTAGAATAAAAATCAACCTAAAACGATTGGGTCTCCTTTCAGGTTCAGAGATCATGCTTTGGTTTGATAGGTCGAATCACCTTCTCCGGACGGACTATCTTGGTTTCATTCTTCGATAGCCAATTCATACGGTATTAAGTCTATGTCAAGGACATGATCTTCGTGTACTTTTGTGTAACCTCTAACTATTACCATTGGTCATTTTAACAGAGTAAATAATTTCTAAACAACTAGGATTAATGCTAAGTTAATGAATAATTCCAGAAGAATCCAAGCTTATTATCAACCCTGGTATCAAATAGATGTGTAGCTATTGATGATAAGGTACGTACATGTAACAACATTTAGTCTTGTCGAATGTGGCTTGCTTCAGTCGTAAATGTATGACCGCGTAATGTATTACCTTGATTTATGTGACCTTTATTTCCATAATTTAACTATTCATACTTTCTAGTTATAGCCATTTCCTAATTCTGATTGTTTATAACTTGTCCTGAGGTCCTAATCGACCTAGGGCACACTTTATGGTAATGGTCGGAACTCCAACCTTCTTAATGTCCCCGTTTAACGCATGTTAGCTTAATCGTATTAACCAACATAGCTAGGTTCACAACATTGGCATCTTGTCTACCTTACCGCTAGATTGCTTGTTCGACCCTCCAACTTCTTTCTACTACTCACTAGATTTTCCCAGTGTCCTTAATTCTATTTGGTCTAATGTCATAAGGTATGACATTAGCTTTGTCAATTCATGGAGTTTATCAGTATAAAAAGCACGACCTAACCCTACCATTGCACGATTTTAGAGTTACAAGTTACATCAGTGTAACAAAGGAAAAATCATTCTTTCAAGCTTAAGATCAAAGTTCGAGATAGCAGAATTTGTTATGATGGTGTTCAAATCTTGTATGGTTTAAATCGGGAAGACGAAATCAAGGACAAAAATGATTGATATCACAATGAGATGTGAGCATTCGATTCACAATCGATGGGAATACATGGATTTCTCAAGATATGAGGTCAGCCATAACCTTATTGAAGACACGCGTACTTATCAGTGATCACTCATCTCAAGGGTTTCGAGTCAAGTAAATGGATTCAATGATCAAATCAAATCACCATTTACACTTTGCCTAGACAAAGTACCCCGAGAGGTAGGAATTCCATCTTTCTTCTTCACGAATAGCACAGACGCTCTCCAAGGTGAAGAATTTGGATGTATGAAACCCTTGTCTAACAGTTCCTACAACTATTTCGACAATTCTGGGAGTTCGTTCGGTGCCAAGCGGTATGGCACCCGAGTGATAAGGGCAGCTCCCGGGGTCAACTCGATCTGAAACTCCACTTTCCTGTGTGGAGGAAGGTCAGGCAAGTTCTTGGGGGAATAACCCAGGAAAATCTTTAACAATAGAAATTTCTCCAAGTCAGTAACTAGGGCTAGAATCGCTGACTTCCCTTTCCTTAAACACTTCTGAGTCTTCATGTAAGAGATGATGCCGACACAGCACCACTCTTATTGCCTTCGACCTTGAGTATCTCTCTATTAGGCAAAGGTAATCGAATAAGTTTCTCACGACAAATGATTTCGGCTTGTTTCCTAGACCACCAATCTATGCCGGCTACGATATCGAAGATACCATAGGAAATCAGATTTATATCGAACGAATGTCTAGACAAACCTAGATTACAATTGTTAAGCATATGGTGGCGGTTATAGTTCTACCATCGGTTACTTCTATGGTATATTCTAGAACTTAAGCTGGTAAGGACTACCTCTAGCAGTCCACTCAAGTTACTAGGTATGAAACTTTCATCGGCACTCGAATGAGATAATGCTAAAGCAGAACTATCATTTCTGTCGGTTTCCTTATCTTCTTGAGCCTTGGAAAGTTTCTCCTTAAATACACAGGTTGTCTGCACTCATACCATCCTTTGTGTGTTACTTGTGGTTGAGGAGACTTGGCCTAGATGTTCACACGACGGTTCTTAAAGCTATGTGCAAATTTCTCTACAGTGCCCTCAAATGTTCTTATTGCACAAGTCATTGGGAGGGATAGTTGCACCTGTTGCTCATAATGGAAAGGCTGAGAGATATTGGACGGGGTCGTCATAATGTCTTGCTTTTTGGTCCTACGCCAAGCGTAGTAAGCCAGAAAAATCTGATTGGATTCCCACCGCCAGAGAGACAAACAAATGTAACGTATGCTTAGATATCAAATGAAATGAATGCTGGAACGCTGAAATTTCCGAGACTCTAAGTCTTAAGATCAATCCAGTGAACAAGGACTACACGCGTCAAGAATATTATCACTTTATTGAAACTTTTGAAGATCTGGCACAATGTAGATGGATAGTTTTACATGAACACTGAAATGCTAAAAAGAGCATGTCTCATAGAGACTAGGGCTAATGTCATAACACGAATCTCATTAAGGCTCGGGGTAGATGAGAACTTTCATACTAGTAGGAATGAAGGATTTGTTTGCATATCATAGTGAGGTTTTATGAGGACCGAGACCTCATGTCTCCAAGTATAGAAATGAAAATTTGTACTGATTATGACCGTTATCACCCAATAGAGTTACCAGAATTCTCATGCACGACAAATTACAATTACATGTGCACCCGTGATTCTAATTTGCTTTGCATGGTCATTCATAATTCCTCTCATTCGTGATAACATACTTTGTCAAGTACCAAGTACTATCTGTTAAGACTAGCGAAGATGATAGGGCATGTTGGTAGTAGAAACAAGTACAGTAGAGTTAGAAAAGTAATGTATGTTGTTCTCCTTGTTTGTCATCGTTAGGTTTATCGTGTGTGTTAGAAAAGAGTTTCGTGTTCCCAAGTGGTGATGTTAGGTTCAAGTTGTCGTTGCTTTAACTCCGAGAGTGAAGAATCATATATAGATGTTGGAAGTGAGCGAGCGGGACTCCCCGCCCCTCTGTTAGTCGAGGATGATACAGGTGACATAGATATTTGTGTATATTGACCATAGTTTATCACTCATCCCAGAAATCCCCAGGTAAGCATAACTGGTCTCGCAATGAGATTTATACGATATGCTTGCCTTAGCCCGGAGGCCTTTTGCCAGGAAATCCAGAATACAGGTGTCTATGTGTCACACAAATGGGTAATGTTTGATCGTTCTGTGATGTACTGTTAGCATGCCAGGAGAATGTTCATACAATAGTTGCAATCATGTAAGAGTGTCTATGCAGTACTAGTGTTGTGTCTAAGGCTATAGTCTAAATGCAAATGCAATCCTAGTTCTCTATAACCAGTGGCTCTGATACCAATCTGTCACACCCTTAATTTCCACAAACGGGGTTTTACCGTTAGGCGTGTGACATACCAGGATCTCAGACACGGTCATATCAAACGACACTATATGAGTTTAAAAATAAACGTTTGACTTAAATCAGAGTACATAAAAGATATGAATAACAGTGCGGAAGCGATTAACAAAATGTAAACAATACTGAAATCTGAAAATGTTATGCCAAAACAAAAATTCAATGCAATTAAATGAATCTGATGAATGAATGTCCTGAGTGCGTTCTTAATCGTGCGTCATGAGCTTAAGCGTTCCTGTGTCCTAAGAAAACATGCTAAAGTGTGTCAACATAAAGTTGGTGAGTTCACAGGTTTTATCATAGATAAAAATGTTTGTAAATGATCGAATGTTTGTAACTGTTCGACTGTTTGTAACTGTTCGACAGTCCGAATGTTTGTAACTATTTGAGTGTTTGCAACTGTTCAAATGTTTGTAACTGTATGAAATGGTATAGTAATTAAAGCATATCGATAGGTAGCTAGCCTATAATCATGTTACTTAGCGTTTCGAACCGAAGCTGACTGTTTGCGTGTCCTATATGTTTGTTGTTTCCCCGTCACGTCTTGCAAGACAGTGACAAATGTTAGGTCAATAATGCACCCGTTTGACCTCCAATCAAGCTAGCGTGACTAGCCTGGGCGGGGTTTGTCAGACCCATTAGTACTACTCAGTATTACCTCGCTACACATTATTAACGGTTCGAGAGTATCAGGACTGTTTGTATGTTTGCACTAACGTAACAGTCGATATCAATAATACCAAAACCATTCATCAAATATGTTTGCATGTTTTCTCCCCCAAAAAGGAAAGAAAGTAAAATATGGGCCGTGAATACTCACTTTGAACTGATGTAATGAAATGAACAAGAGCTTCAAAGAATGATGGCAATGCACGATCAAACAAGATCAACACCTATTATTAATTGTAATTAAGTTTTTAAAATGTGTTCAACGCGAATAGATACATTTGGTCGGATTCGGGTCGATTCGGTTTGACGCGCAACACGCACACAAATAGATATATATATATGTTACAAGATTTAAGTTTAATAATATGATTAACGTTAAATCTAGGATTAGGGTTTCATTTGATATTTGGGGGTTTTAATATCTAATTTAAATAAAATGATATAAACGGTTATGTTGTGATCGCATGAAAGTGAAATATACTTTTTGATCATTTTAATTTGGGGAAATAAAAAGAAACCTTAAAGTTTAAAGACAAGTTTAAATAACCTTTATATATATATATATATATATATATATATATATATATATATATATATATACATATATTAATATTCATGCTTTTAAACAATGATATATAGATAATGTTTGGCCCTAAATAATAATTTAGTGATTTATCCCCTTATTTAAAGTCTATTTTTATAAAAATGGCTATTTATAATATCAATAAATAATATTTTATAAATATTATTAAGGTGTTTTTAGTAAATCTTATAAAAAAATTACTTAGATGCTTTTAAAATAAAGAAAGTTTTTAAAAGTTATTTTTATAATTTTTAGGAATTTTTGTATATTTTTAAGAGTTGAAAAAGAGCATAAAAAATAATTGGAGGTGCCCGGGGTCGAACCCTGGACCTCATGAATGGCAATTGGAGACTGAACTGGTGAACCAAAGGCTTACAGCCGCATTAGGAGTTTGTTCCAAATGGTTTTAAGCACAATCTCAATCAAACCCCAATTCCACCAAGAACCCTAATTTCTGTTTCGATCAAATTGAAGCCCGAATCGATGTTGTCACCCATCGAATTCATGGGGCTTTTAATGCCCATGTAATAACGAGTATTTAGGTGTATTAAATTACCTGTATTGTGTTCGAATTGATAAGAACAGATGCAGAACAGCTTTGACAGAGGCTTGAATCAGTTTGATGTAAAATTGTTGATGTTAATCAAATTAATTTCACAGGAAGTTTCCAATGATATTATTGAGCAAAAGCCCTCTAATAATTTCGGGTTTTGAAGTTCGAACAGGGGTGTTCGATCAGTTGCAGGTCCGCGAATGATGATGATGATTGAACAATGTGTTTTTGATTGTTTCAGATGCAATTCAAAGTATAGTAGTTTAGGATTCTTATAATAGATCATTTGGATTAGTTTAATTGCATTATTGTAATGCGTGGTGCGATTTAGGAGCTGTAAAGCAGCCGACAGTGGGAGTGGGTCGGTTTGGTTGGAATCGCACTAAGATTTTTGAATTATTGTGAGGCTCGGTTTTGAATCATCCACAAAAAGCTGTCGGGACGATTTAATTGAGTTTAAATCGGTTATTTTGAATGTTTGGGGGTCGCCGGAGACCCGCCGGATTGTTGGCCGGAGGGGAGATCGACGGGAAGGGCGGTGGGTTGGGATTTAAAACAATTTACAGAAATGGTCCCTCAACTATCCAAGGTTTATTATTTCATGTTAAAAGTATTTAAAACATATTTCAAAAATTACAAAATTACCCCCTTAACTTCTTAGTTTAAGTTTTTAAATATTTAAAAGTTAAATAAACTTTTATAAATTATTTTTATTAATAACAACACTAACATTATCATCATCATCATTATTATTATTATTATTAATGTTATGATTAATAATAGTGATAATAATATCATTATTATTATTCAAATATATATATATATATATATATATATATATATATATTTAAGTTAACGAAATTTTTCTGGGTTGTCACATCGCACATCTCAAGAAAAGAGGCGAGTCCATTATTATACTCCTCTGAGCTTCGATTTGGATTGTTAAGCCAACTTTTATTAACAACCATGATGCAACTGAAACATAATGTAAAGAATTTACAAGGGTAGGATGCTAAACCTACTTTTTAAATATCTTATCTCATATATAAATGTGTATTATATGATTAACCTAAAGAAGTCTAAAATGATTAACCTTTTGAAACATAATGTAGAGAACAAATAAACATATATGTATAAATTAATTACCTTCAAATAAACATACATTTAAATAAATCTTAACTAAATTGTTACACAACCAAATTAACATGAATTTCGTTAAACTACATATATATAAAAAAAATTTAATATCAATAACTTAGTTTTAAACCATAACAACTTGATCACAACCTACAACTAACGACTAACTATATATAAATCAATTAATTATTAATCAACTAAACAACTAATTTTTAACCAACTACATTGCAAAATATCCTAATTTATCACAACCTACAACTAACGACTAACTATATATAAATCAATTAATTATTAACCAACTAAACAACTAATTTTTAACTAACTACATTGCAAAATACTTAAATTTAACACAACCTACAACTACCGACTAACTATATATAAATCAATTAATTATTAACCAACTAAACAACTATTTTAGCTAACCACATTGCAAAATACCCAAATTTATTCCATTCAAACCTAGAAAATACACAAATAAAACTCAAATCAATTCACTATCCTTAATTTCACATAAAATAAAGCAAACGGAGATAAATAACAGTTAATTTTACACAATACATTATATAGGAACCAAATCTTAGAAAAGAAAACAAAAAATTACCTTCAAAGACGGATCTAGCGGTGACGGTAAGTAGCAACAACAGCGACGATCGCGATACGCAGTGGAAGTAGCAGCAGCAGTGACGGTCGACGAGGGGCCGGGTGGTGAGGGGTGGTCGGCAGCAGCAGGCGACGGGCGTCCCGCAGGCAGCAACGCGGGATAGCTGGTGAGGGGTGGTCGACGAGGGGTGGTCGACGAGGGGTGGTCGGTGTTGGGGAGATCGAGGCCAACGCCGGCGAGGCAGGGGTGGTCGGCGAGGGGTGGCCGGTCGGCGAGGGGTGCAGTGATTGGCGACGGGTGGAGGTGGAAATGAATTTCGTGGAGGGAAATGCTACAACAAGCCGCGCATGTGGGATGGATAATAGCATTAGCGGCGACGTATCGCCGCTAATGGCCTTGTTGTACGGTGCAATCTGAGCCGTCAGATCTACATTTGATCAACGACTAGAAAGTTGTTGAAAGTCACCGTACGGATCACACACTATTAGCGGTGACGTGTCGCCGCTAAAGGCGTTGCCGCTAATAATAGTCGCCGCTAAAAACCTGTCGCTCCTAAAGTGTCGCCACTAATTATAAGAATTCTTGTAGTGTAATAGCTCGCCACTAAACAATGGGACATGCCTAAACTAATTTTTCATGACTTGTTACGTGTGTAATGGAATACAGATAATGAAAGATGAATGATATGAGGAAAAAACAGAAACCCTAATCCATTTGTTGCGTCAACCATCCCCCAAAAATCATCTAGTATGTTCGGAAAACCACAAGTAATACAAATTTGAAGTTCATTTCTAACATTGGTCATATTGTCACAGCCGTTGGAACATCCAGGATTAATACCATCTTAGTGAAGTTTCTAGATTTACATCGAAAGAAAGTATAATATTTTTATTCACCAACCTAGTAGCTCTTCTACTGTGCAAAACAACTTATTCATACAAAAATTAATGGTAATCAAAGATAATCATTACTATGGTAGTCTGGTTTTATAATAACATCTATATTTCTTCAGGAAACAATGCTTTTAGAAAACACATACACACCAGTCATTTCAGCTCTACGTTTTATAGGTATCGTCATATAATAATTGGTAGTTTGAACATAGAAGCCCACTGAATCAAACTGTATTCGGTAGTAACCAGGGATTCAGACCAACTGAGCTATATCCCCCGAGCCAAGTGGAGAAGTAGAGATTTTTTTGCTTATATTGATGGTGGGGTTTAAAGAATCAATTCAGTGCCGTTTTGGTATTGCAATGGCATAACAATCCTCGTAACTTTGCTAAGAGCATACACAACTCGTTCCTAAAATTGATGTGAATGTATTCTCTATAATATAGGGTATATTTATAAGTGTTTGTGAGTGAAGCATTAGGAAAATTTACTGTTTAATCTGTATTTTATAAAAACTGTTCAAAACTCTATAATATTTTTAATATATGCACCGCTGATAGACTTCATATAATAAAATGGGATGATTCCTCAGGCATTTTAGCTTTGTCGGGGTGCACCTTTGGTAGCAGCGGCATTCTTTAGGTGGTTGTGAGTAGAGAAAAAAGAAAAAGTGATGATAAATGTCTAAAAGTATTATTTTAATTGAAAAAAAGAGAAAAAAAATAATTTTAATTTAATTATATTGATGAGTTGTGAGCAATAAATCGCACATGCTTAAATTGAAAGGTATAGTGACAATTGTAGTTGACCCTGTTTTTGTGGAACCACGAAAAAGTTTAGTAATTAACATAAAATTCATCATGTTTAATAGTTAGAACGTTCTTATTTGATGAGTTGAGCATTCATTGTGGTGTTGATATTAATCCAAAAAGCTATCGTTAGCAAATGAACTTATTTTGAACAACATCTTTCGACGAGTCTTGTTATTATTTCAAAAATTTTAACTATCAAACCAAGTTCTCCCATGAGTGTAATAGAAACACACACACACACACACATATATATATATATATATCTATATCTATACTATATATAAACCATATGAGAGTTGTATTTTAAGATACCATAAAATTAAGAACACATACTATATTCAATGCATAAGATACAACCACTTTTAAGGGTAAAATAGTATTTATAACATTATTTACACATTACCCCTTATAATTAGTTACATAATAACCTTATACTTACTAATATTTGCATAAATTTTTATATTATCTAACCATACAACAAAAAAACTTAACATGTTTTAAGATTTCAGCTTTATCTTTTAATCTATCACATTAAAAAACGTTTTGAGACTACAACTTAACCTGTTTTTATCTTTAAACATTTTGGTGTAAACTTTTTCCTAAACATCTGTATTTTATAAGGTACAATAAGTTAATGTGTATATACAAGTTGTTATGCAGAACTCATTTATTTGGTGTTTTAAATTTTAATTAGCTTAGAAAAAACATAATAAACTTTTATAAAACTAATACAAGAATAACAAAATATTAAATGCACGTGTCAAATGTAAAATGTCATCCAGCTGCATTGCGCGGGCACCCTTCTAGTATATATATAATATATATATATATATATATAATATATATATATATATATATATATATATATATATATATATATATATATATATATATATATATATATATATATATATATATATATATATATATATTATATATATATATATATAGAGGAGGGATCAAATGAAAACACCTTTATAATTGAAAACTAAGAAAACCACTCTCAACCAATCAAATCTTTTCCTTTTAAACTTTTTATTTTTTATTTAAAAGGTTAGTAAGGTAATTTTGACACCATTTTAATTTTGGTAACTATTTATTCTTTTGAATCTCAATCTTATACACTCACTCCTCTCAGATCTCTCAATTTCAATCTCAATTCATCCGATTCACAATCAGATCGCAGATGGATACCTCCGCCTGCATAAAAGAGGTTAACAGATCGGCATCGGTGGCGTTTGCCCCCGACGCGCCGTTCATCGCCGCCGGCACCATGGCCGGAGCCGTCGACATGTCGTTCAGCTCCTCCGCGAACCTCGAAATCTTCCAACTTGATTTCCAATCCGACGATCGGAAGCTCCCGTTAGCTGGCGCTATACCTAGCTCCGAACCGTTTAATCGGTTGTCGTGGGGGAAATCGCCCACGGCTGGCTCGGAGGAATTCTCACTCGGGCTTGTTGCTGGTGGTTGTGTGGATGGGAATATTGGTATCTGGAACCCGAGGATACTTATCGGGTAAATGAATCAAATTGAAAGCATTTTGGATTAATTGATCGAATATTGAATAGTGTAATAGTGTTTTTTTTTCTTTTTGTGATTTGAATCTTTCCGTAATGAAGATGACAATGAACTGGATGATACTTGCTTATTTCCGTAATGAAGATGACAATGAACTGGATGGAAAATGGAAATCTATGTAAGATACATATATACCCACTTGTGACGTACGTATATGTAAG
The DNA here is from genome assembly GCA_024085815.1 of Flaveria linearis. Classification (NCBI taxonomy): domain Eukaryota; kingdom Viridiplantae; phylum Streptophyta; class Magnoliopsida; order Asterales; family Asteraceae; genus Flaveria; species Flaveria linearis. Next base: position 10,496,571 of record CM044017.1, on the reverse strand, counting down.
TCCAAATGATTTGAATCTGGTGATATGCAGTTGATTTCTGAGGCGTATGATGTGTTGAAGAACGTTGGTGGGTTGAGTAATGGGGAATTGGCTGAGATTTTTGATAAGTGGAATAGGGAAGAACTGGTAACATCAAGATGAAGAAGAAGATGATAATGAACTTGCTCTGGTACGTATATGTAACCGTAATGAAGATGACAATGAACTGGATGGAAAATGGAAATCTATGTAAGATACATATATGTACCCACTTTTGACGTACGTATATGTAGTCCAAATGAAGAAGAAGATGATGATGATGAGCTCGATTACGTATATGTACCCTAATGAAGATAGAGATGAACTAGATGGAAATGGGAACTAGGTAAGATACATATATGTACCCACTCATGACGTACGTATAAGTTTTTTGTTTAGATGAGATGAACTATATGCATGTATAAGTTTTTTGTTTACATATATGTACTTCTTTTTTTTACGTATACGTGAGTTGAACTTGTATTCACACACATATATATAAATATTTTTTGGCTTTTCAATGGTTTTCTTTGTTACTATATTTTGTTACATGTATGTAAGTATTGGTACGTATATGTAACTAGGCCATCTAGTTTCCTTGATTTAGTGTTTGCAATTGAAGTTACATATATGTATGTGGGTATTTAGTGTTGTTGTATTTATACAAATTATTATTTTGCTACTGTTACATATATGTACTAAGTAATCACAACTAAGTATTTTTGAAGTTTGATTGTGTTACGTATACGTAACAAAATTTTCATGTACATGAAACACTGATACATATATGTAACATAACGTTACATATTGAGACTATCAGTTTTTTTTATGTTACAAAAATAAAAAATAATTTAGTGTTTTTTTTATAAATAAGTTTGTATTTAATGAATAACATACATGAGAGAGAAAAAAGTAATTTTAGGAAATTTTGTTTGATAATGGATTGTTCTAAATTTAAAACAATATGTTTTCCTATCTTACCCTTAATGACTAATAATGCATCCTTAATTATTCATTTAATTACAATCATGCCACTAATTGATCTAAACCATTCATCAATTAAATCAAAGGCTATAAAGTGGTTTTTGTAGTTTTCAATTATAATGTGGTTTTCATTAGAACCCTCCCCTATATATATATATATATATATATATATATATATATATATATATAATATATTATACATACATACATATATATATATATATATATACACACACACACACATATACATATATATATACATATATGCATATATACATATATAATACATATATGCATATATACATATACATATATACATATATATATATATGTATATATATATAATATATATACATATATATATATATACTATATGTATATATTGTCACATCTCGGCGGAAGCGTGAAAGATGCGGGTGGGTGTGACATGCTTTATCATATTACATTAATTATAGCGAAGTAGCACAATAAATATGAGATTAGTCAATCGGTATATAATGCACCAATTGTCATCATGACCTTTAAAATAAGAAGCATTTAGTGAATGAAAAGTTAAACAGAGATTTTACGGGAACACGGAGGTTAGGTCTTGTCATATGTGAAGGTAAGACACTTGGACACATACCGAGTTACGTCTTTTCCTTTGGCCAAACCCATGTCTACTAGTTACGAAGTTTTATGAACCTTTATATCCACATCGCAATGAGGATAATAACGAGTCTTGTTGTTCAAATCCAAATAGAATTTTAATGATTTTCAAGGTTAAGGATTCAAAAGCGATTCAAGAAGTGACGCGAACAATAGAAAAGGTATTTGTAAACATGTTTTGCAAGTAGCAATATCCAAGTAAGTTTACATACGCAGTTCACAAACCATAAGCACAGTTGAGAACATTTGTATGACTAGAAAGTCATAAGTTGATAATATCTTTAGCGGAGAGATTGTTTAGGAAGGCTACCATCGCACAATCACATTTTGATGATAACTCAAAATGAAAGTCGATAGATAAGGAATAAATGATTCCGTATAGCTAGGTCAGAACATGAGGATAAAGGGAGAGTAATCGATTTAAGAATCTAAGTGCTCCAAGCTTAGAATAAAAATCAACCTAAAACGATTGGGTCTCCTTTCAGGTTCAGAGATCATGCTTTGGTTTGATAGGTCGAATCACCTTCTCCTGACGGACTATCTTGGTTTCATTCTTCGATAGCCAATTCATACGGTATTAAGTCTATGTCAAGGACATGATCTTCGTGTACTTTTGTGTAACCTCTAATTATTACCATTGGTCATTTTAACAGAGTAAATAATTTCTAAACAACTAGGATTATGCTAAGTTAATGAATAATTCCAGAAGAATCCAAGCTTATTATCAACCCTGGTATCAAATAGATGTGTAGCTATTGATGATAAGGTACGTACATGTAACAACATTTAGTCTTGTCGAATGTGGCTTGCTTCAGTCGTAAATGTATGACCGCGTAATGTATTACCTTGATTTATGTGACCTTTATTTCCATAATTTAACTATTCATACTTTCTAGTTATAGCCATTTCCTAATTCTGATTATTTATAACTTGTCCTGAGGTCCTAATCGACCTAGGGCACACTTTATGGTAATGGTTGGAACTCCAACCTTCTTAATGTCCCCGTTTAACGCATGTTAGCTTAATCGTATTAACCAACATAGCTAGGTTCACAACATTGGCATTCTTGTCTAGCTTACCGCTAGATTGCTTGTTCGACCCTCCAACTTCTTTCTACTACTCACTAGATTTTCCCAGTGTCCTTAATTCTATTTGGTCTAATGTCATAAGGTATGACATTAGCTTTGTCAATTCATGGAGTTTGTCATTATAAAAAGCACGACCTAACCCTACCATTGCACGATTTTAGAGTTACAAGTTACATCAGTGTAACAAAGGAAAAATCATTCTTTCAAGCTTAAGATCAAAGTTCGAGATAGCAGAATTTGTTATGATGGTGTTCAAATCTTGGATGGTTTAAATCGGGAAGACGAAATCAAGGACAAAATGATTGATATCACAATGAGATGTGAGCATTCGATTCACAATCGATGGGAATACATGGATTTCTCAAGATATGAGGTCAGCCATAACCTTATTGAAGACACGCGTACTTATCAGTGATCACTCATCTCAAGGGTTTCGAGTCAAGTAAATGGATTCAATGATCAAATCAAATCACCATTTACACTTTGCCTAGACAAAGTACCCCGAGAGGTAGGAATTCCATCTTTCTTCTTCACGAATAGCACAGACGCTCTCCAAGGTGAAGAATTTGGATGTATGAAACCCTTGTCTAACAGTTCCTACAACTATTTCGACAATTCTGGGAGTTCGTTCGGTGCCAAGCGGTACGGCACCCGAGTGATAAGGGCAGCTCCCGGGGTCAACTCGATCTGAAACTGCACTTTCCTGTGTGGAGGAAGGTCAGGCAAGTTCTTGGGGAATACCCCAGGAAAATCTTTAACAATAGAAATTTCTCCAAGTCAGTAACTAGGGCTAGAATCGCTGACTTCCCTTTCCTTAAACACTTCTGAGTCTTCATGTAAGAGATGATGCCGACACAGCACCACTCTTATCGCCTTCGACCTTGAGTATCTCTCTATTAGGCAAAGGTAATCGAATAAGTTTCTCACGACAAATGATTTCGGCTTGTTTCCTGGACCACCAATCTATGCCGGCTACGATATCGAAGATACCATAGGAAATCAGATTTATATCGAACGAATGTCTAGACAAACCTAGATTACAATTGTTAAGCATATGGTGGCGGTTATAGTTCTACCATCGGTTACTTCTATGGTATATTCTAGAACTTAAGCTGGTAAGGACTACCTCTAGCAGTCCACTCAAGTTACTAGGTATGAAACTTTCATCGGCACTCGAATGAGATAATGCTAAAGCAGAACTATCATTTCTGTCGGTTTCCTTATCTTCTTGAGCCTTGGAAAGTTTCTCCTTAAATACAAAGGTTGTCTGCACTCATACCATCCTTTGTGTATTACTTGTGGTTGAGGAGACTTAGCCTAGATGTTCATACGACGGTTCTTAAAGCTATGTGCAAATTTCTCTACAGTGCCCTCAAATGTTCTTATTGCACAAGTCATTGGGAGGGATAGTTGCACCTGTTGCTCATAATGGAAAGGCTGAGATATATTGGACGGGGTCGTCATAATGTCTTGCTTTTTGGTCCTACGCCAAGCGTAGTAAGCCAGAAAAATCTGATTGGATTCCCACCGCCAGAGAGACAAACAAATGTAACGTATGCTTAGATATCAAATGAAATGAATGCTGGAACGCTAAAATTTCCGAGACTTTAAGTCTTAAGATCAATCCAGTGAACAAGGACTACACGCGTCAAGATATTATCACTTTATTGCAACTTTGAAGATCTGCCACAATGTAGATGGATAGTTTTACATGAACACTGAAATGCTAAAAAGAGCATCTCTCATAGAAACTAGGGCTAATGTCATAACACGAATCTCATTAAGGCTCGGGGTAGATGAGAACTTTCATACTAGTAGGAATGAAGGATTTGTTTGCATATCAAAGTGAGGTTTTATGAGGACCGAGACCTCATGTCTCCAAGTATAGAAATGAAAATTTGTACTGATTTTGACCGTTATCACCCAATAGAGTTACCAGAATTCTCATGCACGACAAATTACAATTACGTGTGCACCCGTGATTCTAATTTGCTTTGCATGGTCATTCATGATTCCTCTCATTCATGATAACATACTTTGTCAAGTACCAAGTACTATCTGTTAAGACTAGCGAAGATGATAGGGCATGTTGGTAGTAGAAACAAGTACAGTAGAGTTAGAAAAGTAATGTATGTTGTTCTCCTTGTTTGTCATCGTTAGGTTTATCGTGTGTGTTAGAAAAGAGTTTCGTGTTCCCAAGTGGTGATGTTAGGTTCAAGTTGTCGTTGCTTCAACTCCGAGAGTGAAGAATCATATATAGATGTTGGAAGTGAGCGAGCGGGACTCCCCGCCCCTCTGTTAGTCGAGGATGATACAGGTGACATAGATATTTGTGTATATTGACCATAGTTTATCACTCATCCCAGAAATCCCCAGGTAAGCATAATTGGTCTCGCAATGAGATTTATACGATATGCTTGCCTTAGCCCGGAGGCCTTTTGCCAGGAAATCCAGAATACAGGTGTTTATGTGTCACACAAATGGGTAATGTTTTGATCGTTCTGTGATGTACTGTTAGCATGCCAGGAGAATGTTCGTACAATAGTTGCAATCATGTAAGAGTGTCTATGCAGTACTAGTGTTGTGTCTAAGGCTATAGTCTAGATGCAAATGCAATCCTAGTTCTCTATAACCAGTGGCTCTGATACCAATCTGTCACACCCTCAATTTCCACAAACGGGGTTTTACCGTTAGGCGTGTGACATACCAGGATCTCAGACACGGTCATATCAAACGACACTATATGAGTTTAAAAATAAACGTTTGACTTAAATCAGAGTACATAAAAGATATGAATAATAGTGCGGAAGCGATTAGCGAAATGTAAACAATACTGAAATCTGAAAATGTTATGCCAAAACAAAATTCAATGCAATTAAATGAATCTGATGAATGAATGTCCTGAGTGCATTCTTAATCGTGCGTCATGAGCTTAAGCGTTCCTGTGTCCTGAGAAAACATGCTAAAGTGTGTCAACATAAAGTTGGTGAGTTCACAGGTTTTATCACATATAAAAATGTTTGTAAATGATCGAATGTTTGTAACTGTTCGACTGTTTGTAACTGTTCGACTGTCCGATGTTTGTAACTGTTTGAGTGTTTGCAACTGTTCAAATGTTTGTAACTGTATGAAATGGTATAGTAATTAAAGCATATCGATAGGTAGCTAGCCTATAATCATGTTACTTACCGTTTCGAACCGAAGCTGACTGTTTGCGTGTCCTATATGTTTGTTGTTTCCCCTCACGTCTTGCAAGACAGTGACAAATGTTAGGTCAATAATGCACCCGTTTGACCTCCAATCAAGCTAGCGCGACTAGCCCGGGCGGGGTTTGTCAGACCCAGTAGTATTACTCAGTATTACCTCGCTACACATTATTAACGGTTCGAGAGTATCAGGACTGTTTGTATGTTTGCACTAACGTAACAGGCGATATCAATAATACCAAAACCATTCATAAAATATGTTTGCATGTTTTCTCCCCCAAAAAGGAAAGAAAGTAAAATAGGGGCCGTGTATACTCACCTTGAACTGATGTAATGAAATGAACAAGAGCTTCAAAGAATGATGGCAATGCACGATCAAACAAGATCAACACCTATTATTAATTGTAATTAAGTTTTTAAAATGTGTTCAACGCGAATAGATACATTTGGTCGGATTCGGGTCGATTCGGTTTGACGCGCAACACGCACACAAATAGATATATATATGTTACAAGATTTAGTTTAATAATATGATTAACGTTAAATCTAGGATTAGGGTTTCATTTGATATTTGGGGGTTTTAATATCTAGTTTAAATAAAATGATATAAACGGTTATGTTGTGATCCCATGAAAGTGAAATATACTTTTTGATCATTTAATTTGGGGAAATAAAAGAAACCTTAAAGTTAAAGACAAGTTTAAATAACCTTTATATATATATATATATATATATATATATATATATATATATATATATATACATATATTAATATTCATGCTTTTAAACAATGATATATAGATAATGTTTGGCCCTAAATAATATTTAGTGATTTATCCCCTTATTCAAAGTCTATTTTATAAAAATGGCTATTTATAATATTTATAAAATATATTTATAAATATTATTAAGGTGTTTTAGTAAATCTTATAAAAAATTACCTAGATGCTTTAAAATAAAGAAAGTTTTTAAAAGTTATTTTTATAATTTTTAGGAATTTTTGTATATTTTTAAGAGTTGAAAAAGAGCATAAAAAAATAATTGGAGGTGCCCGGGGTCGAACCCTGGACCTCATGAATGGCAATTGGAGACTGAACCGGTGAACCAAAGGCTTACAACCGCATTAGGAGTTGGTTCCAAATGGTTTTAAGCACAATCTCAATCAAACCCCAATTCCACCAAGAACCCTAATTCTGTTTCGATCAAATTGAAGCCCGAATCGATGTTGTCACCCATCGAATTCATGGGGCTTTTAATGCCCATGTAATAACGAGTATTTAGGTGCATTAAATTACCTGTATTGTGTTCGAATTGATAAGAACAGATGCAGAACAGCTTTGACAGAGGCTTGAATCAGTTTGATGTAAAATTGTTGATGTTAATCAAATTAATTTCACAGGAAGTTTCCAATGATATTATTGAGCAAAAGCCCTCTAATAATTTCGGGTTTTGAAGTTCGAACAGGGGTGTTCGATCAGTTGCAGGTCCGCGAATGATGATGATGATTGAACAATGTGTTTTTGATTGTTTCAGATGCAATTCAAAGTATAGTAGTTTAGGATTCTTATAATAGATCATTTGGATTAGTTTAATTGCATTATTGTAATGCGTGGTGCGATTTAGGAGCTGTAAAGCAGCCGACAGTGGGAGTGGGTCGGTTTGGTTGGAATCGCACTAAGATTTTTGAATTATTGTGAGGCTCGGTATTGAATCATCCACAAGAAGCTGTCGGGACGATTTAATTGAGTTTAAATCGGTTATTTTGGATGTTTGGGGGTCGCCGGAGACCCGCCGGATTGTTGGCCGGAGGGGAGATCGACGGGAAGGGCGGTGGGTTGGGATTTAAAACAATTTACAGAAATGGTCCCTCAACTATCCAAGGTTTATTATTTCATGTTAAAAGTATTTAAAACAGGTTTCAAAAATTACAAAATTACCCCCTTAACTTCTTAGTTTAAGTTTTTAAATATTTAAAAGTTAAATAAACTTTTATAAATTATTTTATTAATAACAACACTAACATTATCATCACATTATTATTATTATTATTATTATAATGTTATGATTAATAATAGTGATAATAATATCATTATTATTATTCATATATATATATATATATATATATATATATTTTAAGTTAACGAAATTTTTCCGGGTTGTCACATCGCACATCTCAAGAAAAGAGCCAAGTCCATTATTACACTCCTCTGAGCTTCGATTTGGATTGTTAAGCCAACTTTTATTAACAACCATGATGCAACTGAAACATAATGTAAAGAATTTACAAGGGTAGGATGCTAAACCTACTTTTTAAATATCTTATCTCATATATAAATGTGTATTATATGATTAACCTAAAGAAGTCTAAAATGATTAACCTTTTGAAACATAATGTAGAGAACCAAATAAACATATATGTATAAATTAATTACCTTCAAATAAACATACATTTAAATAAATCTTAACTAAATTGTTACACAACCAAATTAACATGAATTTCGTTAAACTACATATATATAAAAAAAATTTAATATCAATACTTAGTTCTAAACCATAACAACTTGATCACAACCTACAACTAACGACTAACTATATATAAATCAATTAATTATTAATCAACTAAACAACTAATTTTTAACCAACTATATTGCAAAATACCCTAATTTATCACAACCTACAACTAACGACTAACTATATATAAATCAATTAATTATTAACCAACTAAACAACTAATTTTTAACTAACTACATTGCAAAATAGTTAAATTTATCACAACCTACAACTACCGACTAACTATATATAAATCAATTAATTATTAACCAACTAAACAACTATTTTTTACCTAACCACATTGCAAAATACCCAAATTATTCCATTCAAACCTAGAAAATACACAAATAAAACTCAAATCAATTCACTATCCTTAATTTCACATAAAATAAAGCAAACTGAGATAAAAACAGTTAATTTTACACAATACATCATACAGGAACCAAAATCTTAGAAAAGAAAACAAAAAATTACCTTCAAAGACGGATCTAGCGGTGACGGTGAAGTAGCAACAACAGCGACGATCGCGATACGCAGTGGAAGTAGCAACAGCAGTGACGGTCGACGAGGGGCCGGGTGGTGAGGGGTGGTCGCGAGGGGTGGTCGGCAGCAGCAGGCGACGGGCGTCCCGCAGGCAGCAACGCAGGATAGCTGGTGAGGGGTGGTCGACGAGGGGTGGTCGGTTTTGGGGAGATCGAGGCCGACGTCGGCGAGGCAGGGGTGGTCGGCGAGGGGTGGCCGTCGGCGAGGGGTGCAGTGGTTGGCGACGGGTGGAGGTGGAAATGAATTTCGTGGAGGGAAATGCTACAACAAGCCGCGCATGTGGGATGGATAATAGCATTAGCGGCGACGTATCGCCGCTAATGGCCTTGTTGTACGGTGCAATCTGAGACGTCAGATCTACATTTGATCAACGACTAGAAAGTTGTTGAAAGTCACCGTACAGATCACACACTATTAGCGGCGACGTGTCGCCGCTAAAGGCGTTGCCGCTAATAATAGTCGCCGCTAAAAACCTGTCGCTCCTAAAAGTGTCGCCACTAATTAATTAAGAATTCTTGTAGTGTAATAGCTCGCCACTAAACAATGGGACATGCCTAAACTAATTTTCATGACTTGTTACGTGTGTAATGGAATACAGATAATGAAAGATGAATGATATGAGGAAAAACAGAAACCCTAATCCATTTGTTGCGTCAACCATCCCCCAAAAATCATCTAGTATGTTCGGAAAACCACAAGTAATACAAAATTTGAAGTTCATTTCTAACATTGGTCATATTGTCACAGCCGTTGGAACATCCAGGATTAATACCATCTTAGTGAAGTTTCTAGATTTACATCGAAAGAAAGTATAATATTTTATTCACCAACCTAGTAGCTCTTCTACTGTGCAAAACAACTTATTCATACAAAATTAATGGTAATCAAAGATAATCATTACTATGGTAGTCTGGTTTTATAATAACATCTATATTTCTTCAGGAAACAATGCTTTTAGAAAACACATACACACCAGTCATTTCAGCTCTACGTTTTATAGGTATCGTCATATAATAATTGGTAGTTTGAACATAGAAGCCCACTGAATCAAACTGTATTCGGTAGTAACCCAGGGATTCAGACCAACTGAGCTATATCCCCGAGCCAAGTGGAGAAGTAGAGATTTTTTTGCTTATATTGATGGTGGGTTTAAAGAATCAATTCAGTGCCGTTTTGGTATTGCAATGGCATAACAATCCTCGTAACTTTGCTAAGAGCATACACAACTCGTTCCTAAATTGATGTGAATGTATTCTCTATAATATATGGTATATTTATAAGTGTTTGTGAGTGAAGCATTAGGAAAATTTACTGTTTAATCTATATTTTTATAAAAACTGTTCAAAACTCTATAATATTTTTAATATATGCACCGCTGATAGACTTCATATAATAAAATGGGATGATTCCTCAGGCAGTTTAGCTTTGTCGGGGTGCACCTTTGGTAGCAGCGGCATTCTTTAGGTGGTTGTGAGTAGAGAAAAAAGAAAAGTGATGATAAATGTCTAAAAGTATTATTTCAATTGAAAAAAAGAGAAAAAATTAATTTTAATGTAATTATATAGATGAGTTGTGAGCAATAAATCGCACATGCTTAAATTGAAAGGAATAGTGACAATTGTAGTTGACCCTGTTTTTGTGGAACCACGAAAAAGTTTAGTAACATAAAATTCATCATGTTTAATAGTTAGAACGTTCTTATTTGATGAGTTGAGCATTCATTGTGGTGTTGATATTAATCCAAAAAGCTATCGTTAGCAAATGAACTTATTTTGAACAACATCTTTCGACGAGTCTTGTTATTATTTCAAAAATTTTAATTATCAAACCAAGTTCTCCCATGAGTGTAATAGAAAAACACACACACACATATATATATTCTATATCTATACTATATATAAACCATATGAGAGTGGTATTTAAGATACATAAAATTAAGAACACATACTATATTCAATGCATAAGATACAACCACTTTTAAGGATAAAATAGTATTTATAATATTATTTACACATTACCACTTATAATTAGTTACATAATAACCTATACTTACTAATATTTGCATAAATTTTTGTATTATCTAACCATACACCAAAAAAACTTAACATGTTTTAAGATCTCAGCTTTATCTTTTAATCTATCACATTAAAAAACGTTTTGAGACTACAACTTAACCTGTTTTTATCTTTAAACATTTTGGTGTAAACTTTTTCCTAAAACAATCTGTATTTTATAAGGTATAATAAGTTAATGTGTATATACAAGTTGTCATGCAGAACTCATTTATTTGGTGTTTTAAATTTAATTAGCTTAGAAAAAACATAATAAACTTTTATAAAACTAATACAAGAATAACAAAATATTAAATGCACGTGTCAAATGTAAAATGTCATCCAGCTGCATTGCGCGGGCACCCTTCTAGTATAATATATATATATATATATATATATATATATATATATATATACAAATATATATATATATATATATATATATATACATATACATATATACATATATATACATATATGCATATATACATATATATATACATATATGCATATATACATATACATATATATACATATATGTATATATATACATATATACATATATATAACATATATGTATATATTGTCACATCTCGGCGGAAGCGTGAAAGATGCGGGTGGGTGTGACTTGCTTTATCATATTACATTAATTACAGCGAAGTAGCACAATAAATATACATATATAAAAACACAACATAAGACATGCCTTTATTTATAATATTTGGAATTACATCTTGTACATAGTTTTTCAAAATTAGATTAATTTTTCTACAAACTGACTACAGCATGCCTTTAGAACCGATGGAAGTGTGCGTCAACGTAGACACTACCGTCAACGATGTTGACGGTTAACGTGACACATACTCTTCCGATCACTTCACCCCAACCATTGTGTACTTTAAAGCTACAATCAAAGGAATTACTCATTGTTTCCTGAAAAAGCATACTCAAAATAGTCAACAAAAAGTTGGTGAGAACATAGGTTATTTCCAGACAAATAATTTTTGTTGATATATCAATTACAACCAAACCTGTACTGTCACACCCTCAAATTCCGGGTCTGGAATCTATCACGGAGGGGTGAGCAAACAGGATCGAACACAGTAGTTACACATGAGATGCAGTTATCTATATGATAAGTTTTGGATAACCATTCCATTATTAATCAGAGCATTAGGTATTATACGCAGCGGAAATAAAACATATATTGTTTCTTAACAATACGTCTAATCATTTCTTATCAATAATCAATATGTATCTTGAGCTCTTATATGATCCTACGTGCATGTCCATAAGCTCTTAGTAGATACTGGAATACATGTAAAATCAAGTGTCAACACAGGGTTGGTGAGTTCATAGGTAAGTAAAACATACTGATAAATCATCAATTATCATCAATTAGGATTTACTGTAAAAGTGTGAGTTTAATTTACTCACCGGTATATGAATAGCCTGTCGGAACCCTTTTATATTAAGGTGAACTCGCTATCCCACATACCACTATGTACAAGCCCAACAAATCCTATACATAGGATTTGTCCATGTACCATAGTTTAATATCCTTTTCATGTGTATATATTATTTTCATAATAATTTCAAATCAGAGGGAGCAAATCCTCCTTTACATTTATCCTCATATGGGTTGTAAATGGAACTATAATGCAAACTATATAAAGTGCGCATCTGCCTTCTCACTACAGAAACAGTCATCCCAAATAACAACAAGATCTTTGTGCATCTGATATGGATCACACGTCCATACCTTTGTGGGGGTAAGTCACTCCCCGATAGTACTATCCAAAAGATCCCTGCTTATTTATATTCCAGTTTACAGAGAAGGATTTTCATAATAACCATATGTAATCATAAATGTGATCAAATTATTATTTAACATAATACACAAAAATAATTGTAATTTCAATTACAACATGTATTCCAGCCCCAAAATATTTAAATGATTAAAAAGGGGAATAGTTATGAACTCACATTAGTCCTTGTGTGGTGTTGACAACCTAGTAAATTCCTGCTAAGAAATTATAATTCATATAAGCAAACAAATACAAATCTATAACCTAATTAAGTTAGATCTTGAACCTGGCGTTCAATTGATCTAAGGTTTGGTTCTCGGGGATTTGTTATAAACATATATTAAATCATTTAAAGATTTTATAAAATTTAATTAGTTTAATAATGATTTTTAACATATCATTATATCCTAATTAAATTATAGACGTTATTTAACATGTAGGTTTATATTTAATTTTGTAAGATTTTATAAATATTTAAATTTATAAAATCTAATTTGTATTTATATTATCCATTTTATATGGATAATAATTTATAACACATGTAATAATTATTTACATAAATAATTTAGGTTTTTTAAATAATTAAATTTCCACAATTATTATGATTTATCCATAATTAAAATAATATGGTGTCCAATTAATGGATTAATACTTTAAATCATCATTTAAAGTCTATTTTTATAAAAATGGTTATTTATAATATTATTTTATAAATTTATTTTAAGGTGTTTTTAAATATATAAATTACAGAAAATTATTTAAAGGCTTTGAAATAGAAGAAGTTTTTAAAAATTATTTTTATAATTTTTGGTAATTTTTGTATATTTTAAAATGGCTCAAAAGGCTTTAAAAAATAATTGTTGAGGGCAGGGTTCGAACCCTTGACCTCCTGTTCACAATCACAAACACAAACCAGTAAACCAAGGCACAAGGCCGCGATGGTTGTTGGTTTCCAAATCATTTAAACTCAGTTAACCAAATTCCCTAATTTGATATGAACCCTAACTCGAATCCAAGCCAAATTAAACACCAAATTGATGTTTTTAATCGAATTGATGTTAGGGCTTTTGTTCCCCAACCAAAATCGAGTGTAAACATGTATTTAATTACCTGATTGAAGACGAATTGGTGATGAGCAACCGATGAACACACCACGGTTCGTCTTTAATCCAAACAGTGGACAAACGTCGATGAAAATCGAATTAAATTCGAGGAAAACTTCTAATGATTATTGGGACTAAAACCCCATTATCAATTTCAGGTTTTGAAGCCCTGATGGTAGTGTTCGAATTGAGGCAAGTCGCGGCTTGGTGAGGTGATTAAAACGATATGTTTGTATGTTTTCAGATACAATTGAACTCGAAGGATGGTTTTAAATAGTCATAAGATTGTTAGTGAGAGTTTACTTTCGATTATTGTTAGGTTAGTGCTCGATTATGGAGTTGGTCGGCCGAAAGTTTCGGTCGAGTGGGTTTGGTGCACATCGCACTCTAATATTCAAATTAAAGTGGGTTAGGTGTTCGAATCACCCACGAAAATGTGTCGGGAACATTTGTTGAGTCAAAATCAAGTGGTTTGGGTGTCGTGGCCTCGCCGGAGCCGCGGCCGGCGGTTGGCCGGAGAAGAAACCGACGGGAACAGTGGGTAACGGGGATGGGTTGGGTTTTTAAAATATTTACACATTCGGTCCCTCAACTTTACTGCATTTATTATTTTATGTTTAAAGGTTTATAAAACAGTTTTCAAAAATTACAATTCACCCCCTGGACTTATTAAATCACTTTTAATAAATTTTGTAAATTATTATTAATAATAATAATATTTTCATTATTATTATTATTATCATTATTAACATTATTATTTTTAATAATATCATTATTATTATTATTATTTCATTATTTTTATTATTATTAATACTATTATTTAATAATAATAAAAATATAAAAAAATAAATTGTAATTTCACATAAAAATTTTATTAAATCATGAAAAATTTTCGGGTTGTCACATCATCCCCCTGTTAGAGGAATTTTCGTCCCGAAAATTAAGATGTACTGGCAACATCCTTGAACAGGTTAGGAAACCTGTGCATCATTAAGTCCTCTCGTTCCCAAGTGAACTCAGGACCACGTCGGGAGTTCTACTGAACTCTGCCGATCGGAATTTTTCAATGCCTAAGTTGTTTAACTTAACGATCCATGATTTCAACTGGTGCCTCAACAAGTCTGAGTTTCTCACATACTTGCAGTTCCTTTAAAGGCACAACCAGTGATTCATCGGATATACACTTCCTTAGATTTGATACGTGAAAACATCATGCACGCCACCAAATTCAGCAGGTAGATTTAATTCATAGGCTACTGGGCCAATCCTTCTGACAATTTCAAAAGGTCCCACGTAGCGAGGGTTCAATTTCCTCGTTTCCCAAAGCGTATAACTCCCCTCCAGGAGATACCTTTAGCGAAACTTTATCTCCTTCCTGAAATTCAAGTGGCTTGCGGTGTTTATCAGCGTAGCTTTTCTGAAGATCCCTGGCAGCAGCCATGCGTTCACTTATCTGGACAATTTTCTCATGAATTTCAAAGATCAATTCTGGGCCAGTAAGTTGACTATCTCCAACTTCTGCCCAGCAAAGCGATGATCTACATTTACGTCCATATAAGGCCTCGAATGGTGCTGCCTTGATGCTCGAATGATCGCCTTTATTATACGAGAACTCTACCAAAGGTAGATGACCATCCCAGTCTTTCCAAAATCAATAACACAAACCCTAAGCATATCCTCAAGAGTCTGTATGGCTCTTTCACTTTGACCATCAGTCTTAGGGTGATAGGATAGGCTGTGCTTATATCTAGGCGAGTACCTAGAGCTTTCTAAAGTTTACCCCAAAGATAGATGTAAATCGTGCGTCACGATTAGAGATGATAGACACTAGCACTCTGTGTCTAGAGATAATTTCTAAGCAACTAGGGTTAATGCTAAGTTGAAGAATAATTCTAGAAGAATCAAAGCTATTATCAACCCTTGTATCGAATAGATGTGTAGCTACGATGATAAGGTACGTGCATGTACCAATATTTGGTCTTGTCGAATATGTCTTGCTTCATTCGTAAATGTATGACCGTGTGATGTATTACATTTATTTCCATAATTTAACTATTCTTACTTTCTAGTAATAGTCATTTCCTAACTCCGACTATTTCTAACTTATCTTGGGGTCCTAATCAACCTAGGGCACACTTATGGTAATGGTCGGAACTCCAACCTTCTTAATGTCCCTGTTTAACACATGTTAGCTTAATCGTATCAACCAATATAGCTAGGTTCTCCACATTGGCATCAAAGTAAATCATCTAAACCATCAAAGAGGCTTATTCTACTACTCACTAGATTTTCCCAGTGTTCTTCTTAATTCTATTTGGTCTAATGTCATAAGGTACGACATCAGTTTTATCAATTCATGGAGTTTGTCAGTATAAAGAGCACGACTTAACCCTACCATTGCATGATTTTAGAATTACAATTCTAACTTTTGCATTTCATTCCTTAGGTATAGTAACCCTTTTAATAGCATCACCGGTATACTAAGAATATGCTTAAACCGGTTGCACGACATCCTAATTTATTATTATCCCAAAGAATAACTTAATGTAGGTATCATCACCCTCTATATTTCCTGTAGTCCACTTTCATTCTAAGCATTCAATCAGTCCCTCAATTACTGAAATGCTAGGTGGAGGAATGCCTCTTAAAGGATAAAATTAGTATTATGATTGGAAATACCATGAAGGCTCTAAGTAGGTCAGGACTTAAGTAAACTACAAGCACATAAGTACAATATGTCTAATGATAGCTGCCTATCCTTCATACTTTCAGGATTTCAGGTATAACTATGTCAGGGCAAGTACTAGGGAAAACAAGTCTCACTTTAGGTTAGGACAAGTGTAGCATAGATTACCCAATGGAACACGTCAAGGTAATTTGACCCATTTGCCTTATAGACTTGTGTATTGACCACAGTAATTTCACGTGCTATAATAGCAGAAATCTTACGGCCTGAGTTTCTAGACCGTGAACGGATTTGACGAGAAGCCATTCTGAAAGATCATTAAGAATTTTCATGGAAATATGAGCTATTCAACATGAAAACGACAATCGAGAATTTGGCATAATAGCAATGGGATGTTCCAGATGTAATCGTTTGATTCGTAAATCAAAACGAGTACGTTGACTAATCAAAGTATTGGGTCAATCACAACTTTGTTGAAGACATGCGTACCTATAAGCAGATACTCATCCCAAGGGTTCCCAGGTAAGGTAAACAGGTCCATCGGTTGATTTGGATATATGCGAATACCTTGCCTAGACAGAACACCTCGAGATACAGGCATCACACTCTTCCAGCATTACATGTTTCAAGTTGTAAGACACAGACTTTGACGAATTTGAAAACCATGAATAACAATCAAGTTTTGGAGTTTGAAATCACTTGAATTAGGCATACAATGCCTTAGAATATGATTTAAGATTCGTGTGTGTATTGATAGGAATCAAGGTATAAGAGGAATCACATAAGGCATATAATTTCTTAATCTTAGTCAATCTCTAACTAAGGCAATTTACTTTGTGCAACTATTGTGTGTGGCTATAGGCTAGATGCAATTCCTAACTCACTAAAACCTGGCTCTGATACCAATCTGTCACACCCTCAAATTCCGGGTCTGGAATCTATCACGGAGGGGTGAGCAAACAGGATCGAACACAGTAGTTACACATGAGATGCAGTTATCTATATGATAAGTTTTAGATAACCATTCCATTATTATCAGAGCATTAGGTATTATACGCAGCGGAAATAAAACATATATTGTTTCTTAACAATACGTCTAATCATTTCTTATCAATAATCAATATGTATTTGAGCTCTTATATGATCCTACGTGCATGTCCATAAGCTCTTAGTAGATACCTGGAATACATGTAAAATCAAGTGTCAACACAGGGTTGGTGAGTTCATAGGTAAGTAAAACATACTGATAAATCATCAATTATCATCAATTAGGATTTACTGTAAAAGGTGAGTTTAATTTACTCACCGGTATATGAATAGCCTGTCGGAACCCTTTTATATTAAGGTGAACTCGCTATCCCACATACCCACTATGTACAAGCCAACAAATCCTATACATAGGATTTGTCCATGTACCATAGTTTAATATCCTTTTCATGTGTATATTATATTTTCATAATAATTTCAAATCAGAGGGAGCAAATCCTCCTTTACATTTATCCTCATATGGGTTGTAAATGGAACTATAATGCAAACTATATAAAGTGCGCATCTGCCTTCTCACTACAGAAACAGTCATCCAAATGACAACAAGATCTTTGTGCATCTGATATGGATCACACGTCCATACCTTTGTGGGGGTAAGTCACTCCCCGATAGTACTATCCAAAAGATCCCTGCTTATTATATTCCAGTTTACAGAGAAGGATTTTCATAATAACCATATGTAATCATAAATGTGATCAAATTATTATTTAACATAATACACAAAAAATAATTTGTAATTTCAATTACAACATGTATTCCAGCCCCAAAATATTTAAATGATTAAAAAGGGGAATAGTTATGGACTCACATTAGTCCTTGTGTGGTGTTGACAACCTAGTAAATTCCTGCTAAGGAATTATAATTCACATAAGCAAACAAATACAAATCTATAACCTAATTAAGTTAGATCTTGAACCTGGCGTTCAATTGATCTAAGGTTTGGTTCTCGGGATTTGTTATAAACATATAATTAAATCATTTAAAGATTTATATAAAATTTAATTAGTTTAATAATGATTTTTAACATATCATTATATCCTAATTAAATTATAGACGTTATTTAACATGTAGGTTATATTTAATTTTGTAAGATTTTATAAATATTTAAATTTATAAAATCTAATTTGTATTTATATTATCCATTTTATATGGATAATAATTTATAACACATGTAATAATTATTTACATAAATAATTTAGGTTTTTAAATAATTAAATTTCCACAATTATTATGATTTATCCATAATTAAAATAATATGGTGTCCAATTAATGGATTAATACTTTAAATCATCATTTAAAGTCTATTTTTATAAAAATGGTTATTTATAATATTATTTTATAAATTTATTTTAAGGTGTTTTTAAATATATAAATTACAGAAAATTATTTAAAGGCTTTGAAAATAGAAGAAGTTTTTAAAAATTATTTTTATAATTTTTGGTAATTTTTGTATATTTTTAAAATGGCTCAAAAGGCTTTAAAAAAATAATTGTTGAGGGCAGGGTTCGAACCCTTGACCTCCTGTTCACAATCACAAACACAAACCAGTAAACCAAGGCACAAGGCCGCGATGGTTGTTGGTTTCCAAATCATTTAAACTCAGTTACCAAATTCCCTAATTTGATATGAACCTAACTCGAATCCAAGCCAAATTAAACACCAAATTGATGTTTTTAATCGAATTGATGTTAGGGCTTTTGTTCCCCAACCAAAACGAGTGTAAACATGTATTTAATTACCTGATTGAAGACGAATTGGTGATGAGCAACCGATGAACACACCACGGTTCGTCTTTAATCCAAACAGTGGACAAACGTCGATGAAAATCGAATTAAATTCGAGGAAAACTTCTAATGATTATTGGGACTAAAACCCCATTATCAATTTCAGGTTTTGAAGCCCTGATGGTAGTGTTCGAATTGAGGCAAGTCGCGGCTTGGTGAGGTGATTAAAACGATATGTTTGTATGTTTTCAGATACATTGAACTCGAAGGATGTTTTAAATAGTCATAAGATTGTTAGTGAGAGTTTACTTTCGATTATTGTTTAGGTTAGTGCTCGATTATGGAGTGGTCGGCCGAAAGTTTCGGTCGAGTGGGTTTGGTGCACATCGCACTCTAATATTCAAATTAAAGTGGTTAGGTGTTCGAATCACACGAAAATGTGTCGGGAACATTTGTTTGAGTCAAAATCAAGTGGTTTGGGTGTCGTGGCCTCGCCGGAGCCGCGGCCGGCGGTTGGCCGGGAGAAGAAACCGACGGGAACAGTGGGTAACGGGGATGGGTTGGGTTTTTAAAATATTTACACATTCGGTCCCTCAACTTTACTGCATTTATTATTTTATGTTTAAAGGTTTATAAAACAGTTTTCAAAAATTACAATTCACCCCTGGACTTATTAAATCACTTTTAATAAAATTTTGTAAATATTATTAATAATAATATATTTTCATTATTATTATAATTATTATTAATATCATTATTATTATTATTATTATATATATATAATAATAATACTAAAAAAAATAAATTGTATTTCACATAAATAAAATTTTTGGGTTGTCACATGTACACAACATAATCATACTGTCATGAAATAATTCACAAAATCAGATAATATTACATCTCAATCCTCATTCGGTTAGGTGCAGGAAAATAGCAGCAACACTCATCCTGTTGGTGCAAATATTCTCTTAAGTAGCACTACTAATATTATTAGACGGTTCCTCATTCGAACTAATGGTTGTATCACAAATGACAGTAAGTCTCAAAATATTTTCAAAATAATACATCAACGTAATCAGTATGCTTTTTCCCCCAAAACTTTACAAATACCAAAAGGGTCAAAATGGGGCTATGAATCTCACCGTGTCTCCAAACTTGAACATATAAAATAGTTCATAGTATCAGATATAATTTTCTTTAGAATTTTTAGAACCTCAGATTTACTTAACTTTTGAAAGTTCAGCTGTAAGGTAATCAAATGATGTTACCACAAAATTTTCAACAATTAGTTTATGGAAAATTGGTTATCATAGGTTCCAAATATAGCTAATTGGTAACTAAAGGTTCTAACTTTTAATTTGGTAACCACAAGTTCATAGTTATATGTTATTTGTTGTCATAGGTTTCCGTCTACCAGACCCTTAACACCGTTAGGGTCTGGTGACGTGGCGTTCCAACATGGCAGTAAAATGGTGTACCCACATTTAGTAATCAAGAGCGACAAGTGGCACACCTGATCAAACCATTCTCATTGCAATTCAGGCACCTAATCGATCTCCCTTCATCTTCCTCAAAAACCTTCCTGCTTCCGTTGCAATTCGGGCATGGCACGAATCTTGCATCCCCATAACTGTCACAAACAACCCCAGGATCAATAACAGGAAATCCCTTCATAAAATCGAACAATTTTCCTTCGTCGTGAAGTCGTTTGATCTTATCTGCACCACCAATAAGCTTCCCCCTGATGAACACTTGTGGCAGAGTGAATCCTCTGCCCTCAAACACACTCTGCAGCTCCTTTCTATAACTTGAATCCATCGATATATCGCGTTCATCAACAAACATGCGAAATCCCTTCAAAATCAATCGAATTTCACAACAATCTTCATAAGTTTTCCTGATTCCTCTCAAATGGTGTAATACAAAACAATTCGATCCTCACAACCAGATAAACAACAAACCCCTTTTGAATCAGGGTTTCAGTAACAGAGTGAGCTGATACTTTCGATTCATGTTAATGATCTAATTGCTTAGAAGATAATGCTTTATTGTAACTTGAAATCAAATTAGAATCCATTTTCGATAACAGTGATTCTTCAGATAAATGCTTCCACAAGGGTTTGATCTCTGCACTCCACCAATTCATACGGACCACCCAATCCGAACGAAACATAGAGTTTATCATCTTTTTCCTTTGATCCATTGATCAATCTTCCATTATACGAAGTGGGTTTCTTCAGATTCTTCTGATTATTATCAACATTCATTCGATTTCTTCATCTAATCCTTCCATGAGCTCCCACGTGTTGATCACAGAATCTGGAGATGAAACAGGGTATTCCTCTAGGGTTTTGCTGTTGTCGGTGGTGGTGGTCGTGGTGGCGGAGGGGGTGGTGGCGTCGACGACGGTGAGGGAGCCGTAGGTGGTGGAGGTGAGTGATACGAAGTGATTCGAATCGCCTTTACGAAGAGGTGGGTGGTGGATTAAGGGTGTGGGTAGAGACATTGTTCTTGAAACAGAGGTTTGTGTTGACGATGAGTTGTAACACCATTTTACTGCCATGGAACGCCACGTCACCAGACCCTAACGGTGTTAAGGGTCTGGTAGACGGAAACCTATGACAACAAATAACATATAACTATGAACTTGTGGTTACCAAATTGAAAGTTGGAACCTTTAGTTACCATTTAGCTATATTGGAACCTATGATAACCAATTTTCCTTTATTATACATAATTACTTATAATTAGTCCAAAGTCTTCGTAAATTACCAAAATTACCTACTATTATCTAAAAATCACCAAAAATTCATAGACTATTATTTCAACAGTTGGTATATCCCATAGTTTTTATAATCTAACTCCCAATAGATTGTTTTCTGTAATTTTTATAATATTCCTAAAATTTATTAAAAATAGCTTCTTTATTCCATAAATTCCTAAAATTTTACAAAAATTTTCATATATAAAATAGAACATCATATAAATATATCAAAGTCTAACTCGTAGCAGATCAGATTTTGTAATTTTTATAATAATCTAATATTTAGTAAAAATAGTCATATAACTCCAAAACTTATGAAATTTATATATTCTGTAGACTCAGATTTAAAATTACATACATGATTTTCTAAGAATTTATTATATACTTTAAGTATTTATTTCAATTTTTCTACTACAGAATGCCTAAAAATTCGTATCTCAATTATAATAAGGAAATAAATTCTAAAATAATTCCAGAGACCTTTATACTTCAAAAGGATCTTTCTACGAATTTATCAGAATTTTCTCGAATTTATTTATATTTTGAGTATTTTCTTTTTTTCATTATTTAAAATAATTTGTATAAGTAGTTTCATTTATCAAAACTTTACCAAAATTTCCAGAATAATTTCAGTATAAATAAAGACTTTTCCAGATTCTTAAAGATTAGTGTTTGGTATATATATATATGTACAAAAACAATATATGTGTTTATAACACATATGTATTCTTGGCATTTTAATACTTTAGAAAATGATTAATACCTTATAATGAGAAAGGAAGGAGCTGATGATAATCGTGGATTCTTAACTTGAAGTAACTCGAGGTGTTTGTCACTTTGCTTATAGGAGCCGAGGGGTAGAGAGACTAAGATGGTGGTTAGTGATGGTGTGCGATGGTGATGTGGTTGTTGTTTGGTTTTGTGTGGGAACCGAGAGGTAGGGAGAGACAGAGGTACTGGTTGCTAGAGATTGTAACCGAGAGAGAGGGACAAAGGTGGTGTTTGTTGCGGATGAGGGTGATGGTGTAGATAGTTGTTCAAGAGATAGTGACCGAGGTTTGTTTGATGGTGGTGTTTAAAGAGGCCCGAGAGAATCAAGGTAACAAGAGTGATTGTGTGCAGCCTAGAACTTTGAATGGCTATGGTTTGTGGTATGTGGTTTGTAAAGTATTCGAGTGAGAGTTTTTAAGGGAATTTGGCCTAGTTAGGCAATCATGAGTCCATACTCTAACCTAGGTGAGTCAAGATAGGAGGTGGCGGTTTCATGGAGCCTTTGGCCGAGAGGATGCCACCTATTCTCTATTGGAATGATTGTGGTGGTGTGGTGGCGTTTGGTGGTGATAGTCGGGTGTGAATGCAAGGTGTCCAATTGACCTTTGGGAAGTTGCAATATTCCTAAGTAGCTTAGTGTCCATGGCCATGATGAGGATGCACATGATCCGAAAGTTGAGATATTTTCCGAGAGTTCTTGTGGCTTCGAAAGCTTACTAGGAGTTTAATAATATTTTCCATAGTAATGATTATTAGGTGAGGTGTCTAGGTAGGGTGTGTTATGTGGCAATTGTTTAAGCTTGATATGTGTCAAGCTTAGAAAATTGATTAGTGTAACATAGGTGATGTTGTGATACATGGATCTGCCGAGGGTTTTTGTTTGTAGCTAGGTGTCTTTGATCGATTAAATAACCAAGTTTTAAGGTTTAACGCGAGGTAGTAATGAATAATTCTTATTTAGTAAAGCTTTCGTCAGTGTTTTACGTGTTAGTTTTCTTCTTGATGTTAACTTGTGTTGTGGTGTTTAGGTTGGGTTACCATTTTGTTTTGATAGTTAATTTACATATGAGTAGCTTTATACATATCACTCATATATATTTAGCATAAATAATCATAAGTCCAAAGTATGTGTATATGTATATATATACACACGCAGAATATCCGTATACATGCACAATAGAATGTGCAAAAGCATGCATGCTTAATTTCTATATATGCATGCATGAACATGCATACGAAGTTTCCATATATATGCACACGTAAATTTTTCTAGAATTTATGCATGCATGCAATCATGCATACGTAAATTCTATATATATCTATATGTATGCAAAATATATATGCATGACATTCATGAAATAATATCGTAATTACTAAATAATTCCATAAGACCTTAATCGTAACATAAAATTGTTTATCTATTTTAGGGTTGTCACATTCTCCCCCCGTTAAAAGAATTTCGTCCCGAAATCCCTTGGAGTATGATTCCTTAACTTTTAGAAAAATAAATGATTATTTCTTCAGAATAAGTGGGGGTACTTCTTCTTGATTTCATCTTCTCTTTCCATGTATAAATAATTTCCATAAGACCTTAATCGTAACATAAAATTGTTTATCTATTTTTAGGGTTGTCACATTCTCCCCGTTAAAAGAATTTCGTCCCGAAATCCTTTTGGAGTATGATTCCTTAACTTTTTAGAAAAACTTAAATGATTATTTCTCAGAATAAGTGGGGGTACTTCTTCTTGATTTCATCTTCTTTTCCCATGTATATTCTGGTCCTCTCTTTGCATTCCACTTAATTTCACTATGGGAATTATATTTCTCTTACTTCTTATTTCTTTCCCTATAACGGCTATTGGTTCTTCCACAAAATGAAGTTTCATATCTATTTTGACTTCTTCAATTGGTACCTCTAAGGTTTCATGGGTAGACATTTCTTGATGTAACACCCGGCCTCTCACACCAACAATATTGTCCGCTTCGCCCCGAGGAGCTCACGGATTTGCTTTTGGTTGCCCGGTGAAAACTTCCCAGGGAGGTCACCCATCCTGGATTGCTCCCACCTGAGCACGCTTAATGTGGAGTTCTCCTCTCAACCACAGCCAATACGCCCAAAACGCGTTGTTGATTAGAAGGCCAGACATTCCTATGAACAGAAACTCTCCTGTCCACGGCCGATGTGGGATATGTAGGGTGTCACAAGCACCTCCTGTTTGGACTCATCATCCTCGATGAGCCCGAGAAGTCACCATCCGTGGTGAGGTATGTCCCACACCCCGAACGGCATAGGAGTGGCTCTGATACCATTTGGTAACACCCGGCCTCTACACAACAATATTGTCGCTTCGCCCACGAGGAGCTCACGGATTGCTTTGGTTGCCCGGGTGAAAACTTCCCAGGGAGGTCACCCAACCTGGATTGCTCCCACCTGAGCACGCTTAACTGTGGGAGTTCTCCTCTCATCCACAGCCAATACGCCAAAATGCGTTGTTGATATTAGAGGCCAGACATTCCTTATGAACCAGGAATCTCTCATGTCCACGGCCGATGTGGGATATGTGTAGGGTGTCACACTTGAGGTTTGACACATGGAAGGTATTGTGTTTTTCACTTAATTCTTGGGGTAATTCCAACTTATATGCTACAGAACCAATTCTATCAATGATTTTGAATGGACCAATGTATCTAGGGTTTAGCTTACTGGATTTTCCAAACCGAAACATCCTTTTGTAGAAATTCCAAAATTACCTCAGGTGTTGTTCGTGGTTCCTTATTCTTAGAATAGATCAGAATGTCATCTATGAAGACTATAACAAATTTATCTAAATATGGTTTACACACTCTATTCATCAAATCCATAAATATTGTCGGAGCATTGGTTAACCCAATGGCATTACAAGGAATTCGTAAGTCCATACCTAGTTCTGAATGCAGTTTAGAAATATCTCTTCCTGTACTCGTAATTGATGATATCCATATCTTAAATCTATTTTCAAGAAATAAATAGATCCTTGTAATTTCAAACAAATCATCAATTCTAGGGAGAGGATACCTATTCTTATGGTAACCTTATTGAGTTCTCTATAATTGATACAATCCTAAAAGTTCCATCTTTCTTTTAAACAAAGAGAACTGGTGCTTCCCATGGTGATACACTAGGACATATAAATCCTTTATCTAATAATTCCTGTAATGAGTCATAAGTTCTTTCATTTCAGTTGGTGCTAAACGATAGGGTGCTTTAGCAATAGGGGTGGTTCCTGGGTTAATTATATTTAAATCCGACCTGATGAGGGGGTGGTAATCAGGTAATCATCAGGAAAAACATCAGAGTACTCATTTAT
Organism: Flaveria linearis; assembly: GCA_024085815.1. Classification (NCBI taxonomy): domain Eukaryota; kingdom Viridiplantae; phylum Streptophyta; class Magnoliopsida; order Asterales; family Asteraceae; genus Flaveria; species Flaveria linearis. The sequence goes on along the minus strand of CM044017.1, from coordinate 10,470,233 downwards.
AACAGGAACACTTTCCAAATTTCCCTTATCAAGCTTTGCATCAACTATGTGAGCCAAGAAAGCTAAACATTCTTAGTTAAGCATTTGTGTTTTTTACAAGAAATCAGTTTCACAATATTATTTGGTCTATCACCATATATGCAGAGAGTTTTATCTACTTAATCAAAGGAATTCTTATCATTTTCTTATCACAAATGATTTCAGCATGATTTTTACTCAACTAATCCATTCCTACTATGATATCAATCCTCGTAATTATAGGTATCAGATTTATATCAAAACAATATTCATCTAAATTCAAAATGCAGTTAGGAATAATTTCATCAGCTTCTATTATTTTCGTCTGCTAATTCTATCACATAGCTGTCACTTAATTTCTCAGATGTTAAACTAAGTAAGGGTCTAAAAGTATGTGAAACAAAACTACGAGTTGCCCCTGTATCAAATAGTACTTTAGCATATGGTTATTGATAAGGAATGTACCCGTTACTACTTCTGGTTCATGACGAGCTTCATCAGCCTGTATCACGAAAGCCCTTCCACGGGGGTTGTTCTGGTTAGCTGCAGCCTTGCCTTTTTGTGTGGACATTCATTACGAAAATAATTCTCACTTCCACACTGAAAGCAGAATGTTTAGGGTTGGCAGGATTTTTGCAGTCTCGAGAAATGTGTCCCTTCTTTTTGCAGTTGTAACAACCACTGTCATACAGTTCCCTGTATGATATCTTTGGCAGATATTACACTGTAGTTGGTTATCCATTTTCCTCCCCTGAGTGTTCCCGAAGAAATTTCCTGGTGGAGTTCGGTTATTTTTTTGGGGAGTTTTCTCCAAATCTTCTTCTAGAGTGGTTTCAGTCCACTTCCTTTTCTCTTACCTGTGGGTGACTTAATGATCCATTTCTGATCATCTCATCTGTCAGACTTCCTGACAGGATCACTGCTTTGGAAGGTTTTGGTTCTTGCAGATTTCACTAATCTCTTATCTGTGGCACTAATCCCCAAATATAACTTCCTATTCTTTTTGATTCCGGGGTTATCAGATGTGGTACTAACCTGGATAGTTCATTATACCTATCAGTATTTCCCGGTGTGCAGCTCCTTTCATTTCTAGTGCTAAGAATTCAGCCTCTAGTTTCTCTATTTTATTATAGGGCAGTATTTCTCTATTACTAGATTCTTAAATTCTTCCCAACTCATCCCATTCATAATATTCCTACCCCTAGTGTGTACCTCCATTTTCCACCAGGATTGTGCCTCTCATTTAGTGAATGGGAAGCAAACAGTTTTTTAAAGTTTTCAGCACAGTTACTGATTTCTAAAACTCCTTCCATTTCATCTAGTTATCTTAAAGCTTGTACAGCTCCACCTTTCCATCAAATTCCCGGGGTCTGCAAGACATGAAGGTCTTGTAAGAACATCCCTTTGAGACTCCATTCAGAATCTCCTCTTCCTGTCGTTCTTCTGGGGTAATATTTTCAGGCCCTGCTAGTGGGTGTGTGGTGGTTCCAAAATTTAGATTTTGCTGGAGTTGGGTTATTAAGATAGGTAGGGTAGCTTCTATTTGTTGGGCTACTATCTGATAAATCCTATCATTCTTATTTGTGTCAGTGTTTACGGGCATTTCTTCCCCAAGTCGGGTTCTGGGTCGTCCCACTCGAGCTGTTCTCCGGACAGGCTGAGTGTTTCTTTTTGGCGGCATGATTCACTATAGTGAATTTAATATTAGTATCACAAATAAATATTCTAACACAAAATCATTTAACCATATCAAATAAAATACTTTGTCACACCCTCAATTTCCACGTACGGGGTTTTACCGTCAGGCGTGTGACATAACCAGGATCTCAGATAAGCATCAGTTACACCAAACGACTCGACAATTACAAATCATAAAAGTTGTTTAGTAATAATGAATAAACCAACTTGTATTTAAGTATTACGGAAGCGAAAACAGGAAAACATTTAACAATAGTTTTGGAACATGCAAACACGCGTCCAATCCAATTTATGTAATGTAAATGAAATTAAATCTTAAAAACAGTTTGGGATGAATGCGGAATGTCATGCAGTGGATGTTGTGCTCCTAGACGTGCCACATCGTTGTCCTGAGAGAAAACATACAAAAGTCAGTACGAGACTGGTGAGTTCACAGGTTTATTAGAAAACAGTAAGTATCAGTAATGAAATTCCCGGATTTTGTAATCAAAGCATATAATGGGTAGCTAGTCCATAATAATCACTATGTGTATGAAGTCGGGACCGAGCTGACATGTAATCAAATAATAAAGTAGGCCCGGCTGTGGATTCCCCACTACAACACTGTAAAACAGGATTACCGTTCACCGTTTGACCAGCTAGCGCCACTAGCTCGGGCGGGGTATGTCAATCCCAGTAGATCTACTAACAATCACCTCGCATATTAACGGTCCGAAGGGCAAAGTATACAAACATAGTATCATGTATATGCAGCATCACAAAAATTCAATGTAATGTAACGTTTATGAAAACAGCATGTTTCTCTTCCCCATAGTATAAAGTAAAAGTGGGGCTATAAACTCACTTGGCAAATAAGTATAAGGATGATGATTATAGACGTTCCAACACAATCCCTCACAAGGTACCTAAGAATATATATATATATATATATATATATATATATATATATATATATATATATATATATATATATATATATATATATATATTTAAGTTTACAAGGTTTAAGTTTAATATTACGTTTAACGAATTAACGAGAATTAGGGTTTCAAGTGGAATTTGGGGTTTTTATAAATAAGATTAGTTATCAAACTCTTATATATATTTAATATAATGCAAGAAAAAATTAATTAATCTTTTTATGATAATTTATGAAGTTATAAGAAATTAAATTCTTATAATGATTAATTATAAAATGTAAATAAAATTTTATAATTGACGTAATTAAAAAGGTAACATAATGATTAATAATAATTTAGTGATTTCTACTATTTAGAGTTTATTTTATAAAAATAAACTAATTATACATTTGTTGATGTTATTTATATAAGAATTATTAAGGTTTTTAAAGAGATAATTTTACAGAAAATCATTAGATGACTTTTAAATAAGCAAGTTTATAAAATTGATTTTTATAATTTTTAGAAATTTTTTTGTAATTTTAAGAGCTGAAAAAGCCCTTAAAAAAATAAATGGAGGTGCCCGGAGTCGAACCCGGGACCTCAAGGATGGAAAGTGGACAGGGAACCAGTGAACCAGGCATACAGCCACGATAATCCCTGGTTCCCAAATCTTTTAAACACAAACATCAACAATCCCCCAAATCCAAAGAACCCTAGAATCAATTTCGATTCAATTGGTCATCAGATTGATTATGATAACAGGAATAAGGTTAGGGCTTTTAATCCCCACTTAAAATCGAGCGTGTGGGTGTGTTTAATTACCAGAATTGGATTCGAATTGATGATGAACACTAGGAAGAACAGTCGCGGGTGGTGGTGGTGATCGAACGTGGTGTCTGTGTGTGTTTTAGTTGAAAGTGAATGGTGCAATCGATCAGAGACAGATGGAGGTTCATTTATACTCAATTAATTAAGCGATTATTGGTGTTAGTGGTGATCGTGGCCCGGTTGTTCGGCCGAAAATGGGGGTGGTCGGGTTTGGTGGTAATCGCACTAACACTTTTAAATTGAAAGGAGGCCAGGTTCGATTCATCCACGAAAATGTGTCGGGAATATTAATCTGGTCAAAACTGCGTTTGTTGGGGGTTTTGGCTCTCGCCGGAGAGACGGCCGGAGAGTGGCCGGACGGGAGAAGGATCGACGGAGGTGATGGGTGGGTTTTTAAAAATTTTACAGCTTTGGTCCCTGTGGTTTCTAGGTTTAACATTTTATGTTATAAACTTTAATTTAAGTTTCATTAATTGCACAAATACACCCTGGACTTTTTAAATCCAATTTATTTTTACAAAACATTATTATTATTATTATTATTATTATTATTATTATTATTATTATTATTATTATTATTGTTATTATTATTATTATTATTCTTAAATAATAGTAAAGTGGATTAATTCGCGATAAGCGGAGAAAGTTAGTTTAAATAGTATTAACCGAAAAAACTCGGGTTGTCACATACTTTAACACAAAAGTACATAAATCATTTAAGCTCTTATTTCTTTTATTTGGATAGGTTAGACTACAGTCTTCTAGTTCCTGTGAATCCATTTCCATATCCTTGTGAAGATACTTTTCTTGGGTGTCTTGAGCTTTTTGATGTCCTTTTGGATTTTCCAGATTCCTAGCTGTATTTTCTTAAGTTTTCTAAGAGTTTGTCGAGCCGTCTTCACCTGATCCAACTCTTGTCTTTTAGTAACCTTTCTTTTACCTTCAGAAGAATCAGAAGGTTGTATTTCCACATCCTCAGCTGACTTGGTGCTAAACCTGTTTCCACATTGTATCTTTTTCCTAAGAGTCTTAAACGTATATCCTCCCACGTGTACTGGTGCATGTCGAACATAAAATTTTGATTCTTTTTCCAGTTGAGCAATTTCCATAGCTTGTTGGGGTTCTGGTTCAGGAGTTATTTCCTTAAAGTTGCTATGGTCTGGACATTCGGAAGGATCGGTCTCATTGTGGTAACTATCTAAATTCATATCTGCATGAATTTCTTAATAATATTTTATAAAATGGTTAGTCAAATAACTATTAAAATTTTGTTAGAATCTTAATCACAAAATCACAGAATTTCACATAACTCATATATTTCACATAGAATCATAAAGTTATAAAAATTCTAAGTATATTTTGAGCTTATGGTTATAGTCTAGATATTTTAAAATATCTAATTCCCCATAACCAATGGCTCTGATACCAACCTGTCACATCCCGGCGGAAGCGTGAAAGATGCGGTGGGTGTGACTTGCTTTATCAGAGCACATTAATTATAGCGGAGTAGCACAAATATACATACATAAAAACACAACATAAGACATGCCTTTTTTAATATTTGGAATTACATCTTGTACATAGTTTTTCAAAATTAGATGTAATTTTTCTACAAACTGACTACAACATGCCTTTAGAACCGATGGAAGTGTGCGTCAATGTACACACTACCGTCAACGATGTTGACGGTTAACGTGACACATACTCTTTCGATCACTTCACCCCAACCATTGTGTACTTCAAAGCTACAATCAAAGGAATTACTCATTGTTTCCTGAAAAAACATACTTAAAATAGTAAACAAAAAGTTGGTGAGAACATAGGTTTATTTCCAGACAAATAATTTTTGTTGATGTATCAATTACAACCAAACCTGTACACAACATAATCATACTGTCATGAAATGATTCATAAAAATCAGATAATATTACATCTCAACCCTCATTCGGTTAGGTGCAGGAAAATAGCAGCAACACTCATCCTGTTAGTGCAGATATTCTCCTAAGTAGCGCTACTAATATTATCAGACGGTTCATCATTCGAAACTAATGGTTGTATCACAAATGACAGTAAGTCTTAAAATATTTTCATAATAATACATCAACGTAATCAGTATGCTTTTTCCCCAAAACTTTACAAATACCAAAATGGTCAAAAATGGGGCTATGAATCTCACCGTGTCTCCAAACTTGAACCTATAAAATAGTTCACAGTATCAGATATAATTTTCTTTAGAATTTTTAGAACCTCAGATTTACTTAACTTTTAAGAATTCAGCTGTAAGGTAACCAAATGATGTTACCACAAAATTCCCAATAATTAGTTTATTATACATAATTACTTATAATTAGTCCAAAATCTCCATAAATTACCAAAATTACCTACTGTTATCCAAAAATCACCAAAAATTCATAAACTGTTATTTCAACAGTTGGTAATATCCTATAATTTTTATAATATCTAACTCCCAATAGATTGTTTTCTATAATTTTTATAATATTCCCAAAATTTATTAAAATAGCTTCTATATTACATAAATTCCTAAAAGTTTACATCAAGTTTCATATATAAATAGGACATCATTTAAATATATCAAAGTCTAACTCGTAGCAGATAAGTTTCTGTAGTTTTTACAATAATCTTAATATTTAGTAAAAATAGTCATATAATTCCAAAAATTATGAAATTTATATATTATGTAGATTCAGATTTAAATTACATACATAATTTTCTCAGAATTTATTATATATAAATATTTATTTCGATTTTTCTACTGCAGAATGCATAAAATTCGTATCTCAATTATAATAAGGAAATAAATTCTGAAATAATTCCAGAGACCTTTATACTTCAAAAGGATCTTTCTGAGAATTTTCTTGAATTTATTTATATTTTGAGTATTTCTTTATTTTCATTATTTAAATTAATTTGTATAAGTAGTTCATTTATCAAAACTTTACCAAAATTTCCAGAATAATATTTCAGTATATAAATAAAGACTTTTCCAGATTCTTAAAGATTAGTGTTTGGTATATATATATATATATGTACCAAAACAATTATATGTGTTTATAACACATATGTATTCTTGGCATTTTAATACTTTAGAAAATGATTAATACCTTATAATGAGAAAGGAAGGAGCTGATGATAATCGTGGATTCTTAACTTGAAGTAACTCGAGGTGTTTGTCACTTTTGCTTATAGGAGCCGAGGGGTAGAGACACTAAGATGGTGTTGGTGATGGTTGTCACATATATAGATATATATATATATATATAATTTCCATAAGACCTTAATCGTAACATAAAATTGTTTATCTATTTTAGGGTTGTCACATATATATAGATATATATATATATATATATATACACACATATATATAGATATATATATATACACACATATATATATATAGATATATATATACGCATATATATATATTATATATATACACATATATATATAGATATATATATATACATATATATATATATACATACATATATATACATATATATATATAAGGGTTAGGATCATTACATTATCATGTTTTATTTTCAGAACCAAAAAACTATTGATTTACATAAATATAACTTAAGTCTGATGATATTTGAGCTGTTTTACATATGTGTATATCATACATGTATGTAAAACAACTAAATATCATCAGACTTAACTTACATATATGTAAATCAATGGTTTGTCATTTACGTTTATGTAAATTAATAGTTCTTTTGGTTCTAAAAATAAAAATTAGTTTTGTAATTATCCTAATCCTATATTATAATGGATAAGATATAGAATACATGACAACCCAGTTTATAAGAAAAATAAGACGAGTGTATTATTCTTTATATCATGCCAAATATAATCGAACTAAACAAATAATATATTGTACCAAACATTGTAATTATATATAACTAGGTTTCGGCGCGCGCGTTGCCACGCGTATGCGAGTTTAGTGTAACCCTAAATCAAAATCAAATGAAGGTTCAAAACCACAAAATCAGTACAATACACAAAGTAAAACATACCAAAACCCAAATGCATAACAAACCAGAACATGCAGAACCAAAAACCAAATCAAAGCCCAACACCATACACAAAACAAACGAAAATCAAAGCCGTAAGAAAGCGACACAGTCCAAAATAGAAAATCGACGAAAATCAAAGCCCCAAAAAGAGCAAACAAAAGGAAAACCCAAATCTTAATAGAAAAAATCATCAGGGTAGCGATAACGAAAGAAAGAAAGCAGGAACCCGGAGAAAAGACAATGTCAACGAACCCTACAAATCAAAAACATGTGTCCAGATACAAAAAACCTCATCCTAAATCTCGAACCCACACACAAACAAACCATATTAAAACAAAACAAAAAAAAAGGAAAAAAAAAAAAATAAAACACAAAAAAATAAACAAAAGAAAATTTTAAACACAAAAAAACCAAAAAAAAGGAAAAAGCCACCACCGACCCCAAAAAGAGCAAACAAAAGGAAAACTCAAACCTTAATAGCGAGAATCGTCAGGGTAGCGATAACGAATGAAAGAAAGCAGGAACCCGGAGAAATACAACGTCAACGAACCCTACAAATCAAAACACGTGTCCAGAAATAAAAAAAACCTCGTCCCAAAATCACGAACCCACACACAAAACAAACCATATTAAAACACAAACAAAAAAAAGAAAAAAAAAAAATAAAACACAAACAAAATAAACAAAAGAAAATTTTTAAATACAAAAAAAAAGAAAAAGCCACCACCGACCAAACCTTTTAATCAGAATAGTAATATTAATTGCCAACTTATTTATGCATGATGTCACACCCTCAAATTTCCACAAACGGGGTATTACCGTTAGGCGTGTGACTTCCAGGATCTCAGCCACTAGTTACACCAAACGACACGTTAATTGTAAAACATAATTCATTTTTGAAGTTTAATATTACCAAAGACCAAGTTTTTAAAGTAAACATAACAGAAGTTGCGGAAGCATAGTAAATCTTAATTGTTTAAATGGCGCAACACGCGCAAACCGAATAAATGAAAGTTACTGAAAAATATTAAATAAGCCACGTGAGATAATAAATGCATGAGTGAATGCTCCTAATCGTGCGCGTCTTGTGAACCTGAAAGAAACATGCTAAAGTGTCAACACAAGGTTGGTGAGTTCACAGGTTTTGATAACAGAACATAAAGTAAACGATACAGTAAACACAGTAATATCAGTAGGTAGCTAATCTACTAAACCAGTTACTCAGTGTATGAAGTTCGAACCGAAGCTGACAATCGAAACTGAACGCCTCGGCTGTGAATACCAGGTCACAGCAACAGAACTTAGGTCAATTAAACACCCGTTTGACGAACTTTGTGCTAGCGCGACTAGCCCGGGTGGGGTTTGTCAAACCCAGTAGATCTACTCAGAATTGCCTCGCTATACTACATACATTAACGGTTCGAGAGTGAGGACTTTAGTGGTATCACACTAGTAAACCGGTGATATTACAATAATACTGATCAACGAAAATGAAATTGTTTCCACGTTTCTACTTGCGTAGTAACGGACCGAATGAAATTGTTTCCACGTTTCTACTTGCGTAGTAACGGACCGAATGAAATTGTTTCCACGTTTCTACTTGCGTAGTAACGGACCGAAGGGCAAAGTATACGAACATAGTATCATGTATATGCAGTATCACAACAATCCATATAATGTAACGTTTATGAAAACAGCATGTTTCTCTCCCCAAAAATAGTATAAAGTAAAAGTGGGGCTGTAAACTCACTTGGTGTGTAAGTACGTATGTAAGATGATTAATTAAGATGATAATCGTTGTTCCAACGAACGCCTTCACGAGGTACCTATACATGTATATATATTTAAGATTTTAGGTTATTAATAAGGTTTCGCTTATCCCCATTTGGGAATGAGGAGATCCGACGTATATATATATATTTAAGATTTTAGATTTTAGGTTATTAATAAGGTTTAACGATTAAACGCGAACTAGGGTTTCAATAAGAATTATGGGGTTTTTGATAAATAATACTTCACAAAGTAATTATTTACGTTCTTAATCCATTAGGAGAATATTTTAGAAGTGCCTTTAAGTATAATTGTTGCTATGATTTAATGTATAATGAATCTTTATAATTATTTACAAATATTTAGAATAATATATAGATTAATATCAATAATATTAATCTAAATCATTTGTTATGGTATATTGTTATAAGAAATAATATTTGTAAATAACTTTGCGAGATTATAAATTATATAATTTCTACTATCATTATGGCAAAACTTTAATTAATATAATGTTCATTACTATTATAAAGATTTATTATTTCAAGTCCAATTATTATCTTAAAGGAAACAATTTATAATAATAGTGTTAAATATAACGTTTAAACTAATATTTTAAGTCTACCATGATTTTAAAATGATAACGTCTGAACTGAAATTATTTTTATTAATTGAAACTCATTTTTAATAGGGTTTAACCAAGAATAATATTTGTTAGAATGTTTTTAAAACAATTATTTAAATAAAATAAAATCCAGAAAATTATTTGGTGCCCAAAAATATAAACAAGGTTTATAAAAATTATTTTTTATAATTTTTATAAATTTTCTGTAATTTAAAAGTCCAAAAAGGCTTTTTAGAAAACTAAAAGAGGGTGCCCGGGTTCGAACCCGGGACCTCTTGGATTGCAAAGGGACGGGAGACCAGTGAACCATGGCATACAGCCGCGATAAGACTCCATCCCCTTTCATTTTAAACACAATCAAATCAAAACCCCCAAATTCGAAGAACCCTAGATTCGAATTCAATCAAATTGAAGTCCAAAACGATTATGATAACGAGCAGATTCATGGGGCTTTTATTCCCCATGATGAAACGATTACACAGGTGTTTTCAATTTACCTGATTGTGTTCGAATTAAAATGAACACCACGATGAACAGGTCGTGGTTTGCCTTGAATCAAACGATGGATAAACGTATATGGAATTCGAATTAACCTTGCAGATAGCTTATGAAGATGATGATAAACAAAAGCCCTCTATTATTTCTAATGAAATTGACCCGAAGGTGATGCTCGACTAAGTTGCAGGTCGCGATGGAGATAATGATCGAATTGATGTGTTTGTATGTTTTCAGATGTAATTGAATGGTGCATTCGATTGGGAATTGTTATGTGATCTTATATATACGATTACTTCGATTAATTAAATGTTAGTGCATTCGATAGTGGCCGGGAAAAGGGCCGAAGTGGGTTGGTCGGGTTGGGTGGTAATCGCACTACGATTTTTCAATTCGAAAGGGGGTCCAGGTTCGGTTCTTGCACGCGAAATTATCGGGAGCATTCAATTGGATTAAAAATCACGTTTAGTTGGTGTTTGGGGTTCGCCGGAGTTTGGCCGGAATAGTGGCCGGAGGGGAGGAAGGGTCGACGGGGAGGGGGGTTGGTTTTTAAATAATTTACAGAATGGTCCCTGTACTTTTAAAACTTATCATTTCATGTTTTAACCTTTTAAAACAAGTTTCAACATTTACAAAACTACCCCCTGGACTTATTAAATTAAGTTTAATAATTTTTATAAATTATTTTTATTAATAATATTATTATTATTATTGTTTTCATTATTTTTATTATTATTATTATTATTATTATTATTATTATTATTATTATTATTATTATTATTAATCTTACTAAATGGATTAATTCGCGATAGTATTAACCGGAAAAAAAAAAATTCGGGTTGTCACATTATCCCTTTGTTGAAGAAATTTTCGTCCCGAAAATTAGAACACACGCGTTAACGAACTACTAGCAAGCAAGCTGGTCAGTGAGTAAGCTGATTAGTTATCTAGGACATAGGCAAGATAGTGTCTTCGGGAGTTTCTGAACAAACCGTAAGGTTTCGTGAGAGCTATTTCTATGGCATGTTCGGGGTTCAAGTCAGTAGGTACTATTCCTAACCTGTTGGATACCTACTTCTAATTGGCATCAAAATCAAAAGAGAAGACATAGTGACTATCTACAAGGAGTCTACAGGATACTGTAGTAGGGTCATTAAGGGTTTACCTGAGCCTATGATAAACACTCTGCCTTTGGCACCATCGTTGTCATTCCCATTTCCGTTCCTGTTGCCATTTCCATTGTTCTTCTGTAGTTTTGGGCAATACCTTTTGATGTGCCCAGTCTGACCACACTCATAGCAGCCTCTTTGTTCCCCCCGTTGAGCTGGTTGCTTGTCTGATAAATTCACACGACAATTCTTAGCAGAATGACCAAACTTGCCACATCTCTCACAGTTGTTCTTGTTACACGACCCAATATGGTGGTAGTTGCATTCTTCACACTTAGGTAATGTTCCATTGTAGCCACTACCATGCTGTGAAGATGTAGAAATTTGGTTGTCGAGCTTCCGATGCTGGTGGGAAGTGTTCTGCTTGTTATGTGAGCCTGACTCCCACTTTCTTTTGTTATGGCCGTCAGTAGTGGTAGAGGTAAAACCACGTGGAGGTAGTTTACCTTGTGCGACAGCCTGATCAGTCAACTTGTGGGCCAGTTGAACAGCTTCCTGAATGGTAGCTGGTCTAGCAGTGGTGACCATGCTCTGGATTTCAGGTACCAGTCCATCGATGTATCTTTCAACCCGTTTGTAAGCCGGGTTAATCATAGTAGGGCACAGAGTAGCCAACTCGTGAGAACAAGTTGTGTAAGCTTCAATTTCAGAACCTACCATCTTCAGGTTCCAAAATTCGGTTTCCAGTTTTTGTATTTCATCCCGTGAGCAGTACTCCTCTTTCAGCAGATTCTTGAATTCTACCCATGTTGTGGCGTTTGCAGCTTCAACGCCCAGCATCTGAACTTGTGTGTTCCACCAGCTTAGAGCAGCACCATCTAGTGTGCCAGCAGCATATTTTACTCTATTCCCAGCAGGGCAGTTGTAGATTTCGAACACCGATTCTAGCTTTTCGAACCAACGGAGCAGTCCTACCGCTCCCTCAGTTCCATTGAACGGGTTAGGTTTGCAGTCCATAAAGGACTTGTAGGTGCAAGTCGGTTGTCCAATAGGATTCTGCTGTGGAGGGGCTTGGTTTGCCAACGCTGCGGTAATACTATGATTGATTATTGCTGCCAATTCTGCAGGCGTCAGTGAGATGTTACCTCTTCCACGTCCACGTCCTCTTCCAGACATTCTTTACATTACCAAATATCAAAAGCTATCAGTCGTATGAAATAGACCTTTTGCCTTGAAATGAATAGGAAGAGAAATTCAAGGATTTAAAGAAATAGACAAGCTAGAGAATCAGTCCGAATCACGTGGGATTAACACAAATGTCATGGTTTGTATTTCGTCCAGATTCAAGGTAAGGGTGAGCATTCCTACAAGTAGAACTGATAAATAGTTTCCACATCAGTGGCTATGTTCTATGAGAACCGAGGCTTTCTTGCTCAAGGTGTAGGAATGATGACTTATACTGACTGCAATGTTACTACCCGACCAGATTCACCGGACTTAGCATGCATGATAAATTACAATTACGTGTGCACCCGTAATGGTAATTTGCTTTGCATGATCACCCCGGTTCCTCCTATCAGGTTAACATATCTTGTCAAGTATAGTGGTCATCAATGATAGAAGTACTAAGTATGTATGTATTATATCGGGGTTGTTTATCAAAGTATACGAAAGGATCAGTAAAGTTTTGGGTATCATTGACACGCCAAGGTAATTTGACCCATTTGCCTTAGAGACCTGTGTATTGACCATAGTTTATCACTCATCCCAGAAATCCCCAGGTAAGCATACCAGGTCTCGGAATGAGATATATGCGATATGCTTGCCTTAGCCCGAGGGCCTTTTGCCAGGAAATCCAGAATACAGGTGTCTATGTGTCACACAAATCACGAAAAACATTTAGGCGATGTCAAATGCACACAAACTCTCCCGTGACTCACAGCAACTTGGAGTCACCATCCCTATAGTCGTAAGCTCACAGGGATATGTTTAAGCAAAAGTTTTCCGGTTACTCGTAAGTAATCCTTCCCGTGACTCACCGCAACTCGGAGTCACCATCCCTGTAGTCGTAAGCTCACAGGTATATGTTTAAGCAAAAGTTTTCCGGTTACTCGTAAGTAATCCTTCCCGTGACTCACCGCAACTCGGAGTCACCCTCCCTGTAGACGAACACTTACAGGAAGACACCAAAGCAAACAGTTCTCAAGCAGATAAAAACCAGTAAGGCATGCAAACAAAACCAGCTAACAAAACTAAACATGTCTATATGCGTGTAACTAAGGCAACGGCTATAGTCTAAATGCAATGCAAATGAGATGCAATGTCAATTTAGTTCGCTATAACCAATGGCTCTGATACCAATCTGTCACACCCTCAAATTTCCACAAACGGGTATTACCGTTAAGCGTGTGACTTCCAGGATCTCAGCCACTAGTTACACCAAACGACACGTTAATTGTAAAACATAATTCATTTTTGAAGTTTAATATTACCAAAGACCAAGTTTTTAAAGTAAACATAACAGAAGTTGCGAAAGCATAGTAAATCTTAATTGTTTAAATGGCGCAACACGCGCAAACCGAATAAATGAAAGTTACTGAAAAATATTAAATAAGCCACGTGAGATAATAAATGCATGAGTGAATGCTCCTAATCGTGCGCGTCTTGTGAACCTGAAAGAACATGCTAAAGTGTCAACACAAGGTTGGTGAGTTCACAGGTTTTGATAAACAGAACATAAAGTAAACCGATACAGTAAACAAAGTAATATCAGTAGGTAGCTAATCTACTAAACCAGTTACTCAGTGTATGAAGTTTGAACCGAAGCTGACAATCGAAACTGAACGCCTCGGCTGTGAATACCAGGTCACAGCAACAGAACTTAGGTCAATTAAACACCCATTTGACGAACGTTGTGCTAGCGCGACTAGCCCGGGTGGGGTTTGTCAAACCCAGTAGATCTACTCAGAATTGCCTCGCTATACTACATACATTAACGGTTCGAGAGTGAGGACTTTAGTGGTATCACACTAGTAAACCGGTGATATTACAATAATACTGATCAACGAAAATGAAATTGTTTCCACGTTTCTACTTGCGTAGTAACGGACCGAATGAAATTGTTTCCACGTTTCTACTTGCGTAGTAACGGACCGAATGAAATTGTTTCCACGTTTCTACTTGCGTAGTAACGGACCGAAGGGCAAAGTATACGAACATATTATCATGTATATGCAGTATCACAACAATCCAATATAATGTAACGTTTATGAAAACAACATGTTTCTCTCCCCCAAAAATAGTATAAAGTAAAGTGGGGCTGTAAACTCACTTGGTGTGTAAGTACGTATGTAAGATGATTAATTAAGATGATAATCGTTGTTCCAACGAACGCCTTCACGAGGTACCTATACATGTATATATATATTTTAAGATTTTAGGTTATTAATAAGGTTTAACGATTAAACGCGAACTAGGGTTTCAATAAGAATTATGGGGTTTTTGATAAATAATACTTCACAAAGTAATTATTTACGTTCTTAATCCATTAGGAGAATATTTTAGAAGTGCCTTTAAGTATAATTGTTGCTATGATTTAATGTATAATGAATCTTTATAATTATTTACAAATATTTAGAATAATATGTAGATTAATATCAATAATATTAATCTAAATCATTTGTTATGGTATATTGTTATAAGAAATAATATTTGTAAATAACTTTGCGAGATTATAAATTATATAATTTCTACTATCATTATGGCAAAACTTTAATTAATATAATGTTCATTACTATTATAAAGATTTATTATTTCAAGTCCAATTATTATCTTAAAAGGAAACAATTTATAATAACAATGTTAAATATAACGTTTAAACTAATATTTTAAGTCTACCATGATTTTAAAATGATAACGTCTGAACTGAAATTATTTTTATTAATTGAAACTCATTTTTAATAGGGTTTAACCAAGAATAATATTTGTTAGAATGTTTTTAAAACAATTATTTAAATAAAATAAAATCCAGAAAATTATTTGGTGCCCGAAAATATAAACAAGGTTTATAAAAATTATTTTTTATAATTTTTATAAATTTCTGTAATTTAAAAGTCCAAAAGGCTTTTTAGAAAAATAAAAGAGGGTGCCCGGGTTCGAACCCGGGACCTCTTGGATTGCAAAGGGACGGGAGACCAGTGAACCATGGCATACAGCCGCGATAAGACTCCATCCCCTTTCATTTTACACACAATCAAATCAAAACCCCCAAATTCGAAGAACCCTAGGTTCGAATTCAATCAAATTGAAGTCCAAAACGATTATGATAACGAGCAGATTCATGGGGCTTTTATTCCCCATGATGAAACGATTACACAGGTGTTTTCAATTTACCTGATTGTGTTCGAATTAAAATGAACACCACGATGAACAGGTCGTGGTTTGCCTTGAATCAAACGATGGATAAACGTATATGGAATTCGAATTAACCTTGCAGATAGCTTATGAAGATGATGATAAACAAAAGCCCTCTATTATTTTCTAATGAAATTGACCCGAAGGTGATGCTCGACTAAGTTGCAGGTCGCGATGGAGATAATGATCGAATTGATGTGTTTGTATGTTTTCAGATGTAATTGAATGGTGCATTCGATTGGGAATTGTTATGTGATCTTATATATACGATTACTTCGATTAATTAAATGTTAGTGCATTCGATAGTGGCCGGGAAAAGGGCCGAAGTGGGTTGGTCGGGTTGGGTGGTAATCGCACTACGATTTTTCAATTCGAAAGGGGGTCCAGGTTCGGTTCTTGCACGCGAAATTATCGGGAGCATTCAATTGGATTAAAAATCGCGTTTAGTTGGTGTTTGGGGTTCGCCGGAGTTTGGCCGGAATAGTGGCCGGAGGGGAGGAAGGGTCGACGGGGAGGGGGGTTGGTTTTTAAATAATTTACAGAATGGTCCTGTACTTTTAAAACTTATCATTTCATGTTTTAACCTTTTAAAACAAGTTTCAACATTTACAAAACTACCCCCTGGACTTATTAAATTAAGTTTAATAATTTTTATAAATTATTTTTATTAATAATAATATTATTATTATTATTGTTTTCATTATTTTTATTATTATTATTATTATTATTATTATTATTATTATTATTATTATTATATTATTATTATTATTATTATTATTATTATTATTATTATTATTAATCTTACTAAATGGATTAATTCGCGATAGTATTAAGCGAAAAAAAAAAAAAAATTCGGGTTGTCAAACATGATAAGTTGTACTTAAGCTTTAAAATATTGTATTCATTTTTGTTTTTTCTTTCTTTTAAGTTTTTCTTTCTTTTAAGTTTTAACCCCAATATTTTTTATCTTTTACAACTTAACTCTTATATTTTTCACTTTAAACTTTGCTACTTTTCATCTTTAATAGGCTTTTCGTTTTACGTTTACGTTTAAATTTTACGAGTTAATACGTCGCAACATGTGCGTGCAGTTCAATATTTTTACGCCTACTTTTTTCTTGTTTAATGGCCGCGTCATAACGTGCCGATCTTAGATTGACTTAGTTATTGTTTTTTAATGTATTACGGATTTCAAGTGCAGGGTATTATGTTTTTATGTCTACTTTCCATTTACTTTTATTTTTGTTTCTATTTCTTTTTTAATATAGGTTTTTCTAATGTTGGTGGTTGCCGATGATGGTGTAAAATTTATGTTATCTGACATGGTTTTACATCCCCCGCGGAACTAAAAATCACGAACTGACTAGATTACCAAATTGATTATTGTAATTAGTATGCATACCGAATTAACATGGGATACTTGATGAGCAAAATGCAATACAAGAAAATTATACATAATATAACGCAACGCATAATAAGGTAAATTCAATCTTAAAAATTAATTACGATGCATCAACTATCAAATATGTTGTAATATTACTATATCTTTAATTAACACAATGTTGCATAAAACAGAAATGATAAATTTGATTTAAATAATGCAACTATCACCTATTTTATAAGTATCTCAATTTATTAGTATAGATATAGTTAATTAATTAAAAGAAATGTGTTGATGTGGGACTAGGTTACTTAGTAGAGGTTTTGTCCATTAAAGATGATGTCTTGGTTTCAAACCCAAGTATTCCTTCGTCGTTAAAAAAAACTAAAGTAAATTACAAATTATGTCTTTTATTAATATACGAAATTACATGCTATGTCCTTTAATTTTAATAATTACATTCAATGTCCTTTTTTAAAAATATATGTACACCTATTGTCCTTTACATTAACTTTCAGTTAAATATACAGTTAACTCAGTTATATATCTCTCATATGATGCGCATTTTTATCATTTTCTTTCACAACATCAAATAAATAAAAATTTAATTATTTTATATGAAAAATAAAATAAAAATATATCGGGCCGTTGGGTAAGTCAGTGAATTCGCATTCCTCTTATTCAATACCATTAAATCCATCATCTCCCTCTATTTGATAGCTCAATACCGGTCATCTTCACCACCTACAACATCCCACATACCATTGAAACCCTTAAACTCGAACAAACAACGATGGTAAGATTAAAATCCGTATTTCACTTTTTGTATTTCATTGATCTTTGAATTTCTCGCTTATATTTAGGGGTGTTTAAAAATATCCGAATCAGAGAATCCGATCCGAAAATCCAAATCCGAAATATCCGAATTTTCGGATATCCGAAAATTCGGATATTCGAATTTCGGATATCCGAAAATTCGGATATCCGAAATTCGGATATTCGAATTTCGGATATCCGAAAATTCGGATATCCGAATTTCGGATATCCAAAAATTCGGATTCGGATTCGGATAGTGATTTCAAAAGTTTCGGATATTCGGATATCCAATTATCCGAAAACTAAAAATTTTTTTTATTTTTTTATTTTAGATAGATTTTTACATTAGATTGAGATTTTTAGTGTATATTGTGAATTTTTTGATATGAGTTGGTTTTTATATTATTTTATAATATTATATGTCAAATTATTGTAAAAAAATAAAAAATAAAAATAATAAAAAATAAATTTCGGATATCCGAATCACTATCCGAAATTTTCAGATATCCAAAATTCGGATATCCGAAATTTCAGATATCCGACTTTGAACAACCCTACTTATATTGCTATGTGATAAACTAGCGACTCATAGTTTATTTTATTGCTTTTGCAATTATATAAGCAATTCAAAGAACCATAGATAATCTTCAAGTTTGTATTCCTTAATGATTTTTCATTATTTGTTGGTGTGAGTACTTTATAAATTATTTACATGTATTTTTTTGGTGTTTATTGTTGATTATCCGAACTTTTAAATGATTTATGACTTAAAATTCTTACTTTAGTAATGTTATTGGAGATTGTTATCATTAAAAGTTTTGACGAATTGTCGGATGAACACATACCAAAAGTGATTGGTTTTACTGACTTACCTAACGGACCGATATCTTTTAATTTTCTTTTTTCATTTAAAATTTTTATTTTTTTATAATTTTTTTAATATATTAGACGTTAAAAAATGATAAAAATACCCTCATGCGATGGGGCACATAACTGAGTTAACTGTACATTTAGATGATAGTTAGTGTAAAGGACAATATGTGTGCAAATCTTTTAATAAAAAGACATCATATGTAATTATTATAACTAAAGAACATACCATGCAATTTCATATATAAATAAAGGACAAAATTTAGTAATTTACTCAAAAAACTAGAAGAAATGTGAGCCCATGTGATTAACTCTTTATTATGTGTTTTGTCATGTAATGCACTGATATAAAAGTAATTTCACATTCATTTAACTTTAAAAAACTAACTATCATCCACTTTAGAAACCAATCCTATTACAATTTAATAAATAGTTGAGACTAATTATATAATATTTAAAAAATTGAGACAAATGCTACATATGAGGATACCATATAGACCAACCATTTAATTAACCAAAAGAGATATAGTCTTGTATTCTTTTATTTTACATGTATGACAATTTAGGTAGAATAAAACATAATTACAAGTGTAGAGAACTAAAACTCTATTTTAAAACACGTTTTTAACAATCACCAAATAAAATCGATCATAATCTATCAAATTATGAAAACATATGTTAACTTTCACACCTATAAATATTGGTTCATTGGCGGTACATAATATCAAAAATTACAGACCACAAATGGAAACCAAAACACTAATTTTACTTGTGTTCCTTCAAGTAATCATCAACGGTGGCAATCTCAGCATAGCTCAAAAACCAATACCGACTGAACAAACCTTCATATGTGGTAAGAATGGGAATTTGAAATCTGATGGCCTACTTAAAGAACGAGATGTTGCATTCAATTTACTCTTCAAAAAAACTAAACCTTACAACTGTTATCATACCGGTAGTGCCGATGGAATTTGGGCATTCGCTCTTTGCCCCCCGAATATCAAAGACGAAACTTGCTACGAGTGTATGAACAACACCATCCCATATCTTAAAAATAACTGTCGTAAAACAAAGGAAGGTATGGCTTGGACAGTCTTAGCAAAAATAAATTGCATGGTGCGTTACGCAGATACAATAATTCAAGAAAATCTTACTGTTTGGGAGTGGGCGACCTTCTCGTCGCGACTAAATCTCGGTGCTACTAATGCTGGTGAGTTTGAAAAAGGATTGAATAATTTGGCAAATAAGTTGAAGGAGTCAGCTGCCAGAGGTGATCACTTGAAGAAATATGGGTCTGGATCTTTAACTTATGGGTCGGGTTCGCAAACTTTATATGGGTCCATGCAGTGTACTCCTGATTTAAGTAAGGATAAGTGCATGGAATGTTTATCTGATGCAACTAAGGAGATTCATAATTGTTGTAGCAAGTCAAGATCACGAATTGGTTCAGCCTTGTCTGCTAATTGTTGTTTTTTGTATTCGCATTATAACTTTCTTTCCTAACACACTCCTCATCGATCGATCGTCTCTCCAACATTTCAACAAACTTTAGGTAATAATTCAATAACAATATGTCTATCTACGTTGTTTGATTTTAGTGTGGGTTTATTATTTACATCCTTGGAATGTTGTTTCATTAAATTTTAGTTAGTTTATTTTTTAAACAAGTCACTGTATTTTAAGCAGGTTTATAAATTTCAAAAACGTGTTAGAACTACCGGTTAGCGTGTCGGTAAACATGTTTTTGTCAATTTTATGGATAAAATGATTAGAAAAGAAAAGAAAGGTAATAAAATTTCATCT
Organism: Flaveria linearis; assembly: GCA_024085815.1. Taxonomy (NCBI): domain Eukaryota; kingdom Viridiplantae; phylum Streptophyta; class Magnoliopsida; order Asterales; family Asteraceae; genus Flaveria; species Flaveria linearis. The sequence goes on along the minus strand of CM044017.1, from coordinate 10,449,468 downwards.
TTAAAAAATATTTTATTTCAAATATTTGAAAAGTTTGTATAAAATTAAAAAAATATATATATATATATAATACGATGCTTGTTATACCCAAAATTCTTAATATCCTAACACCTAATATTCTATCTATATATTCTTTATGGAGCTTCCTCGTTTGCATCACAATGATTTGGATTAAATTCTTATAATTTTTTATTATTTTTTTTATAAGAGAATCTATGATGGCAGTCAATTATTTGGAACGAGTACAACGGATTAATGGGTTGTTTCCTAATTTATGAATAATTAAAGCTGAACCATTAAAAAGTCTGAACTATTAAAAGCCAGTATATCGCTTAATTATTTAAAGGTAAATGTCTGACAAATTCAGATAAGAGATCTTAACCATTCAACATTAGTATAATGATTAATCATTCATAGGCAAATGTCTGAACCATTCTGTAACATCCCGTATTTTTTTTTTATAAACAATTAAATTCTAATGTGTTATTAATTTCAATAATTACAAAAATAGTGGTAGTATTATAATAATAATAATAATATAATAAATAATAATAATAATAATAATAATAATAATAATAATAATAACAATAATAAACATAAAGTCCAGGGGGGTATTTTAACAATTCTGAAACTTTAAAAAGAAACTATAAAACATGAAATAATAACAATGAAACCGCAGGGACCAAATTTGTAACTTTGAAATTTACAAACCCAACCCCCCGCCCCTTTCGAAATTCCGGCCAAACTCCGGCCGAAGTCCGGCCATGCTCCGGCAAGCCCCAAAACCCCTTAAAAATTTGATTTTAACACCTCAAAATACACCCAACCGCCTCGTGAACAAGATTCGAACTCGAAACAACCTTAAAACGCGTTAAAACAGTGAATTAACGTGTATCAAATTTTCACTTTATTTTTCGGCCGTTCAACGGCTAGAACACCCACTAAAAACATCACTTTAATCAAATTAAGTCAACATGAACGTTTTAATATACATTTCCAATCGAATACAACTGGAACTCGCACTTGAAACACACAAAAACATCGAATTCAGCCTCTGCCCTATGTCGCGACCTGCAACTCAATCAACCGCTACCCTCCGAGCATTATAACTCTCAATTAACATGGGGCTTTTGATCATTGACATCATTCGAAGCTGTCTGTACGTGTAATTTGATTTTTATCAACGTTTGATCAACATTCGATTGCAACCTATACCGCGGCTTGTTCTTGATTGTTCTTAGCATCATATCATCACAAAACAGGTAATTAAATACATAAATGTACTCGAATTCACATGGGGAATCAAAACCCCATGTTAATTACAGAAATCCTTAACGTTTCGAGGTTCAATTCGATCGATCACAATCTAGGGTTTATATGAATTTGGGGGTAATGGGTTGGGTTGGCTTAAAAACAAATAGAACCAAGAGTTACCGCGGTCTTGTGCCTTGGTTCACTGGTTGGTGCGTGGGATATTGAGTTAGAGGTCTCGGGTTCGAACCCGAGCCTCTGCAATTTTTTTTAAAACCATTTTTAAAGCTTCTAAAAATTCTACAAAAATTCCCAAAATTTATAAAATGAATTTTATGAACTTTCCATATTTTAAAACTCACAAAAATTATTTTCTGAAAACTTATTTTATTTAAAACCTTAAAATCTTTATAAAATATTGTTTATAAAAATATAAATAATTAAGTTTTATAAAAAAAAATAATAATAAACATTAAATCATGAAATAATCATGGAAAACCATAGAAATTATATAAAATATAATTTCACAAATCATTTATAAATATAATTATAGGTTATATTTTATACTTATAGTTAATAGATTATTATTGAATTACACGAATACAAAGAATACATACATATACCTCTTTCGAATAAATAAAAAAAAAATACAAACAATTTCATTACTTGACCAAAATCCCACAATTCAATTTAAATCCTAATATCATTAGGTATAAAATCAAACTCAGATATATATAATTAATCGTGGACATCAAACCGAACCGACTCGAATTCAATCAAATATATCCATTCGCGTTGAATATGTTTTAAAGGCTTAGTTATAATCAATAATAGGTATTGATCGTGTTTGATCGTGCATTGCTTGATTCTGTGAAGTCTTTGTGCATTACATCAATTCAAGGTGAGTTTCGTGGCCCCTTTTTATGCTTATACAAGTTTCAATGTTTTCAATCAAATTGGGGGAAAAGTATGCTCATCCGTTTTCAATGCTGTACATTGTATATTCTGTTTTCATACTTGGAATCAATGTGATACTGTTTTGCATGCATACATGGTGTTATTTTATGGAAATCTCAAACAACCATTAATTCCCGGGTTTGGGAACCAACGGTTAGGTATTGGTAGTACTACTGGGTTGACACCCCCACCCTCGACAGATCGGTTTAACTTGTGAGTTACCGACTACAGCTGCCAGCAAACAGGCCATGGGTGAATATATTCCGTCAGATTTATATGCATAACGTCAGTAGGTTTGGTTGTCTTAAACACATGTTATGTGGTTTGTGCTTACAGTTTGATTCCACATCAAAAATCTATACAGCATCAGTTATATGTTTTAAATTTAAACCTGCGGAACTCACCAACATTATTGTTGACATTTTTGAGCATATCTTTTCAGGTGATCATAATCAAAGAGGATAGCTAGTGCTGATGCCTTAGCAGAGACCCTCAGGATTTTATTAATTTTGCATTTGTAATGTATATCATTTGTATTCATTCGTGAACAATGTGTATTTTGGATTTTAGAATCAATAAGACTATGATAGTCGTGGAACTGATTAACCACAACACAAGTCACCATTGTGTCGGGGGACGTCATGACACGAGAAGTTTGCATGTATTATATCTCTGTATTTATACCAAGTGTTATGACGATCCCGTCCGTCGCATCCTCGTGTTTCCGCTTTAAGCGAGGGTGTGAAACATTCAGACATTTGCTCGCGAAACAAACAGTTCAAACAATTAAGTGCTAAATTATTCAGACATCTAAATCATTAAGAGCTTGATTCAGATGCTGCCAAGCAACCCCTTAACTGTTAATATTTTATGACAAATTTTACTTGACACTTGTTATAGTATTATCTTTACATATAATATTATTTCAAGTCAATGATTTTTATGCAGTTGTATCTTAGCTAGTTATATGTTTCAAGCTCATTGTATCTGAGTTAAAACAAGCGAAATATTAACCATCAAGTCAATATTTACTTTAGCTAGTTTTATGTTTCAAGCTCATTGTATCTGAGTTATAATGCACACTTGACCCTCTTTGATGATTTTCAATGTAATTTATGTACATTTAAATATACTTAATACTATATGTTTATTTGGAATAAATAATAATACACGTAAAAGGAGTGTGGAGTACACACCGGCTCAAAATTATTTAGATTTCAGACACTAGAGAACCTTTAAGGTTTTAAGGGCTTAAGCTCCCACTTACTGTGATCTGAGGCAGCACTAATCACGTACATCCACAGGTTGATATATTTAATTTGTACGTTTTGTGGTTCTTGGTTCTTGTGTAATATGAAGTATAATGAAACTTCATTACAGTTGTATAAAATTAAAAGGTTATCGTAGGACATATTTTTAATAGTTAACAACTAGATTGCTAAAAATTAAAAAATATATTTTAAATATGTTACAATTCATCACTGTAAATATTATAAACTTGAAATATAAAAAATTACCAAGGAAAAATGGAAACCAAATGCCTAATTTCGATTGTTTTACTTTCCTAAGCAATCATCAATGGTGTTAATCTCGTCAAAGCTCAAACACATGCACAAATCAACAGTCCTTTTAAGGAAAAATGGAAACCAATTAAAACTACGTTCAGTGAGGTCATGAATTGCTATAAGTATCAACTCAATTGTTTAATGCCATGAAAGATGAGTAGAAATAAGTGAAAATAATAACATTTTGACACTTGATTGGTACTTTCTATGATAGTTAGTTATAATAACTAGGATTTGTCATTTTGGTCGATTTAGCTCCTACTTTGTTGATGGTGCTTGACATGTTAATGATGGATTTTCAACGATGAACAAGCTCTAACATTAACTCTAATTGACCACTACTAAGTACTAACGTAATTCTTTAACGACTAATTGGATCATTGACGAGTTACTGGATCATTGACGAGTTACTGGCTCACTCGATTATCTTCATTACTCGAGTACGAAATCTTAGGACTCTAGGATTGCACACCCCTAAATGGAAGCTCTTACTCAATGATATTTTATTATCAGTCCCCAAACCTGATAACACCCTTAGAAAAAAACTCATCTTATGAGAGAAAATATATTATTTCAACTAGAGTAAAATGTCATTTCGTCTCTTATATTTTGTTGAACTTGTCATTTCAATCCAAAAACTTTTTTTGTCATTTCAATCATTATAGTTTAACAAATTTTGTCATTTGCATCTACTCAACTAACTACGTTAAAATCTCCATTAAATATGATGGTTATTAGTCTTTTTCAACGCCGTAATTATCCAATTAAAATAAAATAATCAGTTAATATTTAATTTAAATAAAAAACATATGAAGCGACTAGTGAGACCAGAGGCTTCGATTTAAACGTTTTGATTAACTATAAATTATGTTGTTCAATTGAGGTCTGCTGTGATATTTCTATTGATATTTAATGTTTTGTTCAAAAGTGCACCGTTGTTCGATTGATATCTATTGTTGTCACATTTTGTTTGATTGATGTTTATTGTTGTCACTTAACATGGCAATATCAGATTTTAATCAAACAAAGCGTGACAACAGCAGACCTCAATCTTACAGTAGATCTCAATCGAATAAATGTACATGTTAGAATAAAATATGAATATTAATTGAATATAAAAAATATACCCCAATCGAATAACATGAGTTCGAATTAAACGAATATTTTAAATCGAATCGTCAATTCTCACTAGTCTCTTCATATGTTTTTTTTAATTTTAATTGAATATTAATTGATTATTTATTTTAGTTGGATAATTAAAGTTTTAAAAATACTAAAATACCCTCATATTTAACGAAAATCTTAATGGAGTTAGTGAAGTGGATGAAAATAACAGTATTTGATAAACTACAGTGACTAAAATGGTAAAAAAAGTTTTTGGATTGAAATATCAAATTCAACAAAACGTCAGAGACGAAAATAACATTTTACTCTTTCAACTTAAACCTTTTTTTTGTATCAGCTAGGACTTGAACTTAAAACCTCCCCCAAATTTTAATAAGTTTTAATATACCTTACCTGAACCACTTGAGCTAAAGATCATTGACACTAAACCTAATTGATCATCGATCATTAACGATAAGATAACCATCTATAGCTCTTTTTAACAATCATTGGTCCTAAATACATTTTACAATTTCATTTATTTTTTTACATTTTTGTGACTTGTAAGCAGTGTTGCAAAAATCGGCGCTAGGCACCGATTAATCGGCGACTAATCGCCAATCGGGAGTCCACCTTGGCGATTTCACGTAATCGGAGACACTAATCGGTAATCGGTCAACATCAGACCTAGGCGGTCTTAATCGGCCAAAAAAACGGTCTTAATCGGCCAAAAATTGGTCTTAATCGGCCAAAAATCGGTGATTCCGGCGAATTTCCGGCAGGGTTCCGGCGAATTCCGGCGGGATTCAGGCGACTTTTCCGGCGACTTTCAAAAATTCCGGCCAAAACTTGGAAAATCCGGCCAAAACTTAGAAATTCCGGCCAAATATGTATATTTATATATATAACTGAACTTTTTTATTAAAATTACATACTAAAATGTGTGTATTTATATATAAAACTAAAAATTATATATGAAAATTCCAATCCGATTAATCCCGATTAATCCCTAGTCCCTAACTCACCGCCCGACTAGCGCCTGGCGATTTTTGCAACACTGCTTGTAAGTAAGGGTAAATTGAAAACTCCCAACTTCCAATTATTTATAATCTATGGCCGGTAAATTGATTAATTGAGATTCTACATTAATTTCACAATCCAAACACGTTCAAAACAAAAAAATATTTCTAGGAAAGCCATGTTGCTACATCTTTAGCAACAATCTTACATAGTCTTATTTAAAAACGTCTTTTAACCGATCCTAGAAAGATTTTGTTATATTTGAGCCATTTTAACTAATAAGCTAATGTATAACAGTATTACCACTTTAACAATCGCAAATAAACTACATTTCAGTTCAATAAAATATACACCATTTAATGTGAAAAGAAGTTTTAGGGCAAATGAGAATTAATGAGGTATATCTTTTAAGATCATAATAGTTTCATGATGGCTACAATGTGTATATTTTTTTTCAACTTCTTTATTATTCTTTACCCAAACATGAGTCAACTTGAAAAAGTTATCAATCAATAAGAGTCGAAGTCTTGTGTTTAGTTAGCCATTGATTTGTAAGTGACTTTAGTATTATCAAGATTTTTAGTTTAATTGGAATTACTTAAGACCAAAGTTAAATTACAAAAACACATCGTTGCAAGTTGGATGATGTGAAGTACATGCATGTTCATAATATATATTGTACGTTAAGTTATTTATGGCACTAAAGAACGTCGAGAGTTATAGGGTGAGAAGTCCCCAAGGCCAAGGGCGTGACAATTGTCCATGAGTAGCTACTTTATCATTAGTACTATGTGTGATTATTAGCAAGTGCGATCGACACCAAATGCTACCAGAGGGCAAGCTTAGTTATTCATGATGGAGTTTGTGCGAAGAATTTTTGTGAATAATTATAACGGTTACATGAAGAGTTACGTTGTAGTATAAGATGAATCTTTAATCTATCTTCGGTTCAGTTGTGGACGTATAAGATGAATCTTTAATCTATCTTCGGTTCACGTTTTCCACAACTGAAGATCGATGCATGTGATTCTTGGTTAAGTTTCTTTTGTCTTATTATTTTTATTTATTTATTTTTTAACGGTAAATGTACGACACTACTTCGGAGGATACGTGTAATATTAATCATACCCACACCTATCCATTTCTCAGTCGAGACCGTACCCCCAAACCCCTCAAAAGCAAACTCATTATTAGGAAAACCTATTATCTTAACTTTGAGCATTTTGTTGATAGTGAGATTTGACTCGTGATTTTTTAATATTTACATGTCATGAGTAGTTAATCTTAACCAGTTGTGCTAAGTATCATTATTTGATTAAAACTTTTAAAATACCAAGAAAGTTACTGTTATGTTAATATAATTTCACACAATTCAAGAATCTAAATGACAAACTTCTTCCACCACTTGAGGAACCATGTAATGACCAAGCCCAAAATCGAATCTTAATTATATCCTTTTCTGAGTTTTATCTAATTAATTAGTTTTGTGATTAAGGATTTATGATTTTGATTTCACACCCTTCATAGCTTTTGAAGGTAACGACGTACATTTTGTCAAAATGAGAAAAGTCTTATCATATCTTATATGATTACGATGTCGTCAAAAGGAGAAAAGTCTATCATATCTTTTTTTTCCCTCATGATTTTTAACGGCTATAACTTTTACACCCGTTAATATTTTTTTTTTTAATTTACACTATATATAACAACAAGAATTCTTTCCTTCAATTTATATATAATATTACTATAATTTTTTTTAATATAAAACAATTATGTTTTCCATCACATCATACTGACACTCTTCTAATATAATAAGTAACAAGTTCTATTACAACCAGTTTTCGGTATGAAAATTATTTATTTCGACCAAACAAAATTTAACCATAAAAGATTATGATTGAATATCAATGACGATAATTAACAACCAACTAGTATTGAGCCCCCGCGTTGCGCGGGAGCATAAAACAAGGCCAAGTAGTATCAATGTCACACCACAGTCAACGACCACCAACACCAGAAAACCTAGTATTAAAATAAAAACAAAAAACAAATCGAATGGAAAGTAGAATTAAAGATGTTAAACCGCGAACGTGAAATGTAAAATATTAAAATAATAAGCAAGCCGATCTAGGATTAGTACGTTGTAACACGACAGTTAAACAAATAAATATGTTGAAAATACGTAAAAGAATTATGGTTAAAAACCATAAAGCACAAAGAAGTTAATAAGTTAATTGTTTCATGTATATATATTAAATTTATTAATCTTTGTAAGTCTTACTTTTATTTTTTCTAAAAAAAACAGATAATTGACATATAAAGAGATATTTGATACTATTTTTTCTTTTCTAATACATAAAAATCTAAATGGATGATGGAATTGAAATTTTATAATCAATCAAATTTAATAAAGGTTTTGAAATCCGGTCACTAAAATAATAACAAACACAACAACCATCTGCACTCTCTCAATGTCTATCTTCCTCTCTTTCTTTCTCTATGCCACCGCCGGCGCCACCGCCACGGCCACCACAACCTACAAAACACATACTAAAACATACTCCATACACTGATACAGCCACCGCCAGCCTCACCGCCACCGCCACCGCCACTGTAAAGAGGCTGAAATTCCGGGGCTCACCACAACAGCCGACGCTCACCACCATCGAAGGCATTTACCAACATCTGCCGGTCAACACTTCTGACGCGGTGATGGTAAACAACCACCGTCTTTTCTCTCTCTCTCTCTCTTTCTCTCTCTCTCTCTCTACATCTACACCGCCACCGCGACTAACCATAAAAAAACCCCAAATCTCAAACCCTCATAACCGGCGGCTACCACCCTACGGTCACCATTGCCGTACCGCCGCGGCCACCACACTACGCATCGTCACAAAACCGTAGCCATCGTGGCAGATGTTGGTCGTTGACCTTTTTGCATTCGTAGATTCACACCCTCTGGTGATAGGTTCCAAGGTGTGAGCTGCTGCAGTGGCCGGAGCAGAGGCCAAAAAAAAGGAGAAATTGCGGGAACCAATCAAATCTTGCCACATTTCCTAGTCGTTGTGAACTACTGTTCACACCGACTTTGGGGATTTATATATACTAGTTAATGACCGTCACGCGTTGCTGCGGCAAATCATAGCGACTCCATTTTAAATATGAAGCGAACGCGAAGAATTACCACGGAATTGTGTCATTGCTGAGTTGAATTTTCAAATAGAATTGTTGAATTGCTGTCTATAATCCATAAAAAAATGTTGCAGCAGAACGCCTACAACACGAAAACAACTTGAATTCATTGCGCACGTAGTGATCACGAACAAAACCATTTGCTATTTAGCTGAACATTGATCTTTTAAAAGATGTCTAGCAAGCATGGGATGTTTGGATGCGATTGTGGTGATTACCACAAGTTTTGTTTTGAGATGTAAAATCAATAAAATTAATTGCATCGGTATTTAGGGCCATAGTTCTCAAAAAGGTAAACACTTCAAGAATGTGTACATCAACAAATCATTTATCAATGCAAATTCAAAAGTTTAAAGGTGTTTGAAACATCCTGTCTATAAAAGACTAACTACACAACCACCTGCTATTTAGTGCAACATCTTATATATAGTTAAATACATTAAGTGAATACCAATGAACTTATATGAAACACAAACAACATTTACTACTGAATTAAAGGAAACTAACAATAGAAAAAGTCAATCCAAATCCGATGAAACGAAAGTAGCAGCTACCATATATCAACAAAGAAAAAAAAGAAAAAGCACCATGACAACAAACCCAAGTCACCTACTATCACAAAGAAATAACAGATAATAAAAAGAAAGCAACCAATCGATACAATAGAAGCTTGTTTGAAAAATTCTTCACCAAAAGAATATCAAAAAGATATTTTATGAACAATCAAAAACAAAAGGGCTTTTAAACTTTCTTAGAAACTACATAAGCAAGAGTTAAAAGTAGGCAAAGCAATAACCTGTGAATCGATTATGTAATTATGCCTAGCATGTGCGATGAAACCTTGATCGGGAAAGACAAGATTATCATAATCGGAAGCGGGGACTACCGCTCTCCGTTTCGACTCCCTAAACAAACTGTGAATAGATGACAGAGACAGTTCATCGTCACCGGTAGAGGTGATCAGAACTGATGTCCAACATATCTACGAAGCCCCTCCGTCCCCCCCTCTTCCGGTAAACGCCTCAGATTAAGAGAGTAGTGAAAGAAAACTCAGAAAAGCACGTGTTGGTGCTGGCACCCTAAGAACAATCATTGTGGAAGCAAACTCTGAAAGGCACGTGTTGGTGGTTGGTACAAAGGGAAATCAAGTTTGAGGTCTCTTTGTAAACATGAAAACTTTAATGGTCATTTCAAAATTTCTAAAAGGTCCTGTAGGCACCGACCTATAGGATTAATAGTATATATAATAACCCAAATAGCCCCAACTGGCAATCATTTGACGGCAAATGACCATGGTTGATCGAAAACAACCATCAATGATCGTAACCAACCATTAATGACTCTAATTGTGATAACCTCATTCAACCATCGTAATCATATAAGAACGACAGTTTACCATAAATAACCTCATTCAACTATAACTGACCATTTTCAACCATGGATAACTCAAATCAATTATCATTCGCTATAATTTAACATCGTCAACCTTAATTGACCACAACAACCCTGATTGAATAAGAACGATCGTAAGTTAATTATTTTATTCTGAATTTTTGAGTATTAAAAATAAATGTTTATGCTAAATGAAAATCATTTACTCAATTTTTTACTCCATTTTTCTTATTATCCTAATATTTTGGTTTTTATTTTTTTTTCTTTTTTTTTGGACTAATTTGCAAATAGTTTATGAAAATTTTATATTGTTTATAAATTTACTTTCCCTCGGTTTCCTTGAGACTTTTATTTTTTTTAATCTGTGTTACTCTTTCTTTTTCTTTTATTTTAACCGATTTACCACCAAAATGAAACACTCACAATTTTAGGATCTGATTTTGACTGAATTGCATTTTTTAAGTTAGTTTTCATCTATAGATTTGCGACCGAAATGAAAGTTACAAATTTTTCTGCCGTATTGCGGTAGAATTTTATTTTTCAATTAGTTTATTTCATCGACATTTTTTTGTGATTGGTTTACAACCAAATGAATAAAAGTTCACAAATTTTGCGACGGTTTACAATGGATTTTTATCGTAGGGGGAGGATATGCTACAAATGCTATATTTCTTAAAAAGGGTGAAAAGTAATTCTGGCCATTGGATCAACTCATTAAAATAGATCAATGGTTCAAAAAACGCGATGGCAAACATGTAAATAAGTAGAAAACTGCTAACAGGTGGAGAGGCAAACATGTAAATTGTCTCATTCATTGTTTTGTAGATGAGACTAATGCGGAAGATTGCATGTTGTTAAAAGATTTTGTGGTGAATATTTGGGACAAAAAACAATCTAAAAGATAATATATGCAGGAATCCAATCTCCTCTGATATTAAAAATTTCACATAATCATGGATGAGTAGTTAAACCAAACTCAGATAGAATTACATCCCATTCTTTTTCAAATTCAGCAGGAGTAATAGATTCTGCCCATACAATAGCAGCCAATCTTTTTTAAAATCTGTAGTGTTACACAAAACTGGTCCCACCTACAAATATGAGCGAAAAACAATATCAGATAATATAAAAACACAATTACTGAAAAAGGACACAATGTTTAAAAAAGACACAATGTTTAAAGAAGACACAATGCGAAAACACATACTATTTCAATTGACAGTATATCATCTAACAGTATAGACACAATGACTGTTTTATTCAGACACAATAACGATACAAAAGACACAATGACGAACAATAATACACAACGATGATACCTAAGACACAATGATGATGTCAATCAATAATAAAATTCACAGAAAGAGAGTATAGACACAATGATGATTTAAAAGACACAATTACGGTGCGAAAAGTAACATACTATTTCAATTGACAGTACATAATCGTCCTCATACGTACCAAACGAATCTTCAATTGTCGACATCGGCGGACAAAAATCAACGATCTTCAACAGAACTCAACAATCTCAACAAAAATAACATAAAAGCAATCTTCAAGAGCTGAAATCGATCGTTTGAATCTTCTACTATTGAATTGATGTAAGCTGAGACTCTTCAACCGTTTGAATCGATCAATAGAGAATTTCTCGTTGATTTCGTACAGAAAAAGTCAATGTATATATCCCCACCTTCGTAACAATAAAGTAGACTTCCTAAAATATCCCTCCTCGTATTTTAAAAAATATGCCACATGTCACTCCCTGATTGTTTCTCACACTTTTTACATAATATTCACACTTTATTGTATTTGTTACTAGAGTTAATCATAAGAACTGGTTTTGCAGTTTGCCCGTGTTTAATCTCCACTTAAAAAATTCCCAAAGAGGATTCAAACTATGCGAAAAGGACACGGTACAGACATGTTAACAAATTTTAAGTTCCTCTGTTAACTCAATGAAGTTATGAAAACACCCATAAACTAATAAAAATAAAAAATAAACAGCTAACATTAATTTTTTAAAAACAAAAACCTAACTTACCCCACCCCACCACTTCTTCTTCTTCCATCATCTTCCTCGTAATCATCTACATCACTTAACTCCACCACCTCTCCACCAGGACCACCATCATGCAAGAATCAAGCACCAACGGTCACCAACACGAGCGGTCACAATCGTCACAAAACACCCTACTTTAGCATTGGAAAATCAAGACCCACGATGGCAATGGAGCCTTCTGGTTTCAGATCTATCAATTTTAGATAAGGTCTATGGGATTTACGATGGTGGTGATGGTGGTTTTGGATCAGATCATGATTATCTTTGTCACACTTCATTCTCTAGTCGCGACTAGTTGTAAAACATCACAATAATAAACACAATAAAAGTTTTAATAATAAGGTTGGATTACAACCTATCAGTTTCTACACAAATCATGCATCATAACCAAGACTCTAAATAGTTAGACAATAGAACCATTTATGCAATCAAATTGTTTATCGAATCAAGTCTCACTAACGCCCTGACACTTAAGGAAATATCTATCAACATACATGCCATTCCAAGTTTCATAATATGACAGTAGGTATGTTATAGGCGCCCCTGGTGACAAAATCCTGACGTATCACCATATACGGGTAGCAGACAGCCCGAATGATCCTACATTGTCTGGTTGCAAACAGCCTTAATGATCTTGCACTGCCTGATGAAAGACAACCTAGCCATCCCGCGCTTCCAATAAATCCAGAAAGATTGTAAGTCCGGTGATTGATAACTCATACTTGAGCCCATCCTCATGCCAAAACCTTCAAGCGAGACCCTTCCTACCTAGATGGATCTAGCTAAGCGCACATATGCTTAGAGGTAATCAATGACTTAGTCAAGATCCTGTCCACTCACCTAAATGATTTGGCTTGACTGTAGTGACCAACTTGTATGCTAGTCCTTTGGAGACAATTTAACTTACCATCACACGCATATAAGACATTTTACCAAAATGTTTAACCAACTCGAATATAGTCTAAAAAACAATTAAGAAAAAAGGGACAATTATACTCACAGCATTAAACTTCCGAGCGTGTCTGTACACCGTTCAGTGAGCGTCATAGCGTCTCATAACCCTGATCACTTAAACATTCACATCAAGACCAAGTCTTATTAATCGTGAAATCCCTTGGGTCACCCCACCCAACATAATCACCAGACCTGCTCTTGTCATAATTATGACCTCGAGCTAGAGTTCTCCAACTCAGGTCGTTGTTTTCATCACAACTCACGATGAACAAGTTAGGGTTTACACACACTCACGACACAGTGACCGAACTTAACCACCACACGAAATCCCTATAATGTAAATTTCCTTTAAAACCTAACATTTATGAAATAACACTTGATTACCCATATCATACTTATACTAGATCTTGTCACGTAACATGATCATTCCTAGACTATAACACCATATGCATCCAAACCACTATCTAACGGTTTGGTTTCCTAAAAAGAATCCAAGTTTACCTAAATGATCTATAATAATGCATGATATGAAGGTATTAAAATCTTACCACACCATATATGAGCTTTCTACTATTCAGACATTTGCAGTTCCACCATCGAGAGATCCAAACACTACAATGGAGTTTCACACGTCACATTCTCACTCATAATGACTAATAACTCGTATTTACAAGGGTTTGGGCTTACCAAAACAAATCAAGCTTGTAAACTCATTTCTAATCCAAACTGTTGGATCATAAGAAGGATGAAGCTACTCAAACTCTATGTTCTATGCTGATCTCTATATGGTGAAATACTCAAGCACTGAAGTGCTGTGAATCAACACTTGTGTACATACTGACAGTATGCTAATTCACTACTACATTAGACAAGTCTATCAGTACCAAATAGTAGTGGTGACAACATACCTCTTCAACTGTTGATATTCTAGAGTACTGATTTCTGTCTTTTGTTGTACATATCTTTGTAACCAATAGCAATGCACATTCGTGGAATGCCATAACATGTAGATCATGGGTTGAAACATGCTACTGATCCTAAACATAAAATAGATGATCCGGATTCATTCTAGATTTATCTTTTATAGCAGAAATACATCACACTTGTATTGTTTTGAGGTTAGCTTGTTTGCCGACTTGTTTTTTCTCTTGTTACTACTTCTATATAATCAGCAAAGATATCGACTCAATACTTTGAAAGAACTTTTCGTGTCATTTAACATTGAATGTATTATTTGTGTTTGTTTGTAAGCATTTAAGTTAGATTTCGTATTTGTGAACTGCCAATCAACAGAAAAGTTTTAGCTCAAACTTGATAATCAGCACTTGTGCAAATACCAACGTATCAGTCTAAGTAGTTAACTTAGAATCACACTTGTGTATATGTTGATAATCTGCTGATTCACTACTGCATTAAACAAGTCTGTCAATACCAAAGAGTAGTGGTAACAATATACCTCTACAATTGTTGATCTTCTGAAGTACTGATATATCTTTGTAACCAATAGTAATGGTCATCCATGGAATGCCATAATATGTAAATCAATATTTGAAACATGTCATGGATCCTAAACCTAAAATAGATTATGAGGATTCATTTTAGAGTTTATACTCATTCGGGAAAGTCTACAAGTAGAAAGGTACCAGAGAAATATATCAAGATAATCAAGGATATGTATGATAGGGCAAAAACGTGTGTGCGAGCACCTGTCGGAGACACGGACTTCTTCCCGGTGGAAGTGAGACTTCACCAAGGATCAACATTGAGCCCATTTCTCTTCAAAATAGTGTTGAATGAGATGGCCAAGTCTATACAGGAGCCAGTCCCATGGTGCATGTTGTTATGGATGATATTATATTAATATCAGAATCTAAAATGGTGCTTAACAAAAGGTTAGAACAGTGGAGAGTGGCACTAGAGCGTAAAGGCTTAAGGATAAGTCGCTCTAAGAAGGAATACATGCATTGTAACTTTAGTGGAGAGAATGAAGAGGACACCCAAATCAGTATCCAGGGTCTGGCAATCCCACAGACGTCTAGGTTCAAATACCTAGGCTCGTACGTATAGGAGGACGGAGAGATACACAGTGATGTAGCCCACCGTGTTCTAGCAGGATCGTGCAAGTGGAGAGCAGCATTAGGGATTTTGTGTGATGAAAGGTTCCCAGCAAGACTAAAGGGAAAACTATATAGAGTGGAAGTACGTCCGGCTATGTTATAAGAAACAGACTATTAGGCCATAAAGAAATCACACGAGTGACAAATAGAGGTTGTGAAAGTGCGAATGCTGTGGTAGATGTGTGGATACACAAGACTTGATCGAATAAGGAATGACGTGTTTCAGTAGATGCTAGAGGTGGCTTGTATCATGGATAAAATACAAGATGAAAGATTAAGATGGTTTGGGCACGCAAAGAGGAGAACGATGTCAGCGTCGATTAAAGTAATAGAGATTATCACCTTAGATAGTAGAAGGAGTAGAGGAAGACCTAAGTTGACTTGGTATCAGATAATTAGATGGGATATGGTATAGTTGTACCTCTCTGAGCATATGATCGAGGATATGAGTGAGTGGAGGTGTAGAATTAAAATTAAGGACTTCTAGTGAGGGGTTGTAATGCTTATGGTATGCTGTAAGACCCCGATCCCGGGCACCTCACAGTTGGTCATTCATTGCATCATAGTTACCTATTAATATTCATTTCATAATATACACAACGGAATTTCATATAATAAAACCATTTCATTTACTTTTAACTACTGTTGTTAAGCAATACAATGTTGTTCAGGAGTTACAAAAAAGATTGTTCAATTGCATAACAAAACAACAATAGAATCAAAATACGGATGGATGTCAGCCTTGTCTTGCCGAGTAGCTTCGTCCTCGTGCCATCCTCAGCAATATTTACCTGCCAACTGAAAATGTATAAAAGTTAGCGTTGCTGAGTGAGTTCTAGTTTTATACGTAATAAAATACTTTCTATATGTTGTATATAAAAATACTCTTTTCTGTAAAATACAACTCTGTACTGTGTATGCGAGCACGCATTAACTGTATGAACAAATGTTATTCGTTCTCTGTACTGTATGCCTTGTCTATAAACTTTTTAACTTTATGTTCCACCGTCTATGTGGACCAGTGCGTAATGCCCCAACTATGTGCGCGATGGAAAATGGGTGATGGGCCATCTATATCCCTCGAAAGGGTCAACTGTATCCCTCGAAAGGGTCAACTATGTTCCCCGAAGGGTCAACTGTATCCCTCGAAAGGGCCAACTATGTTCCCGAAGGGTCAACTGTATCCCTCGAAAGGGCTATGTGTACTATGTACAAGGCCGACCCAATCACCCAGGGCACGCTATAAAGGTCCTGCCAATCTCAATTGATTGACCCTGTGTGCATAAAAGGGTGGCTAACCAGCAACACAGTTGAGCTAACGATAACACGGTCGTGTCCCTCCTATGTGCTTGCAAGACTTATTAACATTTTATTTATGTTCCACTTCTTTTCTTTATTGCTCTTTTACTTTATTATTACAATATTCTTTACGTTACGATAATAACATACCACGTAAAGTCACATACTATGAGTAATAATAATAATAGCAATAACTATAATAAGGAACAATTATAAATAATCAAATCATGCATGGAACACCATCATTAATTGGCCCTTAGTCAACCTTGGTCAAACCCTAAAGCACAGACTCCCAGAAAATTCTGCAAAATTTTCTAAGTGTTTGGGCGCAAGAGCCCTATTTGGACGCATGAGCCCTGTTCAGGCTTTTCACCACTATGTAGGCTCACCAGCCTACACTTAGAAACTTTTTCACCTTAGGCGTATGAGCTATTCAGGCGTGTGAGCACTGTTTAGGCTCATTACCCTGTACTTAGTCAAAATCTCAGGCGTATGAGTACTATTCAGGCATATTACCCTGTACTTAGTTTTCTAAGTCATTATTTTAGGCACAAGAGTACTGTTTAGACTCATTACCCTACACTTAGGCTTTTAAGCCTATTTTTCAGGCGTAAGAGCCCTGTTTGGGCATATCACCTTACAGTTAACTTTTTCTAAGTCATTTTCAAGCACATGAGCACTGTTGAGGCTCATGAGCCTTAGGCGTATTAGGTACTGTTGGGGCATATGAGAACTATTTGGACTCATGACCCTACTTAGAACATTTCTAAGGCAATCCTGGGCGTAAGAGGTTACTGTGTAGGCTCATCAACCTTCTGTCCAGCTTATTACTATGGTATTTCCAAACCCAAACATCAGGCCTAAATGTTCTAAGCTTTCTAAGCATGAACTATACATAACCATCTAATAAACATCATCAAACATGCCAAAACACATACGAGTATCAATAGATAAACATGGTAAAAATCGTTTAATACATTTTCAGCTCCAAAAGAGTTTAAAACAAGTAAAAACCGAGGTCTAGAACTCACCTTAGCAGTCTCTCGGGTATGACTTCTTCAAAACCCGTTTGCTACATGTAACGCCCTAAAATTTCCCGAAGACAAGCCATTTAATAATAATAGGCTTTTAAGGGTTAATTTAAGAAATAAGGATAAATTGATGGGCTATGGACCAAATTAGCCTTGATGGGCTATGTGTTGGTGGGTTTAAGGGCCCTAATCAGCTCTTAAACAATGCATGATCAGATTCATTTCAACATTATCAACCCTAGCCATCAAATTCGTAGAGAGAGAAAGTAGAGAGAGAAAGTGGTGAAATCTCAAGATTTGAGCTTGAAGGGTTGAAAGATTGAAGGTCTGGGTGATTGGAGCATCAAATCCTAAGAAAGGGGCAACAAACCAGGTAAGAATCGACCTCTAATGCCTTCTGTAGATCAAACCCGGATTCTAGGGTTTTGGGGTTTTAAAAGTCTCAAAGAAACACATAAAGGTCGAATTTTTACGTGTGAAAACGTGTAAAAAGGTTAGAAATGGTTTCATGGAAGGTAAACCAAGGATTTGGACGTAAAAAGCTAAGATTTTGGGTTAAAAACGGGCTGGTTCGTCATTGATATGCATCCAGCGAAACTGTGCCCCGATCCAGCGAAACTGTGCCCCGATCCAGCGAAACTGTGCCCCGATCCATCGAAACTGTGCACTCATCCAGCGAAACTATGCAGCGAAACTAAGAGAAGTTCCAGCAAAACTACAGTTTCGCTGGGGCGAAACTACAGTTTCGCTGATAAGTTCGCCAGTGCCCAGGTTGACCCTTAGACATTGCGAAACTAGAAAATTCCAACGAAAGTTGGGCGCTCAAGATAGCGAATCTGTCTAGCGAAACTGGCAGAAGTGCTGCCCAGCGAAACTGGCAGCGAAACTGCTAGCGAAACTGGCAGCGAAACTGTGAGCGAAATTATGAGGAAAATGACGTTTTTGTGTATTAACCTTCGTGCAGCTAGAGTATTTGGACTATAGCTTAAGTAACCTAGGATTGAAGCTATTTGCTAAGTTCAGGTGATTTCTAGATCCCTTTATTTAAATGTTTTTTCTTGTTTTTGGGGCTATTATGCATAGTAAACATAAGGTTTTCAAGGTAAGGATTTCAAGGTGTTTTAACAAGAAAATACATTTTTAAAGTAAATGTGACATTAAATAGCTCAGAAAATTTTCGGGTGCGCTGACTTGGCAGCCCGGCCCCAGCCAGGGGCGTTGCCCCTTGGACCCCACTAGGGGCTGCTGCCCCTAGGACCCCGCTATCAGGGGCTGCCGCCCCTGAACCCCCGCTGTCCCGCGGAGGGTCGGTTACGTGTTATGATGACTAGTACTTGGTATGTTGTGTACTTAATAATTTACGTATTATATATTAAGTGAAAGATAACATTAATGAGAAGTGGAACTTAATGAATGTTACCCCCGGGCCCATATGATGATGAAAAGTCTTGCAAGCACTATGATAGACTTCACTTATGTGAGTCTGATGTATGATGATGGATCCATATTCATGAGCAGACTACGTGCCTTGCAGTGTGGATCAACTGTCGGGGTTAGCTACCGTTTTCGTGTGTACCGACAGGGATTGACATCTGTTGTCAATCAACATGGAGCTCTTGCTTTGTGCAATCTCGTTTATGCTAAAGTGGAAGATATTAATGAATGAAAGATAATGAACATGCTTATTATGATGAAATGTATGTATTACGTATGCGTGGTCATTATATAAAAGACAAAGTTATATTTACTATTTACTTAAAACTAGAACTCACTCAGCAAAGCTGACTTTTATGCATAATAGTTGGTAGGTAGGTGCTGATGCTGAGGATGGTACTGTGGAGCTACTTGGGGAGATGTGAATGGCATTCCTGTTTATGAAATCTCTATTGTAACTTATGAACAAGAATTATGTTTTGGTTTACAATTAAAAAGGACATGTATTTGAGCATGATATGGTTTTTAAGTATTAAATGAATGTTTTAATTATTTCCGCTGCGATGTTTTGCTATCAAACTGATTTTTATGCTATGGTTAACCAACTGTGAGGCTTCCTGGGAACGGGGTCTTACACTACAAATTCAAACACCTATAAAACCCAAATGAACACACCCGAACACAAAACACACACATAAGAACATGCATTCTCGGTTTCTTAGCAAAAACATAACTTAAAAACACTAATTCTTACCTTGAATTCGATTTCTTCTTCTTTCTCTCTCTAAAAACCGAAGCCTCTGCTGTTTCTCTTTCTAAAAACCGAATGCAAAGGAGTGTGAAGGGGGTTATGGGCGGCCATACCCTCTTTTACACCAACTTTTCAAAGATTTTGTCCTTTTTACACTTTTGACCCCTCAACTTTAGGTTGATTTCCATTTCTCCCTTTTTATTTCTCTTTTATTTTCTTATTCATTTTTTTAGAAATGTCCGGGTGTTACAATTGCTTATGCTTATGTGATGCATGATATGCTTATGAATATACTTATGAATATGCCTATGGTTATTCTAAACTCTAATATGATATATACCTATGTGTTGTATGCTTTATAATCTGATTGTTATCGTTTTCGAGTCGGGGTCACTTTGGAAGCGGTCTCTCTATCTCTCAAGATAGAGAAAAGACTCGCCACCACCTACCCCTCCCAAACCCTGCTTTTTAGTGGTATATACTGGGTATGTTTATTTGTTTGTTTGTTTGTTTTAGAGTTTATCTTTGATAGTATAAATACCCCCCCAATTGTTTAGTTTTTTAGCTTTTTTGCCCACTTGTTTTTTCTCTTGTTATTACTACTAATTAGCAAAGATAATTGTTAGTACTTTGAAAGAACGTTTTATGGTATTTTACATTCAAAGTATTATATATGTTTGTTTGTAAGAAGTTAACTTAGATTTCACATTTCAAAACTACCGATCATCAAAAAAGTCTTGTTTAGCTCAAACCCAATCCAAGACAAGCCAAGCCTAACGAACGTAACCACATGTTCCTTAAGTCACACTGAGCACTAAAGCGCTCTGATATTGTAAGAGAGCGTCAAAACCAGTTAGAGAGACTGTAGAGCGAGAGTGAATTGAGTGTGAAATGGGTGAAATTCAGGTTTTGAGGCTTTTATACCCATTCTATCGACTGGCCTCCATCATGGACCGTTGCGCCCACCTTAGCAGTCCTCCAGAGACTTAAGATGGAATATTCGCATCTTGAAAAGAAATATTGATCGTGGGCCACTAAGCTCGACCATAGCGATTCCCGACCACATTAGCAAACAATCATCTTGTTCTCTTAGTGGTCTGTTCTGGGACCTTGTGGCAGGATCCTAAACTCTTTTCCTTGGTGGCATCTATGGTTATCCCTTGCAACCCTTAGCGGTCTGCTATGACCTAAAATTCCTAATTCTCTAAGAAATTTACATTTTTACGTCGTTCTATTTATGTTTACGACCCCTATACTTGTATGTTGACCTGTTCGTAGGCTTATGGGTCACATCTCGAGTGACCCAGAGGCCCAAGAAGTGGTGAAGCAATTTGAGATCGAACATTGCAAACGTTGTAGTTATCCAAGATATGATCCGATTAAGGAGAGTCGTGTGCGAAGCTGTGAGCACAATATCATCAACATACAATAACAAGTAGCCTGGTTAATTACGTGGTGGTATATGAAAAGTGAGGAGTCACATAAGCTATCACGAAACCCCATAGACCATATAAAGGAAGAATCTATTATACCAAGACCAGGGATCCTGTTTTAACCCATAATGAGAGTTCTAAAGTAGCATACGTGATTAGGAAGTGATGGGTTAGTAAATCCAGACAATTCATGCATGAACACGGTCTCCTATAACGTTCCATGAGGGAACACACTTTTTACATCCTCATAACATATTTTTTGCGTCCATCTGATGAATAGGCCATGTTTCTGTCACTGCCAATGATAAAGCAGTGCATATAGTAGGCAGGTTTCACCACGAGATTAAATTACATCCCAACCAATGGTAGAATTATCTGGGTGGATAAATATGAATCAATTGCTCATGGTAATAATAGGAATGAAATTAAGAATATACTTTTCTATGTTATGAAAATACCAATTATGACCAACATACATTAAGGATAATGTATCTCAAGTATAGGGATAAGGGGGGAAATAAGAAAAAATTGAACCTTTTTTGAAAAATTAATATTCAAATAAGCTTAATTGTGCATGAAACCCAAAATTTTTCATAAATGGCTAATTATCACTTGTTTATGTATAGATCTCTTGACATGATTGTTTTGAAATTACAGAAAAGCATCCCATCATGAGTTTTTATAAAAATTAGGTAGAATTCTTAGGAGACATAATGAACCGGATGGTTGATGACATACATGCTTCATATTTTTAACCATTTTCACCGTTTCCATGAGAATTTGAGCCAAATTGAGAAATTTATACTATATGTTGATTTGCTTTATATTTTTGCATAATGAGGGAAACCATAATGTGCATTAAGTTAAAACTCATGTAATTGATGTGTATCAAGATCATTAACCAATATGTGCAAAAATGTGATAGAGGCATTAGGAATAAACTAGTTGTTTAAACCATTTTGTTTTGAATCTCATACCTTGATAATCTTCCTTTAGACACCATGTTGAGCCCTAACTTGTCATTTAAATAAACCCAAAACAATAAGCCTACAAAGCCTTAGCCTTTCTATGAAACCTCACGTGATGAAGTCTAATCCATGACATACTTAGAAGGTCATTTCAGTAATAGTTCAATAATAGTATGATTGGTTATCATATAAAAAAAGCTAAATAAGAGGTCAAAATTACCAAACTATGAAGCAACAAAAATAGTGTGAGAATTCGGTGATATTATTGCAATTAGAGGATAGAGATCGATAAATAAGACGTCTAGCATGTTTAGTAGGATTTCATTCATCGTTAGCCAATCTAAAATAATTTTCTATTCCACCTTAAACCTTAGCCTAATATTACAACCAGTTAAATACCTCTTGATTTATGTATTATATTGTGTTAATTGATGCGATATGATTAATATATGAGCTTATGATGAGAATGTATATTTTTGGCTTGAAAGTTTCAGATATATTGGTATATAATCACTAGTCCGCAAAACAAACTGAGCGGATTGTTCATTGTGAGAAATGTGAATAC
This sequence comes from Flaveria linearis, assembly GCA_024085815.1. Classification (NCBI taxonomy): domain Eukaryota; kingdom Viridiplantae; phylum Streptophyta; class Magnoliopsida; order Asterales; family Asteraceae; genus Flaveria; species Flaveria linearis. The sequence goes on along the minus strand of CM044017.1, from coordinate 10,426,376 downwards.
ATTAGTGTTTGAAGCAAAAAGTGAACTTATGCCAACTAAGGTGATTCTAAGTTTAAAACACGATTGATATTGCATGTTGGGTTGTGAATCTTACATGATGAAAGTTTAAAATGAAGTATGCCTTGGGACTTTAACGTGTACAAAATTATGGTTAATTAAGCATGTTGATTAATTAAGGTAAATTGTTGCAAACAAGTTTGTTTGAGGACAAACAAAAGGTTAAGTGTGGGGATGTGATCGTGTGACAATAATCAATTTTTAATTAACCTAAATACTTGATTTTACACCATGATAAGTGTAAAACAAGTTCATTTTGTATATGTTTTAATTCGTAGGTGTTTGGAGCTAAAGAATGTCTATTTTGGGAGAAAAAGGAGCAAAACACGGAACTACAAGTACTGAATATGTAAATATCAAAAGTTACAAAAAATGCACTTTTGAAGGTAGGTCGGCATATGATACGCCGGTATGGGCGTATCATACGTCGGGCTGCATATTTGTGGGCGTATTTAATCAAAATTCCAGAAAGTTGGGCGTATGATGCTGAGGGCGGATTATGATACGGAGAGTGCAGAGTATGATACTGCTGTAGCTGAACAAACTCCGATTTTTTAGGATTTTCAAGTTTATTTAAACTAAATCAATCCCAATTCGATTTACAACTTCCCATACATGAAAATTGAAAATTCTAAGCTAATTTTGGTGATTTCAAGTCTTCACATTCATCCCAAATCATCTACAATTTTTATCAAAACAAGATTAAAGATTCAATGAAGACCATGAATGGCTAGTTCTTTCTTGATTGCTTTCGGGAGTACAATTCTTGTCAAGTGAAACAACTGGTATGCTTTGATTAGGTTTTTGTATTGAGAAATGAATTATTAAATGAAACATTATGTTTTGATTGATTTAAAAGGTTTGCTTATAAATAAAGTTGTTTGCTCGATTATTAGTTTTCAGTTTCCTTGTATCGTGAGCTCATTAAGAAAAGTAGACAATTTGATATAGATAAATTGATAACATTATAAAAGAACGAATCTTAAAAGCTTGTTCCTTTGTTATCACTTTAATTAAAAGCTAAGATCTTAAATATTGTTCTTACAAACCTTAATTTAAAAGTATCAATTGTTAGATCTTGCATAATTGAAAACCTATAAGTAATTGTTTTTTAATATTTAAGGAAATTAATCTCAAAGTTTTGCTTTATGCACGTTTGTTCATTAATTCATCCAAAGTTCCAACCTTTAATTATAAAGATCGTGTGTTTAAGTTAATCGAGTCGTATTTGTTAAACAATTTTCACATATTCTCTGTGTAGACGATCTTACCTACCATTACCCAATAAAGGTAGCTAAGACCGATATATTAACTTGTTTGACAACCAGGTCAGACATAACGCTATACGTTCATTGAAGAACAAGAGCGTCGGTTTCCGACCATTATTCGTAGCTTGGGTTGACTTCCCGGGGCGGTGCAGGTCCGTCAATATGTGGTAGATATACGAATATATCTTCTTCAAATGGTAGCGTTTGGTTGCCATTGCTATGGCCGTAGTGGTGGTGTTCAGTACTTGCTGCAATTGAATCGATAACAGTAGGTTGTCAATTATCAGCTATCGAGTTTTGAAGTCCATGGGGCAAAGATTCAATGCATATGAGGCTCACTAGTGTACTAAAGTTAGTGTTGAGCCCACAGCATCTAAGGCTCACCACCCTCTTTGGCTCAACACCAACTTCAGTCATCTTCTGATTAATTTTTCGAGGTGGCTTCTTCTTCATTTAATGGTCGATGGTGTGACAACCCGTATATTTCGGGTATTATATTTAGTACATATTTATTATTAAATCAAAAACAATTAAACGTAATAAAATAATAATAATAATAATAATGATAATATTGTTAATAATAATGATAATAATAATAATAATAGTAATTTATAAAAATGTATTAAACTTGGGTTTAATAAGACCAGGGGAGATTTTGTAAATTTTGAAACTTCAAAATAAAAACTTTGAACATAAAATGTTAACACTGAAAACCACAGGGACCATTTATGTAAATTTATTTAAAACCCAACCCTCCCCCCGTCGACACCTTCCCCGCCGGCCACCATTTCCGGCCAACTCTCTAGCGGCCCTCCGGCAACCCCAAAACACACTTAAAATCCAGCTTTTCAACCCCAAAAGGCACCAAACAATCGTGGGTAAGATACCAACAATAATTTACGAAATAATTGAAGCATAATCATTCGATCTACAGCTCACCACCCACTTTCGATTATCACTCACGGATACAGCTCGTCAACCACTCAAACACTGATAATAAACAAATTAATTCTACCTAATTGAACATATATTTATACCTAATCGATTACCACTTCCAATTGCGTCTGAAAAACACACAAACACCACATTCGATCCCCATTTCACCCGCGACCTGCAACCTATTCGAGCACCACCCTCCGGCACTTCTAACTAAAAATTAACATAGGGCTTTGCATCAAGAACATTAGTCGAAGCTGTCCACGAGTTTAATTGGATTATCATCAGCTATTACACATCAATTGAGAATCTTCTGTCGTCGGGTTGTTCTTGGTTCATTCAAAACACCATTTCAAATTGAATCAGGTAATTGAACACACTTACACACTCGGTTTAACATGAGTAATCAAAGCCCTATGATTCTAGATGTTAACAACATCGAATTGATTTTCAATTTGATCCAAAATCGAACTATGGTTTCGGGAATTTGAGGGAAATTGGGGATTGATTTAAAGGTTGGTTTTTAAGAATTGGAAACGGGTTTTCATCGCGGCTAAGAGCCTTGGTTTACTGGTATGTGTGTAGCAGTGTGTGTTTGAGGTCGCGGGTTCGAACCCGGCCCTCAACACTTATTTTTTTAAAGCTTTTTGAGCCTTTTAAAAATACGGAAAAATTACTAAAAATTATAAAAATAATTTTTATAAACTTTGTATATTTAAAAGTATCTAATTATTTTCGGTAAAATTATTTCTTGTGACATTTTAATAAATTTATGTATAATAATATTAACAAATGATATAATTAGTTTATTTATGTAAAAATAATCTATAAACAATTGAAATCATGAAATTATTATTACTTGTATTTTAATATATATACGTGGGAATATAATACTAGGTATTATATAACGTATATAACGCGGATATATATACAATCGACACCGAACCGATTCGTGAGACGCGAAACCGTACAGTTATTATATTTATAATTAGTAATTGATATTAATTATATATATATATATACTGAATGAAACACAGGTTAATTGGAAACCCGATCTTTTGTGCTTACAATTACTTGTTGCTCTACACTTGAGGTGAGTTTCACGGCCCCATTTTACTTTCTTTCCTTTTTGGGAGAGAAAACATGTAAACACTATTTTGTTATGGTTGCCAGTATTATTGATATCACCTGTTATGTTAGTGGGAAACGCATTTGAAAGTCCTTACAGTATCAAACCGTTAGTAACGTGATTAGCGAGGTAATTTTGAGTAGTACTACTGGGTCTGACAAACCCCGCCCGCGCTAGTCGCGCTAGCTTGATTGGAGGTCGAACGGGTGCTAAATTGACCTAAAACGATTGCCACGGTCGGTTAAGACGTGGTGGAAAGGCACTAAACACACACAGTCAGCTTCGGTTTGAAACACTAACTAACTTGTTTATAGGCTCACTACCTATCGATATGCTTTATATACTAAACCATGTGAAACGCTTTTCTGATATATTTCTGGTTGATGAAACCATGTGAAACGCTCTTCTGACACACTTCTGGTTGATGAAACCATGTGAAACGATTTTCTGACACATTTCTTGTTGATTAAAACCTGTGGACTCACTAACTTTATGTTGACACATTTTAGCATGTTTTCTCAGGTCACAGAAATGTTCAAGGTTAAGAACTCAGCTAGGATGCATTCATGGCATACATCACAACACAACTGATTTATTTTGTTAAACGTTATGGATTCTTATGGTTGAAACGCATGTTGAAACGATTCACTGTTGATTTTTGTTTTTGAAACGCTTCGGCAAGTCTGAAACCCTCATGATTGATTTAAAAATCTAATTACTAAATATGATGTTTTGTAATTACTGTGTTTGGTGTAACTGATGCTATCTGAGATCCTGATATTTCACACGCCTGACAGTAAAATCCCGTTAAGCGGATTTTGAGGGTGTGACAGATTGGTATCAGAGCACTAGTTATAGCGAACTAAAATGGACGTTGCATCTCATTTGCATTGCATTTTAGACTATAGCTGGATTTGCATTAGTTACACACACATAGATTACTAAGCTGTACTTACTAAATTTGGATGCCTGAGAACTATTGCTTTAACATATTTCTGTGACACATAGATACCTAAGGAAAAGAAACTGATAACCTGTGCCTTTAATTTCTCTTTAAAGTTTTATTCTATGAACCAAAGAAATTTATGTGACACATAGACACCTGTATTCTGGATTTACTGGCAAAAGGCCTTCGGGCTAAGGCAAGCGTATCGTATAAATCTCATTGCGAGACCTGTTATGCTTAACTGGGGATTTCTGGGATGAGTGATAAACTATGGTCAATACACAAGTCTATAAGACAAATAGGTCAAGTATATTAAGTCTATGGATTTAATATTACCTGTATATTCCTCTATGCTTATTCCTTGACCCTATACTTGATTCTATACATATGTGCTTGATGGATCTGGATAATACTATGATGTTAACTTGGGGTAGGTAAAGCTAAGGGTGAACATGCAAGGCAAATTACCATTACGGGTGCACACGTAATTGCAATTTGTCGTGCATGAGAAGTCTGGCTAATCTTACCATGAGGTAACGATCATGAGTATTACAAGTTTTCTATTCTATACCTTAGGGTGCTAGGATCATAATTCTAGTAGGACCTTGTTAAGGGTAACAAAACATTACTAACACTTGCAATTACTTAAGTCCTGTCCTACTTAGAGCCTTCATGGTATTTCCAATCATTTTAAGAGACATTCCTCCACTTAGTATTTCAGTAACTGAGGAACTGATTGAATGCTTAGAATGAAAGTGGACTACAGGAAATATAGAAGAGTGATGATACTCTCTATACATACATTACGTTGATGCTAAGAAAAATTAGGATGTCGTGTAACCGGTTTAAGCACATTCTTAGTATACCGGTGATGCTTATATATATAGGGTTATAGAGGTGAGTTCAAAGCCTTGGTGATTGAGTACTATTACCTAAGGAATGAAATGCAAAAGTTTGAATTGTAATTCTAAAATCGTGCAATGGTAGGGTTAGGTTGTGCTCTTTATACTGACAAACTCCATGAATTGACAAAGCTGATGTCATACCTTATGACATTAGACCAAATAGGATTAAGAAGGACACTAGGCAAATGTAGTGAGTAGTAGAAAGAAGTTGGAGGGTTGAACAAGCAACCTAGCAGTAAGGTAGACAAGAATGCTAATGTTGTAAACTAGCTATGTTGGTTAATACGATTAAGCTAAAATGCGTTAAACGAGGACATTAAGGAGGTTGGAGTTCCGACCATTACCATAAGTGTGCCCTAGGTCGATTAGGACCCAAGGACAAGTTAGAAACAATCAGAACTAGGAAATGGCTATAGCTAGAAAGTAAGAACAGTTAAATTATGGAAATAAAGGTCATATAAGTCAAGGAAATCTGTCACACCCTCAAATTCTGGGTCTGGAATCTATCATGGAGGGGTGAGCAAACAGGATCGAACACAGTAGTTACACATGAGATGCAATTATCTATATGATAAGTTTTAGATAATCAATCCATTATTATTCAGAGCGTTAGATATTATACGCAGCGGAAATAAATATATATATTGTTTCTTAACAATACGTCTAATCATGTCATATCAATAACCAATATGTATCTTGAGCTCTTATATGATCCTACGTGAATGTCCATAAGCTCCTAGTAGATACCTGAGAATACATGTAAATCAAGTGTCAACACAGGGTTGGTGAGTTCATAGGTGAGTAAAACATATTTGATAAATCATCAATTATCATTCAAAGAAGGGTTTATTGTAAAAGTGTGAGTTTAAATTACTCACCGGTATATAAATAGCCTGTCGGAACCCTTTTTAATAAGGTGAACCCGCTATCCACATACCCACTATGTACAAGCCCAACAAATCCTTCATATAGGATTTGCCCATGTATCATAGTTTATTATTTCTATGTACAAGCCCAAAAATCTTTCACCTAGGATTTGCCCATGTAACATAGTTTAATATCTTTTTCATGTGTATATTATGTTATTTATAATAATTCAAATCAGAGGGCGCGAATCTTCTCTTTACATTTATCCTCATATGGGTTGTAAGTGGAACTATAATGGCAAACTTTATATACCGCATATCTGCTTCTCACACCAGAACAAGTCATCCGAATGACAGCGAGATCTTTATGCATCTGATAAGGACCACATGTCCAAACCTTTATGGGGGTCAGGCACTCCCCGATAGTACTATCCAAAAGATCCCTGCCTTGTTTATAGCCCAGTTTACAGAGAAGGATTTTCATAGTAACCATATGTAATCATAAATGTGATTCAATTATTATTTAACATAATACACAAAAATAATTTATAAATTTAATTACAACATGTATTCCAGCCCCAAAATATTTAAATGATTAAAAAGGGGAATAGTTATGAACTCACCTCAGTCCTTGTGTGGTGTTGACAAGCTAGTAAATTCCTCCTAAGGAATTATAATTCACATAAGCAAACAAATACAATTCCATAACCTAAATAAGTTAGATCTTGAACCTGGCATTCAATTTATCTAAGGTTTGGTTTTCGGGGATTTGTTATAAAGGTATAGCTAATCATTTATTTATCCTTGTTAATTCTTTAATATCTAAAGAATTATATTTCATAAAATTTGATAAATTTTAATAATGATTTTTAACATATCATTATGTACCAAATAAATCTTAGACGTTATTTAATATGTAAATTTATATTTAATTTTGTAAGATTTTATAATTTAGTTTATAAATCTAATTTGTGTTTATCATGTTTAAAACACAAATAGGATACTTTAATATTTCATAATTTAATTTATAAAATCTAATTGTAAGATTTATAAATTGACACAAATTGTCTAAACATTAGATTTATATGATAATATTATTTTTAATTGGACATATAAATAATAACATATTTACATGATAAACATAATATAATTTATCGAATTATTAATTATGTTCAATAATTAATAATTATAACATAATAGATTATGTTCAATAAATAATATAAATTATCTAATTATTAATTATGTTATCCATATTTATAAATAATAAATTAATAATTTAAATTGTTATTCAGGGTCTTATTCTTATAAAAATAATATTTTATAACATTTGTAATAATTAAATAAATAAATAAATAAGGTTTTTAAAGAAATAATTTTTCCAGAAAATAATTATATAACTTATAAAATTTATAAAGTTTATAAAAAATATTTTTATAATTTTTAATAATTTTTCTGTATTTTTAAAACGTTAAAAGGGCTCTAAAAAATATATGTTGGTGCCCGGGTTCGAACCCGAGACCTCCTTCCCACACACCCGCACCCAAACCAGTGAACCAAAGGCATATAGCCTCATTGGTTCTCGGTTTTTATTTCTTTTAAACACAAATTCGAAAAACCCCCAATTCTACCAAGAACCCTAATTTGTATCCGATCAAATTGAAGCCTAAATCGATGTTATAATCGATTGAAACGATAGGGCTTTTATTCCCTATAAGAAATCGAGTATGTAGGTAGTTTCAATTACCTGTTTCGATGCTCGATATGTGATGTTCGGTTAACAGCAGGTCGCGGCCGAATGAGGAATCCAAACAACGATCAAACGTTTATGATAATCCAATTAATTACACAGGAAGGTTCCAATGATACTAATGATCAAAAGCCCTCTGTTGGTGTCGTGAAATAAAACTCAGAAGGTGGAAATCGAATAAGTTGCAGGTTCGAACGAAGATGACAATCGAATAGTGTGATTTCGTGTATTTCAGGTGCAATTCAATGTACCATTTTTAGGAATCTTATAGTCGATCGATTGAATTACTTTAATTGAATTATTGTGATGTTTAGTGCGTGTTCGTAGTGGTGTCGGCCAAAAGTGTTTTGTGGACCATTAATCGCAATTCCCGGTTGCTTTTTCCTTAAATTAAGTTCACGTGATTGTTGCACTTTGTCCCGCGTTTGATTCGGTGCGTTGTGGGGTCGAATTCGTGGCCTAAAACCGGCTTTTGGTCTCGCCGGAGAGCCGTTGGCGACCGGCCGGGTGTTGCCGGAAAGCGCGAGAGGGGAGAGAGAAAGCGGTTAAAATTTTTAATATTTACACATCTAGTCCCTGAGGTTTACAAGCTTTATTATTTTATGACCAAACTATTTATTTGAAGTTTAAAATTTTGCAAAACTGCCCCCTGGACTCAAGTTTTTATTTATTTCAAGTTTAATAATTTTTTAAATTACTATTATTATTATTATTATTATTATTATTATTATTATTATTTTTATCATTGTTATTATTATTTTTGTTATTATTTCTATTATTTTTAACAATATTATTATTGTTATTGTTATTGTTATTATTGTTATTTATATTTTTATTATTAATAATATTATTATTAAATACTAATAAAAATATAAAAACAAATTTGTATAATCACAATTACTAGATTTGTATCATGAAATTTTCCGAGTTGTCACATCATCCCCCTGTTACAGGAATTTTCGTCCCGAAAATTAAGAAGTACTGGCAACATTCTTGAACAGGTTAGGATACTTGCGCATCATTTCGTCCTCTCGTTCCCAAGTGAACTGAGAACCACGCCGAGAGTTCCACCGAACTCTGACAACCGGAATCTTGCTATGCTTAAGTTGTTTAACTTCTTTATCCATGATTTCAACTGGTGCCTCAACAAGTCTGAGTTTCTCACATACTTGCAGTTCCTTTAAAGGCACAACCAGTGATTCATCGGATAAACACTTCCTTAGATTTGATATGTGAAAACATTGTGCACACCACCAAGTTCAGCAGGTAGATTTAATTCATAGGCTACTGGGCCAATCCTTCTGACAATTTCAAAAGGCCCCACGTAGCGAGGGTTCAATTTCCCTCGTTTCCCAAAGCATATAACTCCTTACCAGGGAGATATCTTTAGCGAAACTTTATCTCCTTCCTGAAATTCAAGTGGCTTGCGGTGTTTATCAGCGTAGCTTTTCTGGCGATCCCTGGCAGCAACCATGTGTTCTCTTATCTAGACAATTTTCTCATAAATTTCAAAGATCAATTCTGGGCCAGTAAGTTGACTATCTCCAACTTCTGTCCAGCAAAGCGATGATCTACATTTACGTCCATATAAGGCCTCGAATGGTGTCGCCTTGATGCTCGAATGATAGCTATTTTATGTGAGAATTCTACCAAAGGTAGATAACCTTCCCAGTTCTTTCCAAAATCAATAACACAAACTCTAAGCATATCCTTAAGAGTTTGTATGGTTCTTTCACTTTGACCATCAGTCTTAGGGTGATAGGATGTGCTCATATCTAGGCGAGTACCTAGAGCTTTCTGAAGTTTATCCCAAAAGATAGATGTAAATCGTGCGTCACGATTAGAGATGATAGACACTGGCACTCCGTGTCTAGAGATAATTTCTAAGCAACTAGGGTTAATGCTAAGTTGAAGAATAATTCCAGAAGAGTCAAAGCTATTATCAACCCTGGTATCAAATAGATGTGTAGCTACCGATGATAAGGTACGTGCATTTAACAATATTTGGTCTTGTCGAATGTGGCTTGCTTCAGTCATATATGTATGACCGCGTGAGGTGTTACCTTGATTTATATGACCTTTATTTCCATGATTTAACTATTCTTACTTTCTAGTTATAGCCATTTCCTAATTCTGATTATCTCTAACTTGTCTTGGGGTCCAAGTCAACCTAGGGCACACTTATGATAATGGTCGGAACTCCAACCTTCTTAATGTCCCTGTTTAACACATGTTAGCTTAATCGTATCAACCAACATAGCTAGGTTCACAACATTGACATTAAAGCAAATCATCTAAACCATCAAAGAGGCTTATTCTACTACTCACTAGATTTTTCCAGTGTCCTTCTTAATTCTATTTGGTCTAATGTCATAAGGTATGACATCAGTTTTATCAATTCATGGAGTTTATCAGTATAGAGAGCACGACTTAACCCTACCATTGCATGATTTTTAGAATTACAATTCTAACTTTTGTATTCCATTCCTTAAGTAATAGTAACTGTGACATCCCGTCACCAAAGGTCCGTCATTTAACATGTTTTACTTAACCTTTGTTAACAGTCATTCCTCATTTTGACGAACCAACCACGCAAATACCATAATTGTTTTACTTAGTTGTCCTTATATGTGTGGTATCGTTGCTTGACTTATCGTTATCTTAAGACGTTTCTCCAAGATTTGCCCCGTTAACACTAAACACGTCATTTTTATAATAAAATAATTGTCACGAATAAAATCATTTCTAACTTATAAATAACATTAATAAGATTTTATCTTCAATAAAACAAGACTAAATTATAACGTTTTCAACCAAAACAAAATTTGGGAACCCGGGGGCAAAGTGCGGGGACTAAACTTGAAATTTTGAGAAACTAGGTTGGGTATAAATACCCCTTCCCAGCCATTTTTCACTCTTTTTCCACCTCCTTCACCACTTCATCTTCATCTTCTTCATTCTCTCTCTATCCTACACCAAAAACCGATCCGTTTCTCGCGTTTCATCTTCAAATCTCGAGTATCATCGTGAATACTCGTTCATAGCAGGTAGATAACCTCACTACCTCGTTTTTAACCCAATTTCACTGCTGCGTTTTAGGGTTTTCGGGTGCTCGGGTTCATCCGAGCACATGAGGTCGTGTGGGCTTGCATGTCTTGTTTCTGAGTGTGCTTCTTGTCTAGATAGGTTAGAATATTAGTTCTGGAGGTTCTGGTTGGGTAACACTCGTGTTCGGTCAGCCGAAGGCCGACCTGCAACTTCCTGTAGTCACGACCCCCGTCGGCGCGAATGGGATTGTCGCGCGAGAGGGGCATGCGACTGGGTGTGTGTGTGCGACTTGAGTGTGCGATTGAGTAAGTCGCGCAGTTGTGTCGCGCGGCTGTCGGTGGACGCGATTAGTGTTGTCACACGACTGGAGTTGTCACGAGACAGGGGTTGTCGCGTGACTGAGCCATGCGACTGTATGTGTGTGCGATCTGTGTGAGTCGCACCATCAGACGCCTATCGCGCGAAAGAAGGTCCACTCGCGCGAATGAAGCTGATTCGCGCGAAGGGACGTTGAGTCGCGCGGTTGACTGTTGGGTCGTGTGACTGGTATTGCATGGTATGACTGAAGGCTTAGTCACACGAATGAAGGTTCAATTGTACGAAAGTAGCTAATTCGTACGACTGAAAGTCCACTCGTGTGAATGGAGTGTCAGTCGTGCGTCAGGTCCTGTTGTGTGATTAACGATGCGTGTATGTATGATTTTCTTTTTGAGTGCCTTGTGTGATGAGATAACATCAAAAATGATGTCACTGCTCGAATGTAATAGCAATGACAGCTATCTTAAATACTTGTACCTACACAAGGTCTGAGGTGTGTGTGTCTGCTTGTGTGTACTGCCCACGACCGAACCGAAACTGCCCAACCTATTGGTATTAGCTTATGCTTCATATACATTATTAATGCTTGTCAGTAACTGTCGATAGGTGCTGACTGTTCATAGCGTTCTACACTTGGGATACTTCATCGTTTGTGCTTATCATCTGTTCAGTGAGTTTCGTGGCCCCTTTTTACGCTTATACAATTGTTTCAATCTTTTACAAACATGGGGAAGAGTATGCTCACACGTTTTCAATGTTGTACAATATACATACAATTTTCATACTTGGAATCAACGTGATACTGTTTTGTGAGTACTTATCTGATGCATACATGATGTTACTGTGTGGTTCATCTTACAACCATTAATTCCGGTGTTGGAACCAACGGATAGGTATTAGTAGTACTACTGGGTTGACACCCCCACCCTTGACAGATGGTTACTTGTAAGTACCATCACACTGCCAGGAACGGGCCTTGGGTGAATATATTCTGACAAGTTGCTGTGTGTACGTCATTAGGCTTGGTTGTACAAAACGCATGGTATGTGATCTTGCTTGCTTATAACTGTATGCACGGTATTCCACTACAAATACTATACAGCATCAACTACATGTTTACAATTTAAACCTGCGAAGCTCACCAACATTATTGTTGACCGTTTTGAGCATTTCTTTTCAGGTGATCAAGGTAATTGAAGTTCTAGGAGTGCTGCCTTTTAGTGGAGACCCTAGGATGCATTTTTGAGACTGAACATACATTTTGTACATTGTTGCAGTCCACTAAACAATTAACATTCTTTTGAACATTTGTTCCCGAGTTGTGGGAATTCCATTACAAGTTAACTTTAATACTTATGTGATCATTTATGTTATGTTTATGGCTATGCTGTCGTGAACATTGATTATACACGACACAAGTCTCCGATTGTGTTCGGGTATCGTCGTGACACGCTTGTCATCATATTATTATTGCTACTCTATTCATACCATGTGTTATGACGATCCCGTCTAGTTCGCATTCCCCGTGTTTCCGCATCAGCGGGGGTGTGACAGACTGGTATCAGAGCCATTGGTTATAGAGAATTAGGCAATTACACTTGACCTAGACTATAACCTAGGAACCTTCATGTAGATTTGCATGCTTAAGTTTGTGTGCATTTATATATCTCGTGCAGGTGTTCCTCTTTACATGTTTGGTTATCCTTTTGTTTTGTGATCTTTCACTTTGTGCTTGAGCCCTTGTGCTCTTCCCTTATGGGATGCTTCCTATTAGATCTGCCGTTCCCTCTGCGCCAAGTTATCATAACCAAATTCGGGTGTTGAGACCCGAAGAGATCTTCACAGATCATACACTGTGCTTGACCTCAGATACTGAGATCGACCCGAGGAGGCTATGTCTGAGTCCTTTCAAGGACGCGAGATAGACAACCTCCGCTAGACTATACGTGATTACCTGTTGGGCTCTCAGTTGACTTGATGGATTATTATGGATGTGATGTGAAGGAAGGTCGGATGCCATGTAACCGGATTAGGCATCATTCTCGGTACATCGTGGGTGTGGTGGGAACGCTGCGGGGAACCCTATATATATGCATCACCGGTATACCGAGAATATGCTTGAAATGGGCTGCATGGTGATCTTGACTGACCGGAGCATCGAACGTTGGAACTTGATGGGTGGAGTACTTGATCATCTTAAGGTGACTAAAGCCTATATGTTACCTCTTTTATGAATAGAACATGCCGCCTCGAAGATCTAACCGCAGAAGTAGTAGCGGAAGTGAAGCCCCGAGGGGCAGAGGCAGAGGCAGAGGTAGACCTTCCGGAACAAATGAAGGTCCTATTGGCAACACTCAAGAGACTGGAAACCCTGATATAGCAGCCCTGATTGCTCAACAACTGACTGCCTTAATTCCCACTATTGTAGCTCAAGTGAGCGACGCTTTGCAACAGCAAAACCACTCCCATGGGGATGGTGGTAACGAGAACGAGGGTAATGGGAACCCGAATGGGAATGAAAGTAACCAAGAGACCGGGAATGGTGGTACAGCCGGTAATGAAACTGGAATTGCTAATGCCAAGCGGGGCTGTTCTTACAAGGAGTTTGTGGCCTGTAAGCCCCGTGAATTCGATAGAAAAGGTGGGGCGATAGCTCTGATTAGATGGCTAGAGAAGATGGAGGCTATGATCGACATCAGCGAATGCCTCGACAGCCAGCGGATCAAGTATGTTACGTGCTCACTACAGGGCAGAGCACTAACCTGGTGGAACACCCAGGTTCAAGCTAGAGGAAGGGAATCTGCGATGCAGATGACTTGGGACGAATTTAAAGCCTTGATTACCGAGGAATACTGCCCTCACAACGAGATGCAAAAGCTTGAGCATGAGTTCTAGAATCATGCCATGGTGGGGCGGGGCACGCAGCTTATACTGACCGATTCCACGAGTTGGCTAGACTAGTTCCACACCTGGTCACTCCGGAATCTAAGAGGATTGAGAGGTACATTTGGGGACTCGCGCCTCAAATACGAGCAATGGTAACTGCAGCTGCTCCTCCTACGATTCAGAGCGTAATTTTGAAGGCTGGCGCTCTAACCGATGAGATGGTAAGAACAGGGGTATTGGGTAGGGGAGCAGAGAAGCAAAGGATGTTGGGGAAACTAGCCGGTCGAGTGTCGGGAAATCTGATAAAAGGGCCAAGATCACCAGAAACTTTGTGGCTGTGACACCGGGTAAGAGAGAGTATGTTGGGCCACACCCCAAATGTGACAGATGCAACTATCATCATCCCCAGAGATGCAGTGCCGGGTGTGTGTAAACTGTAGGCGCCCGGGGCACCTAGCAAGAGATTGTAGAGTGGCACCGAATCTGGTTGCACCCGTCAACGCGGTTAACCCCACCGGGAATGCCAGAGTCTGTTACGAATGTGGAAATCCTGGTCATTATCGGAACATGTGCCCCAAACTGAATAGGGCACCGGGTCAACAAGGGGATAATCAACAGCAAGTGATGGCCATAGCGGGCGCTCAAGGCCAAGGAAACCCAGGAAATGCTGCACGGGGACGCGCCTTCGTCATGGGAGCTAATGATGCCCGTCAGGACCCGAACGTTGTTACGGGTACGTATCTGCTCAATCACCATTTCGCATCCATATATTTGATACTGGAGCAGACAATAGTTTTATATCTTCTGAGTTCGTGCATATGCTTGGTTTGAGTGCCAGTAGACTAGAAACTAGTTACTCCGTAGAAATGGCTAATGGTAGGGTTGAACAAGCAGACGAGATTATTAAGAATTGCACCCTAATGTTGGAAGATCAGGTCTTTAGTATAGATTTAATACCATTCGGGTTAGGCAGCTTCGATGTGATAGTGGGTATGGATTGGTTGTCAAATCATGGAGCCGAGATTGTTTGTCGGGAGAAAGTAGTACGAATCCCCATGCCAAACGGGGAGGTACTCAAGATTCAAGGAGAACGACCGGGAAGAACACTAAAGCTCATTTCTTGCATGAAAGCCCGCCGAAGTCTACGGAAGCAGTGTTACACTTTTCTGGCTCACATCGTAGAAAAGAAAAGAAGAAGAGACAAAATTGGCAGACATTCCAATTGTACGGGATTATCCGGAGGTGTTCCCTGATGATTTGTCTGGATTGCCTCCTCCACGACAGGTGGAATTCCATATAGAGCTGATTCCTGGAGCTACCCCGATAGCAAAGACACCGTATCGTTAGCACCCTCCGAGATGCAAGAGTTGTCCAGCCAACCACAGGAACTACTAGAGAAGGGTTTCATTCGACCGAGTCATTCACCATGGGGGCACCGGTGTTGTTTGTCAAGAAGAAGGATGGGTCGTTCCGTATGTGTATCGACTACAGGGACTGAACAAACTGACCGTGAAGAATCGGTATCCTCTCCCTAGAATCGACGACCTGTTCGATCAGCTGCAAGGAGCCTCGTATTTCTCTAAGATCGACCTTCGATCTGGTTATCATCAACTAAGAGTATTCGAGGACGATATTCCGAAAACAGCATTTAGAACTCGTTACGGGCACTATGAGTTCTTGGTCATGCCATTCGGATTGACCAACGCACCAGCTGTCTTTATGGATCTGATGAATCGGGTGTGCAAGCCTTATCTTGATAAGTTCGTGATTGTGTTCATAGACGACATACTTATCTACTCCCGTTCAAAGAGGATCACGAAGAACACCTTCGAGCAATTCTAGAGCTGTTGAAAGAGGAGAAACTTTTCGCCAAATTCTCGAAATGTGAATTCTGGCTTCGAGAAGTGAAGTTTTTGGGTCATGTAGTTAACGAAAATGGAATTCATGTGGACCCCGGCAAGATTGAAGCTGTGAAGAAATGGGATACACCCCAGACACCTTCAGAGATACGACAATTCTTAGGATTGGCCGGATACTATCGTCGCTTCATTGCGAATTTCTCCAAGATTGCCCAACCGTTAACTTTGTTGACTCAGAAGACAAGAAGTTCGATTGGGGGAAAGCACAAGAACAGGCGTTCCAAACATTGAAGGAGAAGTTGTGCAACGCACCGATATTGACCCTCCCAGACGGAACTGATGATTTTGTAGTGTACTGCGATGCATCACATCAAGGTTTGGCTGTGTACTAATGCAGAAAGATAAGGTAATTGCTTACGCTTCGCGACAACTCAAGGTGCATGAAAAGAACTACACAACTCACGATTTGGAGTTGGGTGCTGTAGTATTTACACTCAAGATATGGAGGCATTATCTATATGGAACCAAATGCATCATCTACACAGACCATAAGAGTCTTCAACACATCATGAATCAGAAAGAACTTAACATGCGACAGCGACGCTGGGTAGAGCTACTTAGCGACTACGATTGTGAAATCCGGTATCATCCGGGGAAAGCTAACGTGGTGGCTGATGCTTTAAGCCGCAAAGAACGCGTGAAACCATTACGTGCTCGAGCGCTAGGTTTGACTATTCAAACTAATCTAAAGGCTCAGATTCAAATTGCACAAAACGAGGCGTTGAGAGAAGAGAACCTTGCGGGGGAAGAATTCCGAGGGTTGGATAAACAAATGACTCGCAAGGAGGACGGCGTACATTACTTCATAGATCGTATATGGGTCCCCGGATGGGAGGTGTACGTACACTAGTCTTGGATGAAGCACACAAGACTCGATACTCTGTTCATCCTGGTGCGGACAAGATGTACCACGATCTGAAAGAGCTATACTGGTGGCCAGGTATGAAGAAAGATGTTGCTGTATACGTGAGCAAATGCTTGACTTGTTCAAAGGTCAAGGCTGAACACCAGAAACCATCGGGACTATTGCAACAACTTGAAATTCCGAGTGGAAATGGGAGAACATCACTATGGATTTTATTACCAAACTCCCAAGAACGCCAAGTGGGCACGACTCGATATGGGTCGTGGTGGATCGAATGACAAATCCGCTCACTTCCTGCCTATCCGAGAAGACTATAAAATGGATAAGCTGGCAAGGTTGTACATCAAAGAGGTCGTGACACGGCACGGGGTGCCGGTGTCAATCATATCCGACCGAGACAGCCGATTTACTTCACGTTTTTGGCAGACGTTACAGAAAGCGATGGGCACTCGATTAGACATGAGTACAGCCTATCACCCCCAGACAGACGGCCAAAGTGAACGAACGATACAAACGCTTGAGGACATGCTGAGGGCATGTGTCATCGATTTTGGTGGCAGTTGGGATACTCATCTACCGCTGATCGAGTTTTCCTACAATAACAGTTACCATACTAGTATTGGATGTGCACCATTTGAAGCGTTGTATGGCCGGAAATGTAGATCACCAGTTTGTTGGGCTGAAGTTGGTGAAAGCCAGCTTACGGGCCCAGAGATCATTCAAGAAACCACTGATAAGATCTTCCTAATCAAAGACCGACTTAAAGCAGCTAGAGATCGCCAAAAGAGCTATGCCGACAATCGTCGGAAGCCTCTAGAATTCAATGTTGGGGATCATGTCTTACTCAAAGTCTCTCCCTGGAAAGGGATCGTACGATTTGGTAAGAAAGGGAAGTTAGCCCCTCGATACGTAGGACCATTCGAGATTACAGAAAGGATCGGTCCGGTGGCTTACCGATTGAGGTTGCCACAAGAACTCAGCGGTGTGCATGATACTTTTCACGTGTCGAACCTCAAAAAGTGTTTGGCAGACGAGTCCTTACACGTACCAATTGAGGAAATCAAGATCGACGAAAAGCTTCGTTTTATTGAGGAACCTATTGAGGTCATGGACCGAAAAGTCAAAAGGCTAAGGCGCAGCAAGATACCTATTGTTCGTGTAAGATGGAATTCCAAACGAGGGCCAGAGTTTACATGGGAACGAGAAGATCAGATGAGACTTAAATATCCACATCTATTCGAGGATGACGCCCTTAGACCTAGCACCAGTTGAATTTCGGGACGAAATTCCCTCAACTGGGGGATACTGTGACATCCGTCACCAAGGTCCGTCATTTAACATGTTTTACTTAACCTTTGTTAACAGTCATTCCTCATTTTGACGAACCAACCACGTAAATACCATAATTGTTTTACTTAGTTGTCCTTATATGTGTGGTATCGTTGCTTGACTTGTCGTTATCTTAAGACGTTTCTCCAAGATTTGCCCCGTTAACACTAAACACGTCATTTTTATAATAAAATAATTGTCACGAATAAAATCATTTCTAACTTATAAATAACATTAATAACACTTTATCTTCAATAAAACAAGACTAAATTATAACATTTTCAACCAAACAAAATTTGGGAACCCGGGGGCAAAGTGCGGGGACTAAACTTGAAATTTTGAGAAACTAGGTTGGGTATAAATACCCCTTCCCAGCCATTTTTCACTCTTTTTCCACCTCCTTCACCACTTCATCTTCATCTTCTTCATTCTCTCTCTATCCTACACCAAAAACCGATCCGTTTCTCGCGTTTTCGTCTTCAAATCTCGAGTATCATCGTGAATACTCGTTCCTAGAAGGTAGATAACCTCACTACCTCGTTCTTAACCCAATTTCACTGCTGCGTTTTAGGGTTTTCGGGTGCTCGGGTTCATCCGAGCACATGAGTCGTGTGGGCTTGCATGTCTTGTTTCTGAGTGTGCTTCTTGTCTAGATAGGTTAGAATATTAGTTCTGGAGGTTCTGGTTGGGTAACACTCGTGTTCGGTCAGCCGAAGGCCGACCTGCAACTTCCTGCAGTCGCGACCCCCGTCGGCGCGAATGGGATTCTCGCGCGAGAGGGGCATGCGACTGGGTGTGTGTGCGACTTGAGTGTGCGATTGAGTAAGTCGCGCGGTTGTGTCGCGCGGCTGTCGGTGGACGCGATTAGTGTTGTCACACGACTGGAGTTGTCACGCGACAGGGGTTGTCGCGTGACTAGGCCATGCGACTGTATGTGTGTGCGATCTTGTGTGAGTCGCACCATCAGACGCCTGTCACACGAAAGAAGGTCCACTCGCGCGAATGAAGCTGATTCGCGCGTAGGGACGTTGAGTCGCGCGGTTGGCTGTTGGGTCGTGCGACTGGTATTGCATGGTATGACTGAAGGCTTAGTCACACAAATGAAGGTTCAATTGTACGAAAGTAGCTAATTCGTACGACTGAAAGTCCACTCGTGTGAATGGAGTGTCAGTCGTGCGTCAGGTCCTGTTGTATGATTAACGATGCGTGTATGTATGATTTTCTTTTTGTGTGCCTTGTGTGATGAGATAACATCAAAAATAATGTCACTGCTTGAATGTAATAGCAATGACGGCTATCTTTAAATATTTGTACCTACACAAGGTCTGAGGTGTGTGTGTCTGCTTGTGTGTACTGCCCACGACCGAACCGAAACTGCCCGAACCTATTGGTATTAGCTTATGCTTCATATACATTATTAATGCTTGTCAGTAACTGTCGATAGGTGCTGACTGTTCATAGCGTTCTACACTTGGGATACTTCATCGTTTGTGCTTATCATCTGTTCAGTGAGTTTCGTGGCCCCTTTTTACGCTTATACAATTGTTTCAATCTTTTACAAACATGGGAGAAGAGTATGCTCACACGTTTTCAATGTTGTACAATATACATACAATTTTCATACTTGGAATCAACGTGATACTGTTTTGTGAGTACTTATCTGATGCATACATGATGTTACTGTGTGGTTCATCTTACAACCATTAATTCCGGTGTTGGAACCAACGGATAGGTATTAGTAGTACTACTGGGTTGACACCCCCACCCTTGACAGATGGTTACTTGTAAGTACCATCACACTGCCAGGAACGGGCCTTGGGTGAATATATTCTGACAAGTTGCTGTGTGTACGTCATTAGGCTTGGTTGTACAAAACGCATGGTATGTGATCTTGCTTGCTTATAACTGTATGCACGGTATTCCACTACAAATACTATACAGCATCAACTACATGTTTACAATTTAAACCTGCGAAGCTCACCAACATTATTGTTGACCGTTTTGAGCATTTCTTTTCAGGTGATCAAGGTAATTGATGTTCTAGGAGTGCTGCCTTTTAGTGGAGACCCTAGGATGCATTTTTGAGACTGAACATACATTTTGTACATTGTTGCAGTCCACTAAACAATTAACATTTTTTTGAACATTTGTTCCCGAGTTGTGGGAATTTCCATTACAAGTTAACTTTAATGCTTACGTGATCATTTATGTTATGTTTATGGCTATGCTGTCATGAACATTGATTATACACGACACAAGTCTCCGATTATGTTCGGGTATCGTCGTGACACGCTTGTCATCATATTATTATTGCTACTCTATTCATACCATGTGTTATGACGATCCCGTCTAGTTTGCATTCCCCGTGTTTCCGCCATCAGCGGGGGTGTGACAGTAACCCTATTTATAAACATCACTGGTATACTAAAAATGTGCTTAAACCGGTTACACGACATCCTAATTTTCCTTAGTATTATCCCAAAGAATATGTATAATGAGTTTCATCACTCTTCTGTATTTCCTGTAGTCCACTTCCATTCTAAGCATCCAATCAGTCCCTCAGTTACTGAGATGCTAAGTGGAGGAATGTCTCTTAAAAGATAAATTAATATCATGATTGGAAATACTATGAAAGCTCTATGTAGGACAAGACTTAAGTAATAGCAAGTAAACAACAAGCACATAAGTACAATATGTCTAATGATAGCTGCCTATCCTTCATACTTTCAGGATTTCAGGTATAACCATGTCAGGGCAAGTACTAGGAAACAAGTCTCTCTTTTGAGTTAGGACAAGTGTAGCTTAGATTACCAAATAGAACACGTCAAGGTAATTTGACCCATTTGCCTTATAGACTTGTGTATTGACCACAGTAACTTCACGTGCTACAATAGCAGCAATCTTACGACCAGAGTTTCTAGACCGTGAACGGATTTGACGAGAAGCCATTCTGAAAGATCATTAAGAATTTTCATGGAAATCATGAAAACGACAATCGAAAATTTGGCATAATAGCAGTGAGATGTTCCAGGTGTAATCGTTTGATTCGTAAATCAAAGCGAGTACGTTAACTAATCAAAGTATTGGGTCAATCACAACTTTGTTGAAGACATGCGTACCTATAAGCAGATACTCATCCCGAGAGTTCCCAGGTAAGGTAAACAGGTCCATCGGTTGATTTGGATTTATACGAATACCTTGCCTAGACAGAACACCTCGAGATACAGGCATCACGCTCTTCCAGCATTACATGTTTCAAGTTGTAAGACACAGACTTTGATGAATTTGAAAACCACGAATAACAATCGAGTTTTGGAGTTTGAAATCACTTGAATTAGGCACACAATGCCTTAGAATATGATTTAAGATTCGTGTGTGTATTGATAGGAATCAAGGTATAAGAGGAATCACATAAGGCATATAACTTCTTAATCTTAGTCAATCTCTAACTAAGGCAATTTACTTTGTGCAACTATTGTGTGTGGCTATAGGCTAGATGCAATTCCAAACTCACTATAACCATGGCTCTGATACCAATCTGTCACACCCTCAAATTCCGGGTCTAGAATCTATCATGGAGGGGTGAGCAAACAGGATCGAACACAGTAGTTACACATGAGATGCAATTATCTATATGATAAGTTTTAGATAATCAATCCATTATTATTCAGAGCGTTAGATATTATACGCAGCGGAAATAAATATATATTGTTTCTTAACAATACGTCTAATCATGTCTTATTAATAACCAATATGTATCTTGAGCTCTTATATGATCCTACGTGCATGTCCATAAGCTCCTAGTAGATACCTGAGAATACATGTAAATCAAGTGTCAACACAGGGTTGGTGAGTTCATAGGTGAGTAAAACATATTTGATAAATCATCATTATCATTCAAAGAAGGGTTTATTGTAAAGTGTGAGTTTAAATTACTCACCGGTATATGAATAGCCTGTCGGAACCCTTTTTAATAAGGTGAACCCGCTATCCCACATACCCACTATGTACAAGCCCAACAAATCCTTCACATAGGATTTGCCCATGTATCATAGTTTATTATTTCTATGTACAAGCCCAACAAATCCTTCACCTAGGATTTGCCCATGTAACATAGTTTAATATCTTTTTCATGTGTATATTATGTTATTTATAATAATTCAAATCAGAAGGTGCGAATCCTCTCTTTACATTTATCCTCATATGGGTTGTAAGTGGAACTATAATGGCAAACTTTATATAGCGCATATCTGCCTTCTCACACCAGAACAAGTCATCCCGAATGACAGCGAGATCTTTATGCATCTGATAAGGACCACATGTCCAAACCTTTGTGGGTCAGTCACTCCCCGATAGTACTATCCAAAAGATCCCTGCCTTGTTTATAGCCCTGTTTACAGAGAAGGATTTTCATAGTAACCATATGTAATCATAAATGTGATTCAATTATTATTTAACATAATACACAAAAATAATTTGTAAATTTAATTACAACATGTATTCCAGCCCCAAAATATTTAAATGATTAAAAGGGGAATAGTTATGAACTCACCTCACTCCTTGTGTGGTGTTGACAAGCTAGTAAATTCCTCCTAAGGAATTATAATTTACATAAGCAAACAAATACAATTCCATAACCTAAATAAGTTAGATCTTGAACCTTGCGTTCAATTGATCTAAGGTTTGGTTTTCGGGGATTTGTTATAAACGTATAGCTAATCATTTATTTATCCTTGTTAATTCTTTAATATCTAAAGAATTATATTTCATAAAATTTGATAAATTTTAATAATGATTTTTAACATATCATTATGTTCCAATAAATCTTAGACTTATTTAAATATGTAAATTTATATTTAATTTTGTAAGATTTTATAATTTAGTTTATAAAATCTAATTTGTGTTTATCATGTCTAAAACACAGATAGGATACTTTAATATTTCATAATTTAATTTATAAAATCTAATTGTAAGATTTATAAATTGACACAAATTGTCTAAACATTAGATTTATATGATAATATTATTTTTAATTGGACATATAAATAATAACATATTTACATGATAAACATAATATAATTTATCGAATTATTAATTATGTTCAATAATTAATAATTATAACATAATAGATTATGTTCAATAAATAATATAAATTATCTAATTATTAATTATGTTATCCATATTTACAAATAATAAATTAATAATTTAAATTGTTATTTAGGGTCTTATTCTTATAAAAATAATATTTTATAACATTTGTAATAATTAAATAAATAAATAAATAAGGTTTTTAAAAAAATAATTATTCTAGAAAATAATTATATAACTTTAAAATTAACAAAGTTTATAAAATTATTTTTATAATTTTTAATAATTTTTCTGTATTTTTAAAACGTTGAAAAGGGCTCTAAAAAAATATATGTTGGTGCCCGGGTTCGAACCCGGGACCTCCTTCCCACACACCCGCACCCAAACCAGTGAACCAAAGGCATATAGCCGCATTGGTTCTCGGTTTTTATTTCTTTTAAACACAAATTCGAAAACCCCCAATTCTACCAAGAACCCTAATTTGTATCTGATCAAATTGAAGCCTAAATCGATGTTATAATCGATTGAAACGATAGGGCTTTTATTCCCTATAAGAAATCGAGTATGTAGGTAGTTTCAATTACCTGTTTCGATGCTCGATATGTGATGTTCGGTTAACTGCAGGTCGCGGCCGAATGAGGAATCCAAACAACGATCAAACGCTTATGATAATCCAATTAATTACGCAGGAAGGTTCCAATGATACTAATGATCAAAAGCCCTCTGTTGGTGTCGTGAAATAAAACTCAGAAGGTGGAAATCGAATAAGTTGCAGGTTCGAACGAAGATGACAATCGAATAGTGTGATTTCGTGTATTTCAGGTGCAATTCAATGTACCATTAGTTTAGGAATCTTATAGTCGATCAATTGAATTACTTTACTTGAATTATTGTGATGTTTAGTGCGTGTTCGTAGTGGTGTCGGCCGAAAGTGTTTTGTGGACCATTAATCGCAATTCCCGGTTGCTTTTTCCTTAAATTAAGTTCATGTGATTGTTGCACTTTGTCCCGCGTTTGATTCAGTGCGTTGTGGGGTTGAATTCGTGGCCTAAACCGGCTTTTGGTCTCGCCGGAGAGCCGCCAGCGACCGGCCGGTGTGTTGCCGGAAAAGCGCGAGAGGGGAGAGAGAAAGCAGTTTAAAATTTTTAATATTTACACATCTAGTCCCTGAGGTTTACAAGCTTTATTATTTTATGTCCAAACTATTTATTTGAAGTTTAAAATTTTGCAAAACTGCCCCCTGGACTCAAGTTTTTATTTATTTCAAGTTTAATAAATTTTTATAAATTATTATTATTATTATTATTATTATTATTATTATTATTATTATTATTATTATTATTATTATCATTGTTATTATTATTTTTGTTATTATTTCTATTATTTTTAACAATATTATATTGTTATTGTTATTATTATTATTGTTATTTATATTTTATTATTAATAATATTATTATTAAATACTAATAAAATATAAAAACAAATTTGTATAATCACACAATTACTAGATTTGTATCATGAAATTTTCTGAGTTGTCACAAATACATCACGCGGTCATACATTTACGGCTGAAGCAGGCCACATTTGACAAGACTAAATGTTGTTACATGTACGTACCTTGTCATCAATAGCTACACATCCATTTGATACCAGGTTGATAATAGCTTTGATTTTACTGAAATTATTCTTTAACTTAGCATTAACCCTAGCTAGTTGCTTAGAAATTATTTACTCGGTTAAAGTGACCAATGGTAATAATTAGAGGTTACACAAAAGTACACGAAGATCATGTCTTTGACATAGACTTAATTCTGTATGAATTGGTTATCAAAGCATGAATCAAGATAGACCATCAAGATAAGGTGATTCATCGAAAGTCTCTAGAATCTAATGAGATCACGTTTGACTCAAAGTCTCTCCCTGGAAAGGGATTGTACGATTTGGAAAAGAAAGTGTATTGCTGATGAATCATTTGTTGTTCCTGGAAATCGATGAACAGCTTCGTTTCATTCATAAACCAGTAGAGATTAGGGATCAAGAAGTCAAAACCCTAAAACGTAGCAAGATCCCTATTGTGCGTATTAGGTGGAAACTCAAAGCCTGGACCAGGGTTTACCCGGGAACGCGAGGACCAAATGAAGAAGAAGTACCCACAACTATTCAACGATCAGACACCTACTTCTTTAGGTATCATTTTTAAGATATCTTTTTACTTAAATTTCGAGACGAAACTCCCTTAACAAGGGGATGATGTCACAACTCTGTCAAAACCTTACAACTCACACGATATAAATCGTTGAATCTCATGTAATTAAGTGAACCTAATGTTCTAATTTTCGGGACGAAAATTTCTTCAACAAGGGATAATGTGACAACCCGTATATTTCGGGTATTATATTTAGTACATATTTATTATTAAATCAAAAACAATTAAACGTAATAAAAAATATAATAATAATAAATGATATATTGTTAATAATAACAATAATAATAATAATAATAATAGTAATTTATAAAAATGTATTAAACTTGGGTTTAATAAGACCAGGGGAGATTTTGTAAATTTTGAAACTTCAAAATAAAAACTTTGGACATAAAATGTTAACACTGAAAACCACAGGGACCATTTGTGTAAATTTATTTAAACCCAACCCCACCCACCCCCCCCCCCCCCCCCCCCCCCCCCCGTCACACCTTCCCCGCCGACCACCATTTCCGGCCAACTCTCCGGCGGCCCTCCGACAACCCCAAAAAACACTTAAAATCCGGCTTTTCAACCCCAAAGGCACCAAAACAATCGTGGGTAAGATACCAACAATAATTTATGAAATAATTGAAGCATAATCATTTGATCTACAGTTCACCACCCACTTTCGATTACCACTCACGGATACAGCTCGTCAACCACTCAAACACTGATAATAAACAAATTAATTCTACCTAATTGAACATATATTTATACCTAATCGATTACCACTTCCAATTGCGTCTGAAAAACACACAAACACCACATTCGATCCCCATTTCACCCGCGACTTGCAACCTATTCGAGCACCACCCTCCCGCACTTCTAACTAAAAATTAACATAGGGCTTTGCATCAAGAACATTAGTCAAAGCTGTCCACGAGTTTAATTGGATTATCATCAGCTATTACACATCAATTGAGAATCTTCTGTCATTGGGTTGTTCTTGGTTCATTCAAAACACCACTTCAAATCGAATCAGGTAATTGAACACAATTACACACTCGGTTTAACATGAGTAATCAAAGCCCTATGATTCTAGATGTTAACAACATCGAATTGATTTTCAATTTGATCCAAAATCGAACTAGGGTTTCGGGAATTTGGGGGAAATTGGGGATTGATTTAAATGTTGGTTTTTAAGAATTGGAAACGGGTTTTCATCGCGGCTAAGAGCCTTGGTTTACTGGTATGTGTGTAGCAGTGTGTGTTTGAGGTCGCGGGTTCGAACCCGGCCCTCAACACTTATTTTTTTAAAGCTTTTTGAGCCTTTTAAAAATACGGAAAAATTACTAAAATTATAAAATAATTTTTATAAACTTTGTATATTTTAAAAGTATCTAATTATTTTCTATAAAATTATTTCTTGTGACATTTTAATAAATTTATGTATAATAATATTAACAAATGATATAATTTTATTTATGTAAAAATAATCTATAAACAATTGAAATCATGAAATTATTATTACTTGTATTTTAATATATATACGTGGGAATATAATACTAGGTATTATATAACGTATATAACGCGGATATATATATACAATCGACACCGAACTGATTCGTGAGACGCGAAACCGTACATTTATTATATTTATAATTAGTAATTGATATTAATTATATATATATATATACTGAATGAAACACGGTTAATTGGAAACCCGATCTTTTGTGCTTACAATTACTTGTTGCTCTACACTCGAGTGAGTTTCACGGCCCCATTTTACTTTCTTTCCTTTTTGGGGGAGAAAACATGCAAACACTATTTTGTTATGGTTGCCAGTATTATTGATATCGCCTGTTATGTTAGTCGGAAACGCATTTGAAAGTCCTTACAGTATCAAACCGTTAGTAACGTGATTAGCGAGGTAATTTTGAGTAGTACTACTGGGTCTGACAAACCCCGCCCGCGCTAGTCGCGCTAGCTTGATTGGAGGTCGAACGGGTGCTAAATTGACCTAAAACGATTGCCACGGTCGGTTAAGACGTGGTGGAAAGGCACTAAACACACACAGTCAGCTTCGTTTGAAACACTAACTAACTTGTTTATAGGCTCGCTACCTATCGATATGCTTTATATACTAAACCATGTGAAACGCTTTTCTGATACATTTCTGGTTGATGAACCATGTGAAACGCTCTTCCGACACACTTCTGGTTGATGAAACCATGTGAAATGCTTTTCTGACACATTTCTTGTTGATTAAAACCTGTGGACTCACCAACTTTATGTTGACACATTTTAGCATGTTTTCTCAGGTCACAGAAACGCTCAAGGTTAAGAACTCAGCTAGGATGCATTCATGGCATACATCACAACACAACTGATTTATTTTGTTAAACGTTATGGATTCTTATGGTTGAAACGCATGTTGAAACGATTCACTGTTGATTTTTGTTTTCAAAACGCTTCGGCAAGTCTGAAACCCTCATGATTGATTTAAAAATCTAATTACTAAATGTGATGTTTTGTATTACTGTGTTTGGTGTAACTGATGCTATCTGAGATCCTGGTATGTCACACGCCTGACGGTAAAATCCCGTTAAATGAATTTTGAGGGTGTGACAGATGGCTACAATCAATGGGTGTTGTCTTCTAGGACTTTTTTTATTTACATATTTTTAAGTTGGTCTTGTTGTCGATAAAAGTATAATATACATTAGCTCGTTTTGATTTTACCATTTAGTTATTGATAAAGTATCATTTGACATAATTTCTTGGACTCAATAATAAATAAAAAGAAATATAGTATTTTATTATTTTGTTTTAATGTATGAAAAATTAGGTAGAATGAAACATAATTACCAT
The DNA here is from genome assembly GCA_024085815.1 of Flaveria linearis. NCBI lineage: Eukaryota > Viridiplantae > Streptophyta > Magnoliopsida > Asterales > Asteraceae > Flaveria > Flaveria linearis. Next base: position 10,398,013 of record CM044017.1, on the reverse strand, counting down.
TGTCTAGAACTAAAACTCTATTTTAAGACACGTTTTTTAACAATCATTCTATTACAATCATAGAAGATTCCTATTATTTATAACATATCTTAACTTCCACAACTATAAATATTAGTTTAATGGCAACGTGAAATATCAAAAGTTACTGACCACAATGGAAACCATAACACTAATATTACTTGTGTTCCTTCTTCAAGTAATTATCAATGGTGGCAATCTCACCATAGCTGAGAGAGCAAATCCGACAGAACAAACCTCATATGCGGTAAGAAAGGGAATTTCAAATCCGATGGCCTACTTAAAGAACGAGATGTAGCATTCGATTTACTCTTCAAAACCAAACCTTACTACTCTTATCATATCGGTATTGCTGATGGAGTTTGGGCATCTGCTCTTTGCCCCCCGAATATCAAAGAGGAAACATGCTACGAGTGTATGAACAACACCATACCATATCTTAAAAATAATTGCCGTAGAACAACACAAGGTGTGGCTTGGACAGTCTTACCTAGAATAAATTGCATGGTGCGTTATGCAGATTCTCCATTTCAAGGAAATCTTACTGATTGGGGTGGGCTACCTTCTCGTCCCCAATAAATGCAGTTGCTACTTCTAGTGAGTTGGAGAAAGGGTTGAATAATTTGGCAAATAAGTTGAATGAGCTAGCTGCCGGAGGTGATCTGTTAAAGAAATATGGGTCTGGATCTTTAACTTATGGGTCGAGTTCGCAAACTTTATATGGGTCCATGCAGTGTACTCCTGATTTAAACAAGGATAAGTGCATGAAATGTTTATTGTATGCAACTAAGGAGATCCATAATTGTTGTAGCAAGTCAAGAACACGAATTGGTTCAGCATTGTCTGCTAGTTGTTTTTTCGGTATTCTCATGCGAACTTTCTTTCCTAATACACTCCTCATCGTCTCCCTAGTATCTCAACAAACTTCAGGTAATAATTCAATAACATTATAACTATTTATGATTTTTTTATTCTACTATGGCTCATTTTTTTCATCATTGGATTGTTGTTTCATGAAATTTAGTTAGTTGAAATTCTAAACAAGTAATCGGTATTTTAAGCAGGTTTGTAAATTTTAAAAAATGTGTTGAATTTTGCGATATTGACCGTTATATCTTGTAAATCTACATTTTAATTAATGTTAAAATAATAAATTATAAAACATTGGCCGCTCGAAAATCCATATATAAACATTTGCAAAAATTTGATGAAATTTTATATATTTGCCTCCACGCATGTAGCGCAACTGACGGAGGACTGAGTACTATGCAAGTGTGGGGAGAACTCTTATTCAAATCCTAAAGCCGCCTATTATACCATGTTTGACACGACGCAACACGACACTACAAAGAATTTAACTATTGTTGCTGCAGTTGACCATATTTATCGTTGCTATTATTTAAGCGCCGCTAATGGCATTATGTATGATAAAATCAGAGTCATAAGATTTAGACTCTAATCAACGGACAGATTTTCTATTATGTGACTTTAGTAAGATCTTGTCTTGAACATTCTGGGACCATTCTATCAGTCAGTGAGTCTACAATTTTTAAAACCGGGTACAACACGTTTTCATCAAATTATCGAACGTGATGAATACCGTACCTTTCGTAAACTTAGCAACAAGTGGTTTGATTTGAGAAAAAATATCTTTGACATTTCATACAATCTATGACAACCTAAATATGCTATGGAATGATATATATAGACATTATGACAAGGGATCAAGAAAAATGTCGGGCGAAACTCTGGACATCTTATAACCATGTTGCGTCTTGAAACTTTCTTAAAGATTAACAAGATTCAAAATTATATTTTCAGTTATGTCTATATATTTTTTGTATATTATATTTATAATATTATTATTATTATTTTCATTAAAACTATATATAGCATTACATAATACATTATATGTCTTGAATACATTTTATCTATCATAAATCGTCGAAACTTAAGGGAAGCATCTTCTAAATTAACTTCTTGTCACTCTAGAGATCTGTTTCGAACCAACCTACGTAATGATATACAAATTACAACTCTTGAATCTCGACCACTATGACCCCCTTTAGGCAATGCCACACAGTTTCACATGACATGTGACAACCCGAAAAATTTCGTTAACAAAAATTATATATATATATATATATATTATATATATATATATATATATATATATATATATATATATATATATCTATATATATATATATATATACTAGTTGGGGACCCGCAACGCGGCGGGAACGGCAATTTACAACGCGGTACTCATTTTTTGTTAGTAATGTACTCACACGATGTGTACTATAACATATATGTGTAGTACAAAAAGAGAAAAAAAATAAGAAAATGTAATTGCATTTCCCAATCTATTGGTAGACCGTTATTGTCAACACAAAATATATAAAAATTAAGCTTGTTGTGTTTTCATGTATGGCTGGCTTCTCACTCTTGATTTCTCCACTTTGGGTAAGAAACATAGAAATTTATCGCCATTTTTCTTTGGCATGACCACCGATTCTTGATCGTCATCCTGCAAATAGAGAGATTCACACGTATATTATGGGTAACAGGTTAGAACAGCTTCAGGGCAAATGTGCAGTTTTTAGTGTGGTTCAAACGATGGGCGAGCCCTTGACAGTTTATTGTCTAGATTTATATATATATTTATTAACCAGATGATAAAAGCTACATTGCTAGAATGAAACTTGGAATTTTTATGAAGTGGTTTATATGTTTTAAGCATCCAATCTTTCAACGTGTTTTGACCCCGGCTGACCAAGTTGACCGAAAAATTTACCCATTGGAGATAATGTAAAATCCAATCAATCCCTCTTACGGGGTTAAAATAGCCACCTCTAATGGACTGTGTCTGTGAGATTTAATATGATGCCTACTTACAGGAAGAAATGGTGAATCTTCTGTGTGGAATTCAATGTCATATTTTGGTTCTCGAGAGCTACGACTTAAGCCACCTGACAATTACCCATGTATGAAAATTCAATATCTGCATCAAGTAATTCAACCAAGTCATTGGTCATAAGTTATACACTACAAGACATTGAAGTACCTGATTCTATGTTATACGGTAGTATTGGTTGTTCATCTTCAGAGAATGCTGTGATGATATTCACTCCATGCGCGGTAATATTAGGCTGCACATTCTTATAAAGTTAAGTACTTATGTTTCAGTTAACAAAATGCGACACAAAATATCGTTGATAGATCAAACACCTTAAAATCTCGGGTGTGACTGAATTTGGGCCCCTAGAAGAGAACCCTGCCATGAATGGAGCAGGCGTTACGTTTATCGCAGCTTGCGGATGGGTCATGTACCCCTGTGGTTCCCTACATCAACATAACATACATTTTAGTGAAAACAAAGGTATAATGATTAAAGATGACAAAATAGGCCTGTTTAGGCCAGGCTGGGCCATGTTGGGTTGATGGTAGTTACTTGGTCGAGTTAAGGTACGCGTAGAGACGAGCCCATCAGCATATGTGATGTGTGATGCTGGCAACACATGAGGATCAGCTATGATCTCATCAGCAGTGGTTTTATCATTGCAAGACTCATGCCAGCATCACCAGCAAGTTTAGCTTGTGTGCTCTTGTCAACCCTACCCCTCCCCTTAAGCACACCAAAATCTCCCTTGAACCGTCTTCGGGTCAAGTGCATCTGGCATGCAAAGCGCTCTACACACATACATACACAACAATATCAATATACAAACCCCGTGAAACTAATTAAGCAAATGTTTCAAGAAAATAACACTACTTACGTATCCATCGTTGTTGCGTTTTTAGCTTTAGCATTTGCAGCATTAGTAGAGGATAAAATCCAGAATGTAGCAAGGGTTTAGACAGGATTAATCCCTGTTATTTCAAAACCTATATGTTTATAAATCAAAAGGAAGACAAGCTAATTGGTGAACTAATAGAGTATAAATGTTTGAACCTTTAAGGTAAGTCCACTTGCAAGGTCACAAAAGACCGAAACTTGCGGTCAATGGGCTAGCCGCTACGGTTATAACCCAAGGAGCCACATTGGTGATATTCCAGGTTTGGGTCCATCATTCCCTGTAGAAAACACAATAGTGACACCTTTCTTGACAGCATGGTATGATGCAATGGCTAGACCATCATCCATGTAGTCACAGGGGATCCACCAAGAGATACTATATAACATCAACACCATCATGGACGCGGCTTCAAACCCTTTGACTATATCTGTATCATCACATTCACCTTCTAATTGGTAGGTGGCCAGCAGACCTTGTAAGCTGCAACTCGGGCTCGTGGTGAACCACCTTTAACAGTTCCCATCATGATCCCATTGATGCTCACATCAGGAACAAAGTTACCACCTGCAGTAGATAATGTGTGGCTACCGTGTCCTTCATGGTCCGCGCGCATTGTTCAGTGAGGATCAAATTTTCCATATGTAGCTTGATAACCTTTGTTATAGTACTTAGCACCAATAAGTTTACTGCAAACATCACAATATATAAATAAATATCTATAAATAACAAACAAATAAACAAACATACTAAGTAAATCATGCATGTAATTTAAAAAAAAAAAAGAACAAAGAAATCATATGTGTGACAACCGGCAATTTCAGGTCAATACCCGACCTTGACTTGATTATAATTACACCTATACCACTTGATTTTTCAATTTAAATTACATCTATTGAAGTCGTTCTATGCATTGCAAAAGTTCACGCATTACATTTCATGCATCGGTGATTCGGCGTAATTACCATTTTTACACACGCGATACAACCGGCACACACTCGAACATGGCCGTAATTCATATACATGTACTAATAAATTCATTTAGGTGTTTCAAAGTGTTTTATGTCCCATTGATCCTAAGTATGTTAGATACCAAATCAAATACATTGGGAAAAACTCAAATTTATAAATAAACCTTAACGCGTAAACTAATATTTAACCGGATAAAACGCGTATAACGCACTACTGCATATACAAGTTATTACTTACATATTATCAATATTAAAATATGTGATCTTATGTGATTTATTATAATGAATTGTATGTATTTAAAAAAAAAGTAAAAGGTAAAAATATAAAAATATAAAAATTATCCTAGTGACATAAATACCACCCAATTACCCCATATTATACAACAATTAAAAAAATCAACCCACCCCCACCCCAAAACCGTCCCCTTACCCCCCCCCCTCTTCTTGTCTTCCCCAAGCAACCTCAAAGAGGTGAACATTTCTTGTTTGACTAAAGGGTGTAGTCATGCCATTTTTGGGTGACAAGTTTTGCACTTGTTTAAAGCACCATGTTTCCCTTCCAAGAATAGCCACCTCCATCTTTCATTCACTTGACCATAGGTTTCTAGCAATACACCAAGCAAGGTGACCCAAAACATGATTTCCTCTTTATAAATAAAGGTGTATAATACACCACCACCACCACCCCAACACCTCTTCTCCTCCTCTCCCTCTCTAAAATTTCGTCCAAGGCTTCCCTACCACCACTTCATTTGATTTTCAACTTATTTTCTACAAATCTTGGGTGTTCAAGTGCTTTTGGTTGAAGATCAAGTGAGTTTTGAAGCTCCCAAGCATCCTACAACATCTTCTTCACTTTTCTTGTTGGGTTTTTCTGGTTCAAAGGATCAAGCCTTCCTTTCCTTGCATTTCAAGACTGCCATCTCTTCTCCTTGCTTGTTTAAGGTTAGCACCTTGTTTCTAATCTTCCATACATCACCATGATGTGTTCATGTTCACTAACTCATCCCAAAAGTGCTCTAACAAAGTTTAAAAGTAACAAAACATGTAAAACACTTCTGGCAGATTCATGTTCTGTGTTTTCAAGACCATAACTCGACCTAAACATGGTCAAATGAACCGTTTCTTGAGCCTAACATTAACTTTAAGATGTCTAGTTTCTAACCCATCCAACCTTGAAATTTATAGACGAGTATAACCCTTCCAAAACGTACAAACAATTAAAGTACTGACTGAATTTTTTTTTGACAGAATAATAGGGCAGAAAGAATAAGGCATAGTTATACTTAAAGTAATAAAATGAAGATTTTCTTTCTGTGGTAACTTAGCTTAAGGTGTTAGGTTTAAAAGTATATAGGCTCTACTTGTGAATGTAACTTTTGACCCCTCAAAAAGGTAAATTCCATAGACATACAGAAAAGTGCTGCACTGACATCTGTTGCTTCATGAACCATTTAGAGGCACTTAAACTTAGTTTAGGATACAGCTATACTTTTTTGGAATCCTAAGACATAGACCTAGATATGATAAAAGTATCAGATTTTATAAAATTCTTTGTATCATGAAAGGAGATGACAACCAGACCCAAGAAATTCCCTTAATGCTGTCAAATACCTATATTAGATAAAAGTAAACTTTTAGAGATATTTGGTAAAAAGGGAAACCCATACACATGGAAAGTATAATACCATATACTTAATATAAAACACCTTCAATACATTATGTATCTTTAGGAAAATAAAGATGAAGACAAGAATCTAAATAAACACATTTACAACTCGACGTGGCTAATTAGTCAAGTGACATTTCAAAACTAACTTTGTGGATGAATTATGCATGACCTCTAGGTTTAGTAATATATGACCTCATGAATATTTGTGATTTTGTTTAGGAGATTTCCTAGATCAATCATACATACAGACTATGCTAGTATTCACGCGTGCAATTGAGGTGAGTTTCACGGCCCCATTTTTACTCTTTTTCCTTTTTGGAGAGATTACATGCAAATTACTAATTTTCTTGGACATATTTACTTGTCAATGATTTCACATATTATATAAGTTGTTTACTTACCATGTGAAGTCCCCTGTTATCGAACCGTTAGTTTATTTCCCAAAGCGAGGTATTCATGGATAGTGCTATTGGGTTTGACTACCCCCGCCCGGGTTAATTACCCTAACCTTGACTGGAGGTCTAAACGGGTGCATTATTAGCCTTTCACACCCATGCTCATGGTAGGCATGGGTAGGGGCAATGTATTACAGTTACAGTCTAGCTTCGGTTGCGGTGCTTATATAATTTGTAGCATTGTGTGTACAACAATCAAATCATGAAAGTATTGTGGTCCTTTACGCTATTTACTATTACCTAACCTGTGAACTCACCAACATTATGTTACATTTTTCATGCATTTTTCTCAGGTAATTGAAAGATGCAACATTATGTTGACATTTTCGTATGCAGGTCCTCGAATTGACATTTAAAACTAACACCTTAAGCTAAGTTACCACAGAAAGAAAATCATCATTTTATTACTTTAAGCATAACTTATGCCTCATTCTTTCTGCCCTATTTATTCTGTCAAAAATTCAGGTTCAGCACTTTAATTTGTTTGTACGTTTTGGAAGGGTTATACTCGTCTATAAATTTCAAGGTTGGATGGGTTAGAAACTAGACATCCTAAAGTAATGTTAGGCTCAAGAAACGGTTCATTTGACCATGTTTAGGTTGAGTTATGGTCTTGAAAACGCAGAACATGAATCTGCCAGAAAGTGTTTTACATGTTTTGTTACTTTTTAAACTTTGTTAGAGCACTTTTGGGATGAGTTAGTGAACATGAACACATCATGGTGATGTATGGAAGATTAGAAACAAGGTGCTAGCCTTAAACAAGCAAGGAGAAGAGATGGTAGTCTTGAAATGCAAGGAAAGGAAGGCTTGATCCTTTGAACCAAGAAAAACCCAACAAGAAAAGTGAAGAAGATGTTGTAGGATGCTTGGGAGCTTCAAAACTCACTTGATCTTCAACCAAAAGCACTTGAACACCCAAGATTTGTAGAAAATAAGTTGAAAATCAAATGAAGTGGTGGTAGGGAAGCCTTGGACGAAATTTAGAGAGGGAGAGGAGGAGAAGAGGTGTTGGGGTGGTGGTGGTGGTGTATTATACACCTTTATTTATAAGGAGGAAATCATGTTTTGGGTCCACCTTGCTTGGTGTATTGCTAGAAACCTATGGTCAAGTGAATGAAAGATGGAGGCGGCTATTCTTGGAAGGGAAACATGGTGCTTTAAACAAGTGCAAAACTTGTCACCCAAAAATGGCATGACTACACCCTTTAAGTCAAACAAGAAATGTTCACCTCTTTTGAGGTTGCTTGGGGAAGACAAGAGAGGGGGGTAAGGGGACGGTTTTGGGGTGGGGGTTGGGTTGATTTTTTTCTAATTGTTGTATAATATGGGGTAATTGGGTGGTATTTGTGTCACTAGGATAATTTTTATATTTTTATATTTTTAACCTTTTACTTTTTTTTTTAAATACATACAATTCATTATAATAAATCACATAAGATCACATATTTTAATATTGATAATATGTAAGTAATAACTTGTATATGCAGTAGTGCGTTATACGCGTTTTATCCGGTAAATATTAGCTTACGCGTTAAGGTTTATTTATAAATTTGAGTTTTTCCCAATGTATTTGATTTGGTATCTAACATACTTTGGATCAATGGGACATAAAATACTTTAAACACCTAAATGAATTTATTAGTACATGTATATGAATTATGGCCAATGTTCGAGTGTGCCGGTTGTATCGCGTGTAAAAATGGTAATTACGCCGAATCACCGATGCATGAAATGTAATGCGTGAACTTTTGCAATGCATAGAATGACTTCAATAGATGTAATTTAAATTGAAAAATCAAGTGTTATAGGTGTAATTATAACCAAGTCAAGGTCGGGTATTGATCTGAAATTGTCGGTTGTCACATACTCCCCATGTTAGAAAGAATTTCGTCCCGAATTCAGTTAGGGTTGTCTGTAGATGCCAACGTTTCAAACAAGTAAGGGTAGTTGAGCTTCATTTGATCTTCACATTCCCAAGTAAATTCGTTCCCTCTTCTGGAATTCCACCGGACCTCACTATGGGAATACGGCTTCGTTTCATCTTCTTTACTTCTCGATCTAGAATCTCCACGGGCTTTTCAATAAAATGAAGTTGTTCATCAATCTGAACCTCATCGAGTGGTATAACCAGGGTTTCATCTGACAGACACTTCTTCAGATTTGACACATGGAAAGTGTCATGAACACTACTTAGTTCTTGAGGAAGTTTTAGCTTGTAAGCTACAGGACCAATCCTGGCTAGGATTTCAAATGGTCCATGTATCTAGGGTTTAGCTTACCACGTTTGCCAAAACGAATGACTCCTTTCCATGGTGAGACTTTATTAGAACCTTGTCTCCCACTTGGAATTCTAACGGTTTACGTCTCACGTCAGCATAGCTTTTCTTTTCTGACGGTCACGCGCGGCTTTGAGTCGGTTCTGAATTTGAGCGATCTTTTCCGTGGTATCGCGTATGATCTCGGGACCAGTGAGTTGACTATCGCCAACCTCTGTCCAACACAGTGGTGATCGACACTTCCTTCCATATAGTGCTTCAAACGTGCGGCTTTGATACTGGTGTGATAGCTATTATTGTAAGAAAACTCAGCTAAGAGTAGATGAGTATCCCAACGGCTTCCAAAGTCTATCACACAAGTCCTAAGCATGTCTTCTAACGTCTGAATGGTCCGTTCGCTCTGACCATCTGTTTGAGGGTGGTATGCGGTACTCATATCCAACCGGGTACCCAAGGCCTTTTGTAATGATTCCCAAAATCTCGAGGTAAATCGACTGTCTCGATCAGAGATAATGGAGATCGGTACTCCATGTCTCGAAACAACCTCCTTGAGATAAACCCTCGTCAACCTTTCCATTTTATCAGTTTCTTTAATTGGTAGGAAGTGAGCAGACTTTGTCAGTCGATCCACAATTACCCAAATGTATCACAACCGGAGGATGTCTTGGGTAGTTTTGTGATGAAATCCATGGAAATCTGCTCCCATTTCCATTGTGGAATCTCCGTTGGTGCAGTAGTCTGGATGGCTTCTGATATTCTGCCTTAACTTTTGAACACGTGAGGCACCTGCTAACATAGGTGGCAATGTCCGCTTTCATGTTAGGCCACCAGTATAGCTCCTTCAGGTCCTGATACATCTTATCAGAGCCCAGATGGATGGAGTATCTGGATTTGTGTGCGTCATTCATCACAAGATCCCTCAAGTTTCCAAAATTTGGCACCCAAATTCGATTCATGAAGTAGCGAGTTCCATTAGACTTGATCTCAAATTGTTTATCCATGCCGTGAAGGGATTCTTCCTTCAAATTTTTCCTTTAGTGCTTCAGACTGAGCATCACGAATTTGAGTAATTAAACTCGTATGAATCGTCATTCCCAACGCTTGCACCCGTAAAGTCTTGGTTCGTTCTTTCCTGCTTAGAGCGTCTGCTACAACATTTGCTTTTCTAGGATGATAACGAATCTCACAGTCATAATCGTTTAGTAACTCAACCCACCTGCGTTGCCTCATGTTTAGTTCCTTCTGATCGAATATGTGCTGGAGGCTTTGTGATCGGTGAATATAGTACATTTGGTACCATACAGGTAGTGTCGCCAAATCTTTAGTGCAAAAACAACAGCTCCTAATTCGAGGTCGTGAGTGGTGTAGTTTTTCTCATGCACTTTCAATTGTCGTGACGTGTAAGCAATAACTTTGTCACGTTGCATTAGGACACAGCCAAGTCCTTGTCGTGATGCGTCGCAGTACACCACAAAACCATCGTTTCCCTCTGGTAGAGATAGAATTGGCGCGCAACACAGTTTCTGCTTCAACAATTGAAATGCTGCTTCTTGCTTATCATCCCAATCAAACTTCTTGTCTTTCTGAGTCAGGGTTGTCAGTGGTTGGGCTATTTTGGAGAAATTTTCAATAAAGCGTCGGTAATATCCTGCCAAACCTAGGAATTGTCGCACCTCCCTACACATATCCCACATCGGCCGTGGACAGGAGAGATTCCTGGTTCATAAGGAATGTCTGGCATCTAATATCAACAACGCGTTTTGGGCGTATTGGCTGTGGATGAGAGGAAACTCCACAGTTAAGCGTGCTCAGGTGGGAGCAATCCAGGGATGGGTGACCTCCCTGGGAAGTTTTCACCCGGCAACCCAAAAGCAAATCCGTGAGCTCCTCGTGGCGAAGCGGACAATATTGTTGGTGTGAGAGGCCGGGTGTTACAGAATGGTATCAGAGCCACTCCTGTGCCGTTCGGGGTGTGGGACATACCTCATCAAGGATGGTGACTTCTCGGGCTCATCGAGGACGATGAGTCCAAACAGGGGTGCTTGTGACACCCTACACATATCCCACATCGGCCGTGGACAGGAGAGATTCCTGGTTCATAGGAATGTCTGGCCTCTAATATCAACAACACGTTTTAGGCGTATTGGCTGTGGATGAGAGGAGAACTCCACAGTTAAGCGTGCTCAGGTGGGAGCAATCCAGGGATGGTGACCTCCCTGGGAAGTTTTACCCGGCAACCAAATGCAAATCCGTGAGCTCCTCGTGGGCGAAGCGGACAATATTGTTGGTGTGAGAGGCCGGGTGTTACAATATGCTTACTTGTTGCAATGAACTAAGGTGTCATTCTCACATCCACCCTTCCACTTAGATAGAATCGGTCCATAATCGTTGCCACTAAAGCTTTTTGACTCAGGCCAAACACCTGAGAAACAAACAAACATAACCGCATATAATAAAACTATAAAATCAAGACATAAGACTCGAAACTGATCAGGAGAACACAAAATAAGTTTCCAGTGTCAAGATTGGCAATGATGATATTTTCACCAAATTTTGCTTTCGACCACAAAGAAGACGAATCGATGACGCCATTTTTTTCAAGCTGCAAGAATCCCAAGAGCGTGTTGTGTGTAAGTTTCGCGCTTTATTCTGAATCACAGTCACCACATCCGGATGCTCTACATATCACAAATGAGAATTAACTACAATTGCTAAAGATTTCAATACAATGGCTTCAAGAACATAATATGTTTTATCAGTGTGCATAAATGAACAACAGCGAAGCCGTTGAACTGTTTATTATAAGAGTATATCATGGCTTCATCTACCTTCTCTTTGCTGTTTCAAAACATAATATGTTTTATCAGTGTGCATAAATGAAGATTAAAAGTTACATATTATCTTAAGTTTTGTTTTGTATGCAGATTACCTCCCTAATATCGAACCAAGAAACTCAAAGTGAGAATCTTAGATCTGAGATGCTTCGAGTTCATGATCTTGTGCTCGCAAGTAGACGATATAAGACTGCAAAAATTGTATAATACAAACACAAAAGGGATTAATAATTAATTTACAAGAAACACCGATGAAAACTATGCAAATATGTTCATTACCTCATGTTCATCACCTGACTATTGATGAACATCAGCCAAAGCTCATACGATGACTCATTGTGTTCAATCTGGATACAAAAGCAAATATGTTTCACAAGGAAAAAAAATGAAGAAAATTATACCACAAAAATGGAGACGGTGGAGAAGCTCGCCGGCGTCGTACCGGTACCGTGGCGGCGATAATCGACGGCTCCAACTCTCGCGTGAGCTGGAAAACCATCATCTGACCATCGGACTTGTGCCCCAACTCTCGCGTGAGCTGGAAACCCTAGCCGCGCAGACGGATGCGGCAACCATGACCATCGACCTTGCTGTGGCGGCCGTTGGCGGAGGTGGTGGTTGTCTGGTGGTGGTGGATGAGTCCGTGATAAATCGAAACCCATGGGTGGAAACCATCATCAAGAGCAATAATCATGAAACCAAGCCAAATCACACCCGTGAACATGGAGGAGTCACAACCGCCTTTTAATGGTTGTTGCGAAACATTGCCAGAGAGAGTGACCGACGCCGGCGAGCTTCTCCACCGTCTCGGTCGCCGCCGCGAGCTTCTCCACCGTCTCGGTCTCCGGCGAGCTTCTCCACCATCTCCACCGGCGAGCCAACATATATCAAAGGGTTTTGGTTGTTGGGTGGGAATTTGGTGAAAGGGAGCTGCTGCTTCTCACTGATTTGAAATGAGCGAGGTTGAGGAGCGGAATTTGAATTTTGTTGAATGGAAAAGGGGTCTCAAAGCTTAAGAACTTGTACATTGTGTTTCAAGAGTTGTAAAACTCTTAAATTTAAGAGTTTTTGGTGAAATGACCATCTTGCCCTCCCCAAATACTTATTAATATAGTATAGATATATATATATACATATATATTATATTTGATATTATAATAATAATAATGATATTATTATCACTATTATTATATAATATTAATAATAATTTTATAAAAATTTATTAAACTTGGATTTAACAAAGTTTAGGGGGTTAATTTGCTAATTTGGAAACTTATTTTAAAAGGTCTCCACATGAAATAATAAACCAAGTAAAGTTGAGGGACCATTTTTGAAAATTGTTTTAAAATCCCCAACCCACCGCCCGTTTCCCGATCACCTCTCCGGCCGGTCTCCGGCGACCTCCGACGACTCCCAAACGACCACTTCTAATTGATTTTTGATCAAACAAATCACCCTGACAACATATCGTGCATGATTCGAACTCGGGGGCCACATCAATTTGAATAATGGTGTCGAATGAGTGCGATTCCCACTTCGACCAAAACTTTCGGCCGACCCACCCACGAAATAGGGCACTAAACTTAATAATAATCCAGAATAGTGGAGCACTACCAGTCATTTGATCGTTTATAAACTGACAATGAGTTTTAATTTCACTAAAACACAACGAATCACACCCATCGATCACCATCGTCTTCCTCGACCTGCAACTAAGTCAATCACTACCTGTGAGCATTATATCACGAAATTAACATAGGGCTTTTGCTCATTAGATCTCTTAGAAGCTTCCTGTATAACCAATTTTATTATCATTGTCGTTTGGATAACAATCGAATTCCACATCTGTCGTGAACCTGCAACTTACTGTTTCTTCATCGAATCAACCTTAAACAGGTAATTAAACATACCATTGAACTCGATTTTGGTTGGGGAACAAAAGCCCCAACGTCAATTTGGTTATACACATCGATTTGATGCTCAATTTGGAAACGATCGAAACTAGGGTTCTTGCGGATTGGGGATGATTGCAGGTTGTGTTTATAACAAATTGGAACCGAGAACTAATGCGGCTATAAGCCTTTGGTTCACCGGTTCACTGCCCCTTTCACATCCTTGAGGTCCCGGGTTCGAACCCGGGCAACCTCAATTAATTTTTTTAAAGACTTTCTCAATATTTAAAATATACAAAAATTCTGAAAAATTATAAAAATAAGTTTTAAAAACTTCCTTTATTTTAAAAGTTATCTAAGTAATTTTTATAAAATTTATTTATTAAAAATACCTTAATAATATTTATAAAATATTATTTATAAATATTATAAATAGCCATTTTATAAAAATAGACTTTAAATAAGGGGATAAATCACTAAATTATTATTTAGGGTCAAACATTATCTATATATCATTGTTTAAAGTATGACTATTAATATATATATATATAATATAATATATATATAAAATATATATATATATATATATATATATATAAAGGTTATTTAATGTAAGGCCCCGCTCACCGGGCACCCTACAGTCGGTCTTTCATTGCATATATTTAGATAAACAATGTATAAACAAGCTTTTAATACATGATCATAACATACGCAGCGGAATTAATAAAGAAAACATATATACATTCTCATTCATGCGTAATAGTCATTACATCATTGACACGATTACAAAATACAACTTTCTTTACACTTCCTAACCTTACTATGGTTGCTGGGGAGACACATAGAAACCCGAGATTACCTAACAATCTCGTTTATTCGAATCCTCAGCAATCATAGGGGCATACTACACTATGATTGCTGCTGATGCATATTCCTCAACAATCATAGGGTCGTACAGCGACCTCTACCGAAATAAGAAAATATATTTTTCTTCATAAAGAAGATATTAAATTCAAAATATATAAGGAGATTTCTTGAGTAATCTCGTTGATTCAGATCCTCAAGAAATCTCGTAATGGCAGGCAACGTGACTTGTTGCGTGCGTTATGGGCCCGCAACACGTGACGTTGCAGCATTACAAAATGGAGAATGCCCTCCCAAAAGAGCTGAGTAGCCGCCTCGTGCCATCCTCAGCAACACTACCTGCGATCTGGAAACACATAAAAAGTCAGCGTTGCTGAGTGAGTTCTAGCTTTATAAATAGTATATAAAAATACCCTTTTTCTGTATTATACTATACTGTACTGTATATGCGAGCACGCATCAACTGTGTGAACAAATAATGTTCGTTCTCTGTACTATAGGCCTTGTCTGTAACTTTATCTTTATGTTTCACTTTCTATGTGGACCAGTGGGCGATACCCCAACTATGTGCGCGAGGGAGAATGGATGTCGGGCCATCTATATGCTCCGAAGAGCCAACTGTGTTTCCCCCAAAAGGGCTATGTGTATTCCCTCGAAAGGCTATGCGTACTATGTACAAGGCCGACCCGAACATCCGGGGCACGTCCAAAGGTCCTGCCAATCTCAATTGATTGACCCTGTGTGCGTCAGTGGGTAGCTAGCCCGCCACACAGTTGAGCTAACGACACATAGTCGTGTAACTCCTATATGCTTGCAAGACTTGTTACTTTAATTACTGTTCCTTTCTCTTTCTTTGTTACTCTTTCTCTGTGCTTTACATAATAATTTCATTCCATATATTAAAGATCATGTATACTATGGGGGATAAGCATGCATCATATCAAGACACATTAATATTTACAATTCATCAGTGTTCACCATCTATCATGGAAACATCATAACTAGCATACATATATTACACATACACTTCTTTATCCAATCACATCAGCCCTATTCGGGCGACTGAGCATACCCTAGTCGCATGGTTTCCATGCGACTGAGTCATGCGATTGGACTTCTATGCGACTGAATCCTCAGTCGGGCGTCTGTATTACTATGCGAATGGGTCTATGCGACTAAATCCTCAGTCGTGCGTCTGTACTACTATGCGAATGGGTCTATGCGACTGAACTACTCTGCAATTGGGCTTATGCGACCGAAACCTTCGATCGCATGGCCTATCGGGCGACTGAGGCTCAATCGTGCGTTTGAACCTCAATCGGGCGATTGGACATCAACTGACACTCATTCGGCCGAATGGCCCTTCAGTCGCATAACCCTAACTGGGCAGCGACTGGAGTTCTTCAAGAACAGTAGTCGCGAACCTAAGTGCTCAGACCCACCTTAAACCCGTTTTTAACCCAAATTGACCCTCCCAAAGCTTAGGGATTCATACTAGGACATCATACAAGCATGTGCAAGTCCTATATCACACTATAATCACATTATCTATGATTTCATCAAATGGGTCAACTATACACTTTTACAAAACTAGGGTTATTATGTGATCCAGCCCCAAATCAGTTAAAACATGTAAATGAGGGGTCCTAGAACTCACATTACAGGTAGAAGTAGATGAACTTCGTCTTTGGCTATCTTCTCGACGGATTCGGAGCTCGGGCACACTTTCCCTCTCTTCTCTTCTGTTCTCTGTTGCTCACTCTCTCTCCCCGACTGAAAAATGGGAGGAGAATGGAGCTGCTCCTCTTTTATACCCACCTCTCAGTCGCATCTGGTCCAGGGGCGACTGGACCTTCAGTCGCATCAACACCATGCGATTGGACCCCCAATCGCACGTGTTCCATTCGGCTCATACTTCATTCGGGCGGTTGAGCTCCAATCGTGCGGTTGAGCTCCAATCGGCCGAATAGCCATGCGGTTGGACTTCAGTCGCATAAATCACAGGCGACTGAAGCTCAGTCGCATCACATGCTGAGAAGTCAAACTTTCGGGTGTTACAAGTCCACCCCCCTTATTTTAGGTTTCGTCCCCGAAACCTGTCATTCTTCGAACAATCGTGGGTAATGCTGCCTCATTTCTTCTTCAGTTTCCCACGTCGACTCGGATCCCTTCCTGTGCCGCCACTGTACACGCACAAGGGGAACCACTTTATTTCTCAACCTCTTCTCTTTGCGATCTATGATCGCCACTGGTTGCTCTACATAATTGAGCTTTTCTCTACCTCGATATCATCCAGTGGAACGACCATGTCTTCGTCTGCCAAACATTTCCTCAGATGAGACACGTGGAAGGTCGGGTGAATCCCACTTAGTTCATCTGGCAGATCCACCTATAGGCCACCTCCCCCACTCGAGCAACAATTCGGAAAGGGCCTATATATCGCGGACTCAGCTTACCCCGCTTTCGGAATCGAATGATCCCTTTCCAAGGTGAGACCTTCAACATAACCCGGTCTCCCACTTGGAACTCAATTGGTCGGCGTCGCTTGTCGGCATACGACTTCTGTCGGTCTTTGGCTGCCTTCATATACGCTTTAATTCTTTCGAGCTTTTCAGTCGTAGCCTCTACCACTTCGACGCTTCCCAATTCTCTCTGACCAATTTCACCCCAACAGACGGGGTCCTGCATCTTCTACCGTATAACATCTCGTAGGGCGGCATGCCAATACTAGCGTGATAACTATTGTTGTACGAGAACTCAGCTAACGGTAGATGGTCATCCCAACTTCCCCGAAGTCAATAACACATGCTCGGAGCATGTCCTCCAAGGTCTGAATGGTCCTTTCTGACTGACCATCCCGTTTCAGGATGATAAGCCGTGCTAATATGCAATCTCGTCCCCATAGCATCGTGGAATTTCTTCCAGAATTTGGATGTAACCGGGTGTCGCGATCAGACACAATCGACACCGGTACACCGTGACGAGTCACAATTTCTTTGATGAAAAGATCAGCCAACTTCTCGGACGAATATGTCTCCCGCATCGGTAAGAAGTGAGCACTCTTCGTCAATCGATCCACAATCACCCAGATCGTATCATACCCTTTAGGGGTACGTGGCAGCTTTGTGATGAAATCCATGGTGATGTGTTCCCACTTCCACTCCGGGATGTCCAAAGGTTGAATCTTTCCATACGGCTTCTGGTGCTCCGCCTTCACTTGCAAACACGTGAGGCATTTACTCACATACTCCACCACATCGCGTTTCATACCCGGCCACCAATAATCTTTCTTCATGTCTTGGTACATCTTGGTGGCGCCGGGATGAATGGAGTATCGGGACTTATGAGCTTCATCCATAATCTTCATTCGTAGATCCCCGAGACGAGGAATCCACATACGCCCAAACCGGGTCCTAACACCCGTCGTGCTCTCACCCAGTTCTGCGACCAGACCTCTCATTCGTTCAGAATTTAGATGATCTTCTTTCAGTGCTTCATCCTGGAACTCTCTGACTTGTTTCATCATGTCTGAGGTCATGATTAGGTGGTATGCTTTCACACCGAATCGGCTCGGGCCTTTCTTTTCGGCTAAGGGCATCAGCCACCACGTTAGCCTTGCCCGGTGGTAATGGATTTCACAATCGTAGTCTTTTATTAGTTCCAACCACCGTTTCTGCCTCATATTCAGATCTTTCTGCTCGAAGAAGTACTTCAAGCTTTTGTGGTCTGTGAAGATGGTGCACTTCGTCCCGTACAGATAGTGCCGCCAAATCTTTAACGCGAAAACCACAGCTGCTAGCTCCAGGTCATGAGTAGGGTAATTAACCTCATGAACTTTCAGCTGCCGGGATGCATAGCTATCACCTTTCCTCTCTGCATTAATACACACCCCAACCCCGAGTAGGAGGCATCAGAATAAACCACCAAATCTTCACTCCCCTCGGGTAACGCCAATACTGGAGCTTGGGTCAATCTCATCTTCAGTTCTTCAAACGCCTTCTCTTGAGCTTGACCCCACACAAATTTCACATCCTTTCGGGTCAACTTGGTCAGCGAGAAGCAATCTTGGAAAAGTCTTGGATGAACCTTCGGTAGTAACCCGCCAAACCCAAGAAACTACGGATCTCGGATGGCGTTTTTCGGAGACTTCCATTGCATTACTGCTTCCACCTTCGCCGGATCAACTAGAATCCCATCCGGATTTACCACGTGACCCAAGAACTGAACTTCACGCAACCAAAATGCGCACTTGGAGAACTTTGCATACAACTTCTCCCTTCTCAGTGTCTCCAGAACTTCGCGAATGTGACCGGCATGTTCAGTCTCGCTTTTTGAATAATCAAGATGTCATCAATGAATACAATCACTGATTTATCCAACATCGGCCGGCACACCCTGTTCATCAGATCCATAAAAGCAGCTGGCGCGTTGGTCAAACCGAAATGACATAACGAGGAACTCATAATGACCGTAGCGCGTACGAAAAGCTGTTTTAGGGATATCCTGCTCCTTCACCTTCAGTTGATGGTAGCCTGATCGAAGATCTATGCGTGAAAACCAACTAGCACCCTGAAGTTGATCAAACAAGTCGTCGATTCTCGGCAAGGGGTATCTGTTCTTTACTGTCAGCTTATTCAACTCGCGGTAGTCGATGCACATCCTCATACTACCGTCCTTTTTCTTTACAAACAGGACCGGAGCACCCCAAGGTGAGATACTCGGTCGAATAACCCCTTATCCAACAGCTCTTGTAACTGCTCCATCAACTCTTTCATCTCTGTCGGGGCCAATCGGTATGGTGCTTTGGCAACAGGTTGGGCGCCTGGTACTAAATCAATCTGGAACTCGATCTCTCTGTCAGGTGGCAATCCCGATAAGTCTTCCGGGAATACGTCTGGGAACTCACACACAACCGGAACATCAGACAGTTGTGGTGCTGGCTTCTCTACATCTTTCACATAACATAAATAGGCGCTACATCCACGCCTCATACATTTCCCCGCCACTGCCATTGAGATCACTTTCGGAATCGTAGTAACCCGATCCCCATAAACTGTCACTGGACTACCGTCAGGCGCTGTCAAACTGATCATCTTCTTGCGACACACAATGTTCGCCTCGAAATCTGCCAACCAATCCATTCCAAGCACCAAATCGAAACCTCCTAACGTCATCGCAAAGGGTTTAACTGGGAATTTGTGACCCTCCAGTTCTACATCGCAACCCTCAATTACCTCAGAAATCCTGGTGGTTTTACCTATAGCAGTCTCTACATCAAATGGCACATCTACACGTCTACTACTAACAGGCAATTTGGCACGAAAAGCAACAGAAATAAAACTCCTACTGGCACCCGAATCAAATAACACGGAGGCTAAAGTTTGGTTCACCAGGAACGTACCGGACACTACATCGGGATCTGTCCTCGCTCTCCTGCGTCATTGTGAATGCCCTGGCGCTTGCTTTCGGACCTTCACTACCCGTCTTCTTTACCCCTGAACCTCGCCCTAGGCTTCCTACAGTCTCTAGCGATGTGACCAGGCTGACCACACCTGAAACATACATTCATCCCCAGTCTGCATTCCCCACTGTGTTCTCTCCCGCATTTACCACACTTCTTTACTCCTGAACCCGACATGACCACCCGGCGGTCATCCACCTTCGTCTTCTTATTACTCGTCGAGGCACCCCCGACCAAACCTCTTCCCTGCCACTTCTTTCCTCACCTCCTTTTCTTACTGCCCTCAGCCTTTCCATCGCAGCCCGTTCATCGTACAGCCTACCGCTAAATCCACCGCCGACCTGAAAGTACTGGGTCGGGCAGAAATCAAATGCCACGAATTTCGGCTGGCAACCCTGATATACCGGTTAATCTTGCGGGACACCGGCGTCACTTGCTCTGGCACCAACCGTGCCATGTCGTTGAACTTAGTCGTGTTTGCTGATGGGTCATCGTACCCGCCTCTAGCTGCAGGAACTCTCTCTCTACTCTATCCATCTCACGACGAGGACTAAACTCCTCGATCACCATTCTTTTCAACTCCGACCACTTCATCTTCCAATAGCCCCGACTACCCTCGGCCTGGACAATATTGTCCCACCAACACAACGCCGTCCCCGTAAACGGTGGGTAGCAAACTTCACCTTTTTATCCTCATGGCAATCGCTGATATCAAGCCCCGCCTCCATTTCCCTCACCCATTGGTGAGCATCCGCAGCCGTTCCCGAACTATCAAATGTCGAGGCTTGCATCTCATAAATTTCCCGTAATCACAACCCCCGGGCTGTCCCCCTACCTGTTCTTCCTCCTCTTCCTCTTCGTCATCGGACAATACCGTTTCTGCCTCTGTCGGTTGCTGTCTACCAGAGGACCGTCTCCTCCCTCGTCTATCCTCCTCTCGTACTGCCTTATCGCTTCGGTCATTACAGTCGGTAAATCGTCTGCATAACCTGGTGTACTTCCTCAATCACTGCCTCTTTTACCGAGGCTCTCAACTGGCGCTTTCGTCTGTCTCTTCCTGGTGAGGAATCTCGTTCTCCTCACGAACTACTTTCTTTCTCTTTCTAAGTCTTCCTCGCGTGATACCGGCTCATCCCCACGTTCACCATCACGGGAAGCATCAGATGATCTATCACCGACCATCTTCTATCACACTGAAAGATTAAAACACCAACACGGTCATTCAAGGAAATAGCTCATTTTATGTCAAGTATACTAAGTCCCTAATTACAGTGGCCAGTTGTGATTAGCCACTACTCTACTCTTCGTACCCGAGCATCACCTATCCTGACTACATTAGTATCTCAGTCTAACATACACATAATTCACATCACATGCGCACATACTTTGGTTAACTTTAAGAAAATACCTGATGGCACGCAGCTACTCAGATGGCATTCTCATCCTCCCTGTCCCATTCTCAGTTTAAGTTTAGGTTTATTAGGAAAATTTACCCATTTTACTTAAACTTGCTCTGATACCACTTGTAAGGCCCCGCTCACCGGGCACCCTACAGTCGGTCTTTCATTGCATATATTTAGATAAACAATGTATAAAACAAGCTTTTAATACATGATCATAACATACGCAGCGGAATTAATAAAGAAAACATATATACATTCTCATTCATGCGTAATAGTCATTACATCATTGACACGATTACAAAATACAACTTTCTTTACACTTCCTAACCTTACTATGGTTGCTGGGGAGACACATAGATAACCCGAGATTACCTAACAATCTCGTTTATTCGAATCCTCAGCAATCATAGGGGCATACTACACTATGATTGCTGCTGATGCATATTCCTCAACAATCATAGGGTCGTACAGCGACCTCTACCGAAATAAGAAAATATATTTTTCTTCATAAAGAAGATATTAAATTCAAAAATATATAAAGGAGATTTCTTGAGTAATCTCGTTGATTCAGATCCTCAAGAAATCTCGTAATGGCAACGTGACTTGTTGCGTGCGTTATGGGCCCGCAACACGTGACGTTGCAGCATTCAAAATGGAGAATGCCCTCCCCAAAAGAGCTGAGTAGCCGCCTCGTGCCATCCTCAGCAACACTACCTGCGATCTGGAAACACATAAAAAGTCAGCGTTGCTGAGTGAGTTCTAGCTTTATAAATAGTATATAAAATACCCTTTTTCTGTATTATACTATACTGTACTGTATATGCGAGCACGCATCAACTGTGTGAACAATAATGTTCGTTCTCTGTACTATAGGCCTTGTCTGTAACTTTATCTTTATGTTTCACTTTCTATGTGGACCAGTGGGCGATACCCCAACTATGTGCGCGAGGGGAGAATGGATGTCGTGCCATCTATATGCTCCGAAGAGCCAACTGGTTTCCCCCAAAAGGGCTATGTGTATTCCCTCGAAAGGGCTATGCGTACATGTACAAGCCGACCCGAACATCCGGGGCACGTCCAAAGGTCCTGCCAATCTCAATTGATTGACCCTGTGTGCGTCAGTGGGTAGCTAGCCCGCCACACAGTTGAGCTAACGACACATAGTCGTGTAACTCCTATATGCTTGCAGACTTGTTACTTTAATTACTGTTCCTTTCTCTTTCTTTGTTACTCTTTCTCTGTGCTTTACATAATAATTTCATTCCATATATTAAGTTATCATGTATACTATGGGGGATAAGCATGCATCATATCAAGACACATTAATATTTACAATTCATCAGTGTCACCATCTATCATGGAAACATCATAACAGCATACATATATTACACATACACTTCTTTATCCAATCACATCAGCCCTACTCGGCGACTGAGCATACCCTAGTCGCATGGTTTTCCATGCGACTGAGTCATGCGATTGGACTTCTATGCGACTGAATCCTCAGTCGGGCGTCTTAACTATGGGCGAATGGTCTATGCGACTAAATCCTCAGTCGTGCGTCTGTACTACTATGCGAATGGGTCTATGCACTGAACTACTCTGCAATTGGGCTTATGCGACCGAAACCTTCGATCGCATGGCCTATCGGCGACTGAGGCTCAATCGTGCGTTTGAACCTCAATCGGGCGATTGGACATCAACTGACACTCTTCTCGGTGGGCCGAATAGCCCTTCATCGCATAACCCTAACTGGGCAGCGACTGGAGTTCTTCAAGAACAGTAGTCGCGAACCTAAGTGCTCAGACCCACCTTAAACCCGTTTTAACCCCAAATGACCCTCCCAAAGCTTAGGGATTCATACTAGGACATCATACAAGCTGTGCAAGTCCTATATCACACTATAATCACTTATCTATGATTTCATCAAATGGGTCAACTATACACTTTTACAAAACTAGGGTTATATGTTGATCCAGCCCCAAAATCAGTTAAAACATGTAAATGAGGGGTCCCTAGGATCACATTACAGGTAGAAGTAGATGAACTTCATCTTTGGCTATCTTCTCGACGGATTCGGAGCTCGGGCGCACTTTCCCTCTCTCTCTTCTGTTCTCTGTTGCTCACTCTCTCCCTCCCCGACTGAAAAATGGAGGAGATGGAGCTGCTCCTCTTTTATACCCCCCTCTCGTCGCATCGGTCCGGGGCGACTGGACCTTCAGTCGCATCAACACCATGCGATTGGACCCCCAATCGCACGTGTTCCATTCGGCTCTACTTCATTCGGGCGGTTGAGCTCCAATCGTGCGGTTGAGCTCCAATCGGCCGAATAGCCATGCGGTTGGACTTCAGTCGCATAAATCACAGGCGACTGAAGCTCAGTCGCATCACATGCTGAGAAATTCAAACTTTCGAGTGTTACATTTAAAACTTGTATTTAAACTTTAATGTTTCCTTTTTTATTTCTCTAAATTAAAATAATCAAATAGTATATTTCACTTTCATGGGATCACAACATAACCGTTTATATCATTTTATTTAAATTAGATATTAAAACCCCCAAATATCAAATGAAATCCTAATCCTCGATTTAACGTTAATCGTATTATTAAACTCAAATCTTGTAACATATACATATATCTATTTGTGTGCGTGTTGCGCGTCAAACCGAACCGACCCGAATCCGACCAATGTATCTATTCGCGTTGAACACATTTTAAAAACTTAATTACGATTAATAATAGGTGTTGATCTTGTTTGATCGTGCATTGCCATCATTCTTTGAAGCTCTGTTCATTTCATTACATCTGTTCAAGGTGAGTTTTACGGCCCCATTTTACTTTCTTTCCTTTTTGGGGAGAAAACATGCAAATCCTATTTTTGTTATGGTTGCCAGTATTATTGATATCGCCTGTTATGTTAGTGGAAACGCATTTGAAAGTCCTTACAGTATCAAACCATTAGTAATGGATTAGCGAGGTAATTTTGAGTAGTACTACTGGGTTTGACAAACCCCGCCCGGGCTAGTCGCGCTAGCTTGATTGGAGGTCGAACGGGTGCTAAATTGACCTAACGATTGCCACGGTCGGTTAAGACGTGGTGGAAAGGAACTAAACACACACAGTCAGCTTCGGTTTGAAACACTAACTAACTTGTTTATAGGCTCGCTACCTATCGATATGCTTAATTACTATACCATTCGAACAAACAGTTACAAACATTCAAACAGTTACAAACATTTTTATCTGTGATAAAACCTGTGAACTCACCAACTTTATGTTGACACATTTTAGCATGTTTTTCTCAGGACACAGGAACGCTTAAGCTCATGACGCACGATTAAGAACGCACTCAGGACATTCATTCATCAGTTTCATTTAGTTGCATTGAAATTTTTTTGGCGTAGCATTTTCAGACTTTCAGTATTGTTTATTATTTCATTTATTTGCTTCGGCACTGTTATTCATTTCTTTTATGTACTCTGGTTTAAGTCAAACGTTTATTTTTAAACTCATATAGTGTCGTTTGATATGACCGTGTCTAAAATCCTGGTATGTCACACGCCTAACGGTAAAACCCCGTTTGTGGAAATTGAGGGTGTGACAGATTGGTATCAGAGCCACTGGTTATAGAGAACTAGGATTGCATTTGCATCTAGACTATAGCCTTAGACACAACACTAGTACTGCACAGACACTCTTATATGATTGCAACTATTGTACGAACATTCTCCTGGCATGCTAACATTATATTACTGAACGATCAAACATTACCCATTTGTGTGACACATAGACACCTGTATCCTGGATTTCCTGGGAAAAGGCCTTCGGGCTAAGGCAAGCATATCGTATAAATCTCATTGCGAGACCAGTTATGCTTACCTGGGGATTTTTGGGATGAGTGATAAACTATGGTCAACATACACAAGTTTCTAAGGCGAATGGGTCAATTTACCTTGACATCTTTTAATACTAAATCCGACCCTAACATGGTTATGCCTGAAATCCTGAAAGGATGAAGGATAGGCAACCATCATAAAACATATAGTGCTTATATGCTTGGAGTTTACTTGTTACTATATACTACTATTGGAATACTAATGGACATAAGGGCATTACATGAACCATGCATGATGAGTGGTTGACAATACTATTATGTTACCTTGGGGTAAGTGGAGCTAGGGTGACCATGCAAGGTAAATTACCATTACGGGTGCACACGTAATTGCAATTTGCACTGCATGAGAAGCTTGGCAAATCTTACCATGAGGTAACAGTCAGGAGTATCACAAGTTCTCTATTCTATACCCTAGGGTGCTAGGATCATAATTCTAGTAAGACCTTGTTAAGGGTAACAAACATTACTAACACTTGCTATTACTTAAGTCCTGTCCTACTTAGAGCCTTCCTGGTATTTCCAATCATGACATTGACCTTATCCTTTATGAGACATTCCTCCACTTAACATTTTAGTAACTAAGGAACTGATTGAATGCTTAGAATGAAAGTGGACTACAAGAAATGTATAGGAATGATGATACTCTCCACACATACAGTACGTTACTCTTTGAAATGATGCTAAGGAAAATTAGGATGTCATGTAACTGGTTTAAGAGTCATTCAAGGTATATCGTGGATGTGATGGGAACGCTGCGGGGAACCCTATATATAAGCATCACCGGTATACTAAGAATGTGCATAAACTGGGCTACGTAAGGATCTTGATGGACCGAAGCATGGGTTATTGGAACTTGATGAGTGGAAATCATACGTATATCTTAAAGTGACCAGGTTTACACGTATACTAAAGTTTACATGTTTACACTTTTCTATTAGAAGATGCCGCCTCGAAGAGTCACATGTAGTATGCATAATGGGATTAGGTGTACAACAATATACATGTGAATACTTTAAGTACCTTATTGGTTATGGTTACATAGCCTGTCTTACAAGCTATCTATGGTATACTTAAGAACGTTGTGGGCATTATACCACATATTAGTACTTTGAGATAAGTTCAAAGCCTTGGTGATTGAGCACTATTACCTAAGGAATGAAATGCAAAAGTTAGAATTGTAATTCTAAAATCATGCAATGGTAGGGTTAGGTCGTGCTCTTTATACTGACAAACTCCATGAATTGACAAAGCTGATGTCATACCTTATGACATTAGACCAAATAGAATTAAGACATTAGACCAAATAGAATTAAGGAGGACACTGGGAAAATCTAGTGAGTAGTAGAAAGAAGTTGGAGGGTCGAACAAGCAATCTAGCGGTAAGGTAGACAAGAATGCCAATGTTATGAACCTAGCTATGTTAGTTGATGCGATTAAGCTAGCATGCGTTAAACGGGGGACATTAAGAAGGTTAGAGTTCCGACCATTACCATCAGTGTGCCCTAGGTCGATTAGGACCCCAGGACAAGTTAGAAACAAACAGAATTAGGAAATGGCTATAACTAGAAAGTAAGAATAGTTAAATTATGGAAATAAAGGTAATATAAATCATGGTAATACATCACGCGATCATACGTTTACAAATAAAGCATAGAAAGATTCCGGTTGTCAGAGTTCGGTGGAACTCCCGGCGTGGTCCTGAGTTCACTCGGGAACGAGAGGACGAAATGATGCGCAAGTATCCTAACCTGTTCAAGAATGTTACCAGAACATCTTAATTTTCGGGACGAAAATTCCTCTAACAGGGGGATGATGTGACAACCCGGAAAAATTTCGTTAACAATATATATATATATATATATATATATATATATTTGATATTATAATAATAATAATGATATTATTATCACTATTATTAATAATATATTAATAATAATAATTTATAAAAATTTATTAAACTTGGATTTAACAAAGTTCAGGGGGTTAATTTGCTAATTTGGAAACTTATTTTAAAAGGTCTCCACATGAAATAATAAACCAAGTAAAGTTTAGGGACCATTTTTGAAAATTGTTTTAAAAACCCCAACCCACCGCCCGTTTCCCGATCACCTCTCCGGCCGGTCACCGGCGACCTCCGGCGACTCCCAAACGACCACTTCTAATTGATTTTTGATCAAACAAATCACCCCGACAACATATCGTGCATGATTCGAACTCGGGGGGCCACATCAATTTGAATAATGGTGTCGAATGAGTGCGATTCCCACTTCGACCGAAACTTTCGGCCGACCCACCCACGAAATAGGGCGCTAAACTTAATAATAATCCAAAATAGTGGAGCACTACCAGTCATTTGATCGTTTATAAACTGACAATGAGTTTAATTTCACTAAAACACAACGAATCACACCCATCGATCACCATCGTGTTCCTCGACCTGCAACTAAGTCAATCACTACCTGTGAGCATTATATCACGAAATTAACATAGGGATTTTGCTCATTGGATCTCTTAGAAGCTTCCTGTATAACCAATTTGATTATCATTGCCGTTTGGATAACAATCGAATTCCACATCTGTCGTGAACCTGCAACTTACTGTTTCTTCATCGAATCAGCCTTAAACAGGTAATTAAACATACCATTGAACTCGATTTTGGTTGGTGAACAAAAGCCCCAACGTCAATTTGGTTATACACATCGATTTGATGCTCAATTTGGAATCGATCGAAACTAGGGTTCTTGCGGATTGGGGATGATTGCAGGTTGTGTTTATAACAAATTGGAACCGAGAACTAATGCGGCTATAAGCCTTTGGTTCACCGGTTCACTGCCCCTTTCACATCCTTGAGGTCCCGGGTTCAAACCCGGGCAACCTCAATTAATTTTTTTAAAGCCTTTCTCAATATTTAAAAATATACAAAAATTCTAAAAAATTATAAAAATAAGTTTTAAAAACTTCCTTTATTTTAAAAGTTATCTAAGTAATTTTTATAAAATTTATTTATTAAAATACCTTAATAATATTATAAAATATTATTTATAAATATTATAAATAGCCATTTTATAAAAATAGACTTTAAATAAGGGGATAAATCACTAAATTATTATTTAGGGTCAAACATTATCTATATATCATTGTTTAAAATATGAATATTAATATATATATATATATAAAGGTTATTTAAAACTTGTATTTAAACTTTAATGTTTCCTTTTTATTTCTCTAACTTAAAATGATCAAATAGTATATTTCACTTTCATGGGATCACAACATAACCGTTTATATCATTTTATTTAAATTAGATATTAAAACCCCCAAATATCAAATGAAATCCTAATCCTCGATTTAACGTTAATCGTATTATTAAACTTAAATCTTGTAACATATACATATATCTATTTGTGTGCGTGTTGCGCGTCAAACCGAACCGACCCGAATCCGACCAAATGTATCTATTCGCGTTGAACACATTTTAAAAACTTAATTACGATTAATAATAGTGTTGATCTTGTTTGATCGTGCATTGCCATCATTCTTTAAAGCTCTTGTTCATTTCATTACATCAGTTCAAGGTGAGTTTTCACGGCCCCATTTTACTTTCTTTCCTTTTTGGGGGAGAAACATGCAAATCCTATTTTTGTTATGGTTGCCAGTATTATTGATATCGCCTGTTATGTTAGTGGGAAACGCATTTGAAAGTCCTTACAGTATCAAACCGTTAGTAATGGATTAGCGAGGTAATTTTGAGTAGTACTACTGGGTTTGACAAACCCCGCCCGGGCTAGTCGCGCTAGCTTGATTGGAGGTCGAACGGGTGCTAAATTGACCTAACGATTGCCACGGTCGGTTAAGACGTGGTGGAAAGGCACTAAACACACACAGTCAGCTTCGGTTTGAAACACTAACTAACTTGTTTATAGGCTCGCTACCTATCGATATGCTTTAATTACTATACCATTCGAACAAACAGTTACAAACATTCAACAGTTACAAACATTTTTATCTGTGATAAAACCTGTGAACTCACCAACTTTATGTTGACACATTTTAGCATGTTTTCTCAGGACACAGGAACGCTTAAGCTCATGACGCACGATTAAGAACACACTCAGGACATTCATTCATCAGTTTCATTTAGTTGCATTGAATTTTGTTTTGGCGTAGCATTTTCAGACTTTCAGTATTGTTTATATTTCGTTTATTTGCTTTCGCACTGTTATTCATTTCTTTTATGTACTCTGATTTAAGTCAAACGTTTATTTTTAAACTCATATAGTGTCGTTTGATATGACCGTGTCTGAGATCCTGGTATGTCATACGCCTAACAGTAAAACCCCGTTTGCGAAAATTGAGGGTGTGACATGACACTACCAATTGTTCAATTTCTTTTTATCCAGAGTTATGCCAATAACGTATACGTGCAAGAAAATACAAGAAATACATTTCAAATTGCACAACAATCTGCCAAACATTACGATGAATGACCATTAATCATCACAAGTATTTGAACGGCATTGGAAATAATATATATGAACTTACAGTGACTCCAAACAAATTTTACAAAATACTAATTTTCATAGTCCTAGTGAACATTACGCACCTTCGAAAAAATTAAATCACAATTATATTTTGTTTTTGGTTTAAAAATAATAACATGAAAACAACATTAGCGTAACAACTTCCCATAACGGAGAAATAGTTGGTCCTCTGATATGCATATTCGTCACTATCAACGGATCTCAAGTATATTAAGTTAAACCAATCAAGTGGAAGAATCATTCACGGATCAGTACACATCAACTCCTCTGTTCTATGCATCTCTTCTAATTGTCAGATCATCAGTCTATTTGTTCATACCCGTACATGCTATAAAAAAACATTTTTATATCAAATACAATTTAGAGCGAAACTCTTCACAAAATCAAAAAGTATGTTAAAAACAAACTAAAACTTTTTTTCTTTTTAAGAAGTTCTTTATGGCCAAAAGAAATTAAATTATTAGGAAAAACAAAAACGATATCAAAAAGATTTCAAAAATTTTGCCATGATAAATTTAATTAGGAAAAACATTTATCAAGTTTTTTTATGATTTCTTAATAACATATTTTAAATAGAAAATACATTTATGCAATACAATTAGGAGGGAGAAAAAAAGGTTTAAATAATATCCATTTTGATAAATATTTTTAAAAACCATCCGTTTTAGTAAATAACTTTTCCAACAACTATTTTGGAAAAAACTAGAATAATATTGTGCTATGAATTCCATCAAAATACTAAATTATAATTTTCCAAAAACATAAATAAATATTTCCCTTTTGCTTGCGTTACAGTCTGATGAGTTAGAATGGCATCAACATCATACTCTATTTTAATACACGTTTTTTTTTACAATTAACGTTTTAGAACCGTATAAACTCAAAATCTACATAGAAATAATTTATCTTCTACAATGATAATATTAGGCCGCGGAACATTAGGCAAATCTAAAATCAGGTAAATGAACATTCATTTCAGAACAATAATAAGTTAACAACAATGAGAACGGTTTTTTCTATTTATTTTTTCACATGTATCTGTTGAGAACTATAGGAACTGACGGAACTAGAAATTATTTTCTACGGGGTCACTATTTTTTGGTAATTAGATTTCTAATGAAACAACATCAAATTTTTCAGGTTGTCAAATTGGGTCAGGTCGAGTCAGAATAGATTGAACCATCTTTCAAGTAGGGTATGGTCGGTTCAATTTTCAACTAGAACCACTAG
The DNA here is from genome assembly GCA_024085815.1 of Flaveria linearis. Taxonomy (NCBI): domain Eukaryota; kingdom Viridiplantae; phylum Streptophyta; class Magnoliopsida; order Asterales; family Asteraceae; genus Flaveria; species Flaveria linearis. Next base: position 10,366,699 of record CM044017.1, on the reverse strand, counting down.
AATTAATAATCAAAATTAACGACTATAATCACTAAAGTTTCTACTAATTAAAATCGCTAATAGCAGTCAAGGATTGATCCGATTAAAGCAAATATCTTAGAATCATATTTTTTAGACATAGCTATACGTGAGAATGAGAAATCTTCTGAAACTTGAAACAAATAAAGGTAAATATCCTAGAATTATTAGTACACTTTTAAATAAGATCATATCCAACCCTAATCAAATCAATAATAATAATAATAATAATAATAAATCACACTTAGCTAGTTTTACTTACATCTTTAATAATCCAAAGTGGGAAAGAAATCAAGAATCACCTTCAATCTCCTTCCTAAATCGTAATAAAATCAACACAAGCAACCTTCAAGGAGACTCCAATTTATAAACTTGAAAACTCAAACTTTAAGTTAAACATCTATCATTTCCTATCCTGGTTCTCTCATTCCCAAATCCTCAATCAAACACTCTTAAATAATTAAAAATAAATTACACATGTTTTTTACTCCCTATGTTTCATGAGATTAACATATCTTTTGTAGATCTAATCATGTTATCATCACTCCCGATGATAAGCATGTCATTTACATAAAGGCATAATATCACATAACCCCTTGGTGTATTTTTCACATATACACATTTGTCACACTCATTGATTTTAAAACCAGAATCAAGCATGGCTTGATCAAACTTTTGGTGCCATTGTTTTGGAGCTTGCTTCAAACCATACAAGGACTTGACAAGTTTGCACACTTTGCCCTCATGGCCAGGAGAAGAGAAGCCCTCAGGTTGCTCCATATGAATTTCCTCATCTAAATCCCCATTTAGAAAAGCGGTTTTTACATCCATCTGATATACTTCTAAATTCTACAAAGCCGCTATTGCAAGCACCAACCTGGTAGAGGTTATTCGAGTGACAGGCGAGTAAGTATCAAAGTAGTCTAGACCTTCCTTTTGTCTATACCCTTTGATCACTAGTCTTGTCATGTACTTATCAGTTGAGCCATCAGCTTTCATCTTCCTCTTGAATATCCACCGATATCCAAGTGCTTTACAACCTGGTGGAAGATCTACTAGCTCCCAAGTATGATTCTGCAAAATAGAATCTATTTCATTTTTATGGCTTCTTTCCATTGAGGTCCTTCTGAAGAAGTTACAGCTTCTTGATTGGTTTTAGGCTCACCTTCAACCATATAAGTAAGAAAGTCAGGGCCAAAGGATTTTTCAATCCTTTGTCTTTTGTTTCTTCTTGGCTCTACTTTTTCAGCCTCTGATTGTTCTTTTCCATCAACAATCTCATCAACCGAATTTGATGAACCCGCCTTATCTTGAGATAAACAAAGAAACACATCTTCAAAGAAAGATGCATTAATTGACTCCATTATCGTGTCTTTATGTATCTCGGGATTTTTCGACTCATGTACCCTAGAAACCGGTATGCCTTACTATGCTCGGCATATCCTATGAATACACAATCCACAGTTTTGGGTCCTATCTTTTGAACCTTTGGTGGTGGCACTACCACTTTGTCTAAACACCCCCATACTTTCAAGAATTTGTATGATGGTTTTCTGCCCATCCATAACTCGTAAGGTGTAACATCCTTATTCTTAAAAGGAATTTTGTTCAAAAGATAAGTAGCTGACAAAACAGCCTCCCCCCACATATCCTTGCTCATCCCGAAACTTATCAACATGGCATTCATCATTTCTTTTAGGGTACGATTCTTTCGTTCAGCAATGCCATTTTGTTGTGGAGTATAAGGAGCAGTATACTCATGTATAATTCCATTTGAGCACAAATTTCAACAAATGGTGAAACATATTCACCACCTCGGTCACTCCTTAAAACTTTTATCTTTTTGTTAAGTTGATTCTCAACTTTTGTTTGTACAAAATAAATTTGTCTATTGCTTCATCCTTACTTTTCAGCAGGTGTACACAACAATATCTTGTACAATCATCAATAAAGGTGATGAAATATTTGTTTCCACCACGTGTGGGAATCGACTTAAAGTCACAAATATCGGTGTGAGTCAAGCCCAAGGGTTCAGTTGTTCTTTCAACCGATTTAAACGATGATCTTGTTTATTTGACTTCAACACATGTTTTACATTTTGAGTTTGATTCAAAAGAAAACGATGGAATGTGATCTAGTTTAATCAATCGACGTATTGAATTAAAATTTACATGACCAAGACAACCATGCCACAAATCACACGACTCAATCATATGAGCAGAAGAACTAGATTTATTCATATCTTTCTTGATAGCAGTTACATTAAGTTTAAACATACCATTTTGGGCATAGCCCTTTCCAACAAACATTCCACATTTTGACAAAACAAAATTATCACTTTCAAAAACTAACCTAAAGCCAAACTTGCTAAGCAACCACCCGGATACAAGGCTCTTACGTAAATCTGGAACATAAAGAACGTTGCTTAAAGTGAGCTCCTTCCCCGAAGTCCACTTCAAGATTACTTCGCCTTCACCCTTGATGTCGGCTGTTGCTGTATTTACCATGTACAACTTATCATCACCCTTCAATTCTTTAAACGTATTAAAAAGAGTCTTATCGGGACAAATATGGCGAGTAGCCCCAGTATCCACCTACCAACCCTTAGGATGGTTAGATACCATGTTCACCTCTTCCTTCATTGTTGTGAGATCCGAGATCATGGTAATAAGAGGCATCCCATCATCTATTATCATTGTGTTGTCACGTTTTGGTGCCTTACATTGATCGGCACGGTGACCGGCTTCACCACAATTGTAGCATTGCCCTTCAAAGGGAGCCACCTTCTTCTTCACACCACCTTTCCGAGGTCCAAGGTCCGTAACCTTACCCTTCCTCGGTTTTTGTTATTAAACTTTTTTCCTCCCCAGGAGGATTGACCATGTTCAACCAAGTTTGCCTTAGCAAGTGGTTGAATTTGAGTCCCCTTGTGTGCCATACGGTTGTCCTCCTCAATTCGAAGACGAACCACTAGGTCTTCAATTGTCATCTCCTTTCGTTTATGTTTAAGATAATTTTTAAAATCCGACCAACTAGGAAGCAATTTTTCAACCATAGCGGCCACTTGAAATGTTTCACTTAAAATCATTCCTTCTGAGGCAATATCACTGAGTATAACCTGTAACTCCTGGACTTGACTGATCACAGTCTTGGAATCAACCATTTTATAGTCCAAGAAACGGGCGATCACAAATTTCTTCGTGCCGGCATCCTCCGTCTTGTATTTGCGTTCTAATGAACCCTATAATTCTTTGGCAGTGGTTATTTTGAAATACACGTTATACAAAGTGTCCTCAAGCCCGTTCAACACATAGTTGCGGCACAGATACTCGGAATGCTTCCAAGCATCAACTGCACTCACTGCTTGAGCATCGGCCCCTTCAGCAAGTGTAGGAGGAGACTCAGTCAAGAACCTCGTAAGGTTCAAGGTAGTCAAATAGAATAACATCTTTCGTTGTCATCTCTTGAAACTCAAACAAGAGAATTTTTCTGGTTTTTCAACATGGCTGGCCACAGCCCGGGCAGTATCGGAACCAACCAATGGTCCCATAATGGTGTTAGAAGTAGTAGATGTAGTAGAAGCATAAGCCATTTCTGAAAAATATAGTAGAAACAGATTTCGGGCCACCCAGGTGAATCTCGTCTGTCTCCCAGGGTACAACAGCCGGAGCAGAAGTCCTGCCGGAGCTAGCCTAGCACCCGAAACAGCTACCTGAAATGAGAGTACGAAGTTGCGAGAAAGCTGGAAATTCTTCTTACTGTGTGTTGTGGAACATGTAATCAACCAAGCCTGCACAATGCACCAGGTCTGGATATATGCTGTGAATTCTGAGACAGTTAGAAACTGAAGCATCCCTTAGTTATTACTGAGTTATTAATAAGGACGTGAACAGACTGTCTGTTGATGCGAGCGAAATGCAAAGTGCGCCATCAAAGCGCCATATTGCGCCCATCGCCCTCGTCCCGAGCCTGTGCCCGTGCGCGTTGGGTGCTTCGCACCCTTGTGCTTGACCTTGGGTGTCCCTCAACATATGTGGGAACACAATCTCTTGAAAAGTCCCACTTATAAACTAATTTATAGTTTACCATTCCATCAATGTGGGACAACAACTTCCACTTAGTTTTTCACAGCTTTTGTGTTTCAACAACACAACTTCGAGCATCGATATCTCATTCATCCTGGCTCTATTTTGGACACAGTTTAGTTCGTTGTGTTCCTCTCACTTAGAAGAACACATACGAAATGGTTTGGTAATTAGTTGCAACAAATACAATTAATTCTTAATGTCCGAAAATGAGTGAGAAATCAAATTTTCCTCACTAAATTTCCAACAATTGAATCACTTCAAATTGAATTCTAAAAACAATATAAGATTGGCATAAACTTATAGGTCAAAGAAAGAAACCTGAATGGTTGTCGAGTTCCGGTTGCCGGAGCCCAGAGAAATGGTCGCCAGCTGGCTATCGGTCGGTGTCAAGGACTCAAGGAGGAGTGTCGATGGCGGCTAGAGGTGGGAACTTTCAACCCAACTGCAGGACAGAAGCTACAGTGATGGGAGTGTGGGTTTTGGGTTAGGGTTAAAAGAATAAAAGGTAATTAAAATGAGGGTATAAAGGTAATTTTACAAATTTAAAAGGAGTGTAAAAAAACACTTTGCAAGGCTTGAACTTGTTACCTCCTTTGAAGCTAGCCACACGGACAAATAAAACAAACCACTTATTGTTATATTTTGAAATTGATAATAATAAAGGGTTCACCTCCAGAAAAACTATGGGTTCACCCAAAAATTTGGTATTATACGATTCACTACTAGCTCAAAAATCAATGGGGTCACTTGACCCCGTTCACCGAAGGGTAGTTCCGTCCCTGATAGTAGGAACTATATTTTTTCACGTACACTTTTAGAATTGAGTATTTTAAAAAAACACTATGATATTTATTGTTTATTTGTCTAAACATCTCATTCTTTATTTTCATCCTTATAATTACACTAAAATCACTACTTCTTCTCTTTCCTTTCAATTAAATAATATATTTTTATATCTTTTTCATTATCTTTTCTCTATCATCCACTCACAACCACTTTTAAAAATATTAAAAAATTTATAAGAGTTAAACAGTGAATCCTTAAATTTATAGATAAACAATAATATTTTCTCTTTCAACCACCAAAACCATTTCATAAAATTTAAGAACTCTCACTCATATAATTTTAAGAAATAGGTTGTGAATGCTTTAAATGAATATATATACGTACCCTATATGTGTCACACCCTCAATTTTCACAAACGGGGTATTACCGTTAGGCGTGTGACTTCCAGGATCTCAGCCACTAGTTACACCAAACGACACGTTAATTATAAAACATAATTTATTTTTAGAGTTTTATATTACCAAAAACTAAAAATTTTAATGTAAACAAAACAGAAGTTGCGGAAGCATGGTAAATTGTAATTATTCAAATGGCGCAACACGCGCAAACCGAGTAAATGAAATTTACTGAAAAATGTTAAATAAGTCACGTGAGATAATAAATGCATGAATGAATGCTCCTAATCGTGCGCGTCTTGTGAACCTGAAAGAAACATGCAAAAGTGTCAACACAAGGTTGGTGAGTTCACAGGTTTTGATAAATAGAACATAAAGTAAACCGATACAGTAAATAAAGTAATATCAGTAGATAGCTAGTCTACTTAACCAGTTACTAAGTGTATGAAGTTCGCAACCGAAGCTGACAATGTAAATGAACGCCTCGGCTGTGTATACCAGGTCACAGCAACAGCAATTAGGTCAATTAAACACCCGTTTGACGAACGTTGTGCTAGCGCGACTAGCCCGGGTGGGGTTTGTCAAACCCAGTAGATCTACTCAGAATTACCTCGCTATACTACATACATTAACGGTTCGAGAATGAGGACTTAAGTGGTATCACACTAGTAAACAAGTGATATTATAGTAATACTGATCAATGAAAATGAATTTGTTTCCACGTTTCTTTCACCCCAAGAAAACAGTTAAAAGCGGGGCTGAGAACTCACCTTAAATGCACAGCAACAGTAAATGAAAGCACAAAGATTAAAGTTCCCTGTTAACCTGAACGTCATTTAATATATATATTAATATTAAATATTAATTATTTACAATGAGTAGTACGGTTTCGCGTTCACGGTTCGGTTACGGTGTCGGTTGTCAATGTTTTCCATTTACACGCAAGCACACTCACAGGCATCAACACCACAAAACACACTCACCAGACACACATATTTTATGCAAAAATTATATGTTACAAGGCTTTTTATAAAGAAAAGATGTTTCATTTATATATGTTGAATGAATGAATAATCATAACTCACACACCATATATAATATTATATATCCATACGTTGCACATAAAAAGAACACACACTCATGCTCCTAAATCACAACAAAACACACACACGTGGGCGCATGGTGCACTCCATGCGCCTACATGCAAACATTTACATATACACCCACAATTGAAATCCTTCGTGCGCCCACAAGGAACCCAAAGGGGTCTCATGCGCCTAACTTACTAACACATGCAGCCACCTCATGCATTCCACTTTTATTAACACATATACTATTTAATTAAACCCACTCACATATGTATGCCTGCATCTTAATTCGTTTCTGCCAACATCTTTCACATCCATAATTATGGATGTATACACACCCACAGGCGCATACAAACACACACATACATTTACACACACAAGATTCATACATACACATCCACTGCTTCCCAAACAAAAGCACACAATATATACATAAATTGCAGAAGCACGTATGCATTCATACGGAGAACATATACATATATACATATGCAACGCATATACGCAGAACACATACAAGCACACCGCAATCAAACCCGCACACAACATAATGCCCCGCACACAACATAATGCCCCGCACAACCACTGAAAGCATACATACACACACTTAAGGCAAGTTATACGCGTGAGATCGAACCCCAAACCGCGACCAATGCTCACAGTCGACGACCGAGCCGTAGTCGAAACCGTACGAGTGAAACGAAAGGAGGAAACATACCGTACGTTTGTATTTCACGGTTGCCGGTTCTCGTGAAGGGCTGTCGGGTCTCACGAAGGGCTGCCGGGTCTCGCGAAGGGCCGTCGGGTCTCGCGAAGGGCTGCTGATGATGGAGAAGGGGTTGTGCGACGGTTTCCGGTGATGGAGAGGGAGCTTGTGTGACGGCAGGGATGAGTTTCGAATGTGTTAGGCTTACGGGAATAAAAGAAACGAGGATGAAGGGGAGTTGGTTATTAAATGGAGTTATACTTTGCATTTTTATCACAACCAGTCCCTCTAATTTCCCTAAATTGCATTTTGTTATTTGGGTTGGTAATTACAAGTTAATTACATTTAGTTCATAATTATAATAATAATCATTATTATCTAATAGTAGTAATTTAATAGATCTATACGTAATGGAGAGAGGTTAGGTTAAGAAAATAGATTAACTTGGAAAAACTCAGGTTGTCACATCATCCTCTTGTTGAAGAAATTTTCGTCCCGAAAATTAGAACACGGAGTCAACGAACGTAGTGAGCAAGCTGGTCATCATTATCCGGAAAATAGACGCGCTAGGGTTACTGGGAGTTTCTATAACAAACCTGAAATTAAGAAGTGTAAGGTTTCGTAATGAACGTAGGTTTCACGAGAGTTATGACATCATCCCCTCGTTGAAGGGAATTTCGTCTCGAAATTTAGAATATACATGTCAACGAACTACTAGTACGCAAGCTGGTCAGTGAGTAAGCTAATTAGTTATCTGGAACATAGGCAAGATAGAATCTCTGAGGGTTTCTGAACAAACCGTAAACAAAAGAATATAAGGTTTCGTGAGAGCTATTTCTATGGCACGCTCAGGGTTCAAGTCAGTAGGTACTATTCCTAGCACTTTACTAAACTTGTTGGACACATAACTCTTATCGGCACCAGAATCAAATAAAATGAAGGCATAATGACCATTAACAAGAAATCTACCAGATAATACAGTAGGGTCATTAAGGGTTTACCTAAACCTATGACGAACACTCTGCCCTTGGCACCACCGTTGTCCTTCCCCTTTCCATTCTCGTTGCCATTTCCATTGTTCTTCTTTAGTTTCGGGCAGTACCTTTTGATGTGCCCAGTTTGACCACACTCGTAGCAGCCTCTTTGTTCCCCATGTTGAGCTAGCCGCTTGGCTGATAAGTTCACACGACAATTCTTAGCAGAGTGACCAAACTTGCCACATCTCTCGCAATTGTTCTTGTTACAAGACCCATTGTGGTGGTAGTTGCATTCATCACACTTAGGTAATGTTCCAATGTAGCCACTACCATGTTGTGAAGATGCAGAAGTTTGGTTGTCGAACTTTCGATGCTGCTGGGGAGAGTTCTGCTTGTTATGGGAGCCAGACTCCCACTTTCTTTTGTTATGGCCGTCAGTAGTGGTAGAGGTAGAACCACGTGGAGGTAGTTTCCCTTGTATTACCGCCTGGTCAGTTAATCTATGAGCCAATCTAATTGCCTCCTGTATAGTAGTTGGTCGAGAAGCAGTGACCAATCCTTGAATTTCCGGAGACAGCCCATGCAGATATCTTTCGATCCTTAGAGAAGGAGGGTTGATCATGTTAGGGCACAAAGTAGCAAGTTCGTGAGATCGAGTGGTGTACGCCTCAATCTCGGAACCTGTCATCTTAAGATTCCAGAACTCCATCTCCAATTTCTGTATCTCTTCCTGAGGGCAGTATTCTTCTTTCATCAAGGTCTTAAAATCCTCCCAGGCTGTCTGATTGGCGATCTCAACCCCCAACATTTGTACCTGGGTGTTCCACCAGGATAAAGCAGCTCCGTCCAGGGTGCCGGTGGCGTATTTAACCCGATTTTCCACCGGACAATTGCACATTTCAAACACTGATTCTAGCTTCTCGAACCACCGTATCAGTCCTACGGCTCCTTCCGCTCCGGTGAATGGATTTGGTTTACAGCTCAGAAAGGACTTGTATGTGCAAGTTCCTTGACCTGTAATGAATTTAGATAAGAACTTTGGAAGTATGGAATGAATGCTACAATCTACGAGACTGACAGAACATTAACATCAGATATGGATTGGGTTTTGCTTACCGATAGGAGCGGGTTGAGGATTAGGGTTGTGGTTCGCCAGTGCATCAGCCACATGCTGCTTTATGAGGGCATCCAATTCTGCTGGAGTCATATTGACGGAACCAGTACCGTGTCCACGTCCAGCCATCCTTAACAATCACAACATGCAAAAATAAGTAAATATGTGGCATATCAACTTCATTTAAGCATAAGTAATTAAAGAATTTAGCACACATAACTAAATGTTCAAATAATAATCTCTGGCAAAATAAATTGTAGGTAAGTCTACAATTAATTCAACCAAATATCAAAATTCAGAAACATAAGTCAGATGGGGACAACCCTTCCCATCCAGGTGTGAAACGAATGAAAGTCTGATAAACGAATAGAACGAATAAAGAAGGAAATCAATATGATCGACTGATCCGGTGCTATCCTCAGGCTCATCCTCTGGCTGCTCTTCTAGCTCTTCCTCTGGTCTTCGGTGCTGTGTTCAGTACATTGACCTGACCCAATGAACAAAGAATACGTGCGCATAGAGTGTCGCTACTCTGAGGTAACTTTCATGAAGACTACGCACATATCAAATAATTAGTATTGCACGATAGCTAAGATGCTAGAATGAATAATGTCTCATAAGGACTGGGACTATTGTTACAGTACAATCCCATTAAGGCTCTAGATAGAAGAAAACTTCCATACCAGTAAAGATGAAAGGATTTGTTTCTATATCAATGGTGAAGTTTTATGAGAATCAAGACTCAGTATAAGAATGAAAATTTGTACTGACTATGACCGTTATCACTCGACTGAATTCCCCAGACTTCTCATGCATGACAAATTACAATTACGTGTGCACCCGTAATGATAATTTGCTTTGCATGGTCCCCCTGGTTCCTCCTATCCGAGCTAACATACCTTGTCAAGTACAGAGATTTATCAATGGTAGAGGTATTAAAGTTGTAGTTATTACATCGAGGGTCGCTTAATCAAAGTTGTACGAAAGAATCGGTTGAGGAAAACATTTAACAAGAGGCAAGATATGCTCCAAGTAAGGTACCCACGGTTTCGTATCCGAATTTGAATTTGTATAATGTAAAAGGTACGATGAATCATTAATCATAATTAACCTCCTCGTGACTCACAGTAACTCGGAGTCATCCGTACTAAGGAATATGCGGTAACAACAGGGGATCTGGACGAACCGGCCCTTTCCCTTAGACATAGCATAAGAAAACACCATCCCTGTAGACGAACACTTACAGGAAGACGCCAAAGCAAATAGTTCTCAAGCAAGCAATAACCAGCAAGGCATGCGAACAAAACCAGCTACCAAAACTAAACGTGTCTATATGCGTGTAACTAAGGCAACGGCTATAGTCTAAATGCAATGCAAATGAGATGCAATGTCAATTTAGTTCGCTATAACCAATGGCTCTGATACCAATCTGTCACACCCTCAATTTTCACAAACGGGGTATTACCGTTAGGCGTGTGACTTCCAGGATCTCATCCACTAGTTACACCAAACGACACGTTAATTATAAAACATAATTTATTTTTAGAGTTTTATATTACCAAAAACTAAAAATTTTAATGTAAACAAAACAGAAGTTGCGGAAGCATAGTAAATTGTAATTATTCAAATGGCGCAACACGCGCAAACCGAGTAAATGAAATTTACTGAAAATGTTAAATAAGTCACGTGAGATAATAAATGCATGAATGAATGCTCCTAATCGTGCGCGTCTTGTGAACCTGAAAGAAACATGCAAAAGTGTCAACACAAGGTTGGTGAGTTCACAGGTTTTGATAAATAGAACATAAAGTAAACCGATACAGTAAACAAAGTAATATCAGTAGATAGCTAGTCTACTTAACCAGTTACTAAGTGTATGAAGTTCGCAACCGAAGCTGACAATGTAAATGAACGCCTCGGCTGTGTATACCAGGTCACAGCAACAGCAATTAGGTCAATTAAACACCCGTTTGACGAACGTTGTGCTAGCGCGACTAGCCCGGGTGGGGTTTGTCAAACCCAGTAGATCTACTCAGAATTACCTCGCTATACTACATACATTAACGGTTCGAGAATGAGGACTTAAGTGGTATCACACTAGTAAACAAGTGATATTATAGTAATACTGATCAATGAAAATGAATTTGTTTCCACGTTTCTTTCACCCCAAGAAAACAGTTAAAAGCGGGGCTGAGAACTCACCTTAAATGCACAGCAACAGTAAATGAAAGCACAAAGATTAAAGTTCCCTGTTAACCTGAACGTCATTTAATATATATATAATTAATATTAAATATTAATTATTTACAATGAGTAGTACGGTTTCGCGTTCACGGTTCGGTTACGGTGTCGGTTGTCAATGTTTTCCATTTACACGCAAGCACACTCACAGGCATCAACACCACAAAACACACTCACCAGACACACATATTTTATGCAAAAATTATATGTTACAAGGCTTTTTATAAAGAAAAGATGTTTCATTTATATATGTTGAATGAATGAATAATCATAACTCACACACCATATATAATATTTATATATCCATACGTTGCACATAAAAAGAACACACACTCATGCTCCTAAATCACAACAAAACACACACACGTGGGCGCATGGTGCACTCCATGCGCCTACATGCAAACATTTACATATACACCCACAATTGAAATCCTTCGTGCGCCCACAAGGAACCCAAAGGGGTCTCATGCGCCTAACTTACTAACACATGCAGCCACCTCATGCATTCCACTTTTATTAACACATATACTATTTAATTAAACCCACTCACATATGTATGCCTGCATCTTAATTCGTTTCTGCCAACATCTTTCACATCCATAATTATGGATGTATACACACCCACAGGCGCATACAAACACACACATACATTTACACACACAAGATTCATACATACACATCCACTGCTTCCCAAACAAAAGCACACAATATATACATAAATTGCAGAAGCACGTATGCATTCATACGGAGAACATATACATATATACATATGCAACGCATATACGCAGAACACATACAAGCACACCGCAATCAAAACCCGCACACAACATAATGCCCCGCACACAACATAATGCCCCGCACAACCACTGAAAGCATACATACACACACTTAAGGCAAGTTATACGCGTGAGATCGAACCCCAAACCGCGACCAATGCTCACAGTCGACGACCGAGCCGTAGTCGAAACCGTACGAGTGAAACGAAAGGAGGAAACATACCGTACGTTTGTATTTCACGGTTGCCGGTTCTCGTGAAGGGCTGTCGGTCTCACGAAGGGCTGCCGGGTCTCGCGAAGGGCCGTCGGGTCTCGCGAAGGGCTGCTGATGATGGAGAAGGGGTTGTGCGACGGTTTCCGGTGATGGAGAGGGAGCTTGTGTGACGGCAGGGATGAGTTTCGAATGTGTTAGGCTTACGGGAATAAAAGAAACGAGGATGAAGGGGAGTTGGTTATTAAATGGAGTTATACTTTGCATTTTTATCACAACCAGTCCCTCTAATTTCCCTAAATTGCATTTTGTTATTTGGGTTGGTAATTACAAGTTAATTACATTTAGTTCATAATTATAATAATAATCATTATTATCTAATAGTAGTAATTTAATAGATCTATACGTAATGGAGAGAGGTTAGGTTAAGAAAATAGATTAACTTGGAAAAACTCAGGTTGTCACAATATGCATATATATATACCCTATATATATATATATACATACACACACACATTTTTATACTTAACTAGAAAAGTGTTAGTTATATTTTTAGTCATAAATTATAGTAATTTTAGGTTGCATTATTGCATAAATTCTGCATTAATTGCATGCATTTTTTAAAATAGAAGTTTTAGTAGGATGGAATCTACTTTTGTATATTTTCGTTTTTTTATAGGAATTAAATGGCTGAAAAAAAGAGGATAAAGATTGAAACTTTAAAACCTAAAAAAGTGGAGAATTAGTTGGAGGAGTTCAAAGATAAAAGGAAGATCTTGGAAACAAAAAAGGCATCTTGGAAACAAAAAAGACATCGACCACAAGGAAGAAAAAGAAGAAAAAGGGCATCTTGGAGGCACGGAGCTCTAGAAAGAAGAAAAAGTTGCTTTTGTTGTTTTTGGATTATTAAGAAAACATTGAGGCTATTGTTGATTTTGGGGATTTTCGTAAGCTCATATTTTTTTCTTTGTTTTCATTAACCTAGCCACCATGTCCGGCTAGGGCACTTTTTAGTTCCGACATTAAGGTTTGATTTCTATGTTTTGGTTTGAACTTATGTGAAACGGTTATGAGACGTTTTTATTTTAATGGTTTGTTTGCGTGATTCTTGATCTTAAACCCGGATCCAATCCGGTATATATTAGATCGTTAATAAACCTGATCAACTTATTAATTTTCTAATAAAGTTCTTCAATTTTTTTAAAACCCTAATCAAGTTTTAATTTTTGATATAAGGAACAAATAATGTTTTGGGTTTGTCTATGAGTCCAAATTCATTATAGGGTCATTCAATCTAATTAAGCATTCCGAACGGCGTGAGTGTTTAATTATAATTGATACTTCTATCATTGCAACCCGCACGCTAAGATCCGAACGGCGTGAGCTTAGAGTAGCGGGTTGGCTCTAATCAACGAACTGCGATTGATTAGACATTAGATAGAGTCGATATCCGAACGGCGTGATGTCTAGTATCAATACAAATTATTAATTAAAAATAGTCATTGCACCGTAATCGTTAATGATCGTAAGCCAAATCAAATCAAGAAATTACCTTAGTGTTGGAATTAGTTTTCGTATTTGAATTAATTTCACCATTTAATTAACGTCTTTATTAATACCTTTTTTCAAAATAAAAAAAATACAAAAAATGTCAACTTTCGTTTTTCTAGCAGAACCTTAACACGGCCGCGTGGAGTTTCCTTTACAGTTTGACACGGCCGTGTCAGCTTGCTGGAATTTTTCATACTTTTTGCTATTTACTTTTAGTTTTAGTTTTTAATTAAAACCCCCACCTTCTTTAGTCCATATCGATCAAAGTAACTGTGCTAAAACGTTTTTGGTATAAAATAATTGACATGTATCCTTGAGGACACGAACCCTACTTACGCTCATACTATTCTTAGTGTGTGTTCGGTAGGTTCACATTTTCATCATTTATTTGCTGGATTCGACACCCAACAAATTGGCGCCGTTGCCGGGGATACGGCGATTCTAATCATTTCATGCCAAGATCTTTTCGTACAGGTACACCACTTGAGATTGACTCGGAGATAGAGAAGACCGCAAAGAGGTTAAGGAAACAAGCAAAGCTCCGAAAAAAGTTAGCAAGTTCCTCAACACCCACTGATTCATCTCCAGCCACTGACATTTGGCAAGATATACCCTTGTCAAGTGAATCTGAATCGGACTCTGAAACCGAATCAACACAACCTTCACAAACAACCACCACTCCACCACAATCACCTACCCATCAAGAACCACTCTCACCTGAACCAATCATGGCAGCTCCAGCCGAACAAACCCTTAGACAATGGGCAACCCATGATGTTACCCAACAACCCCTCTGCATAAACTACCCCGCCATGGTGAACTTTGAGCTGAAATCCGGTCTCATCCATTTGCTACCACTCTTTCGGGGCCTTGAGAACGAAGACCCTCACAAGTTTCTCAAGGAATTTCATGTTGTGTGTTCCGAAATGAAGCCACACAATGTTACTGAAGATCAAATCAAGCTTAGGGCATTCCCCTTTGCTATGCAAGATTCGGCTAAAGAATGGTTATATTACCTACCACCGGGGTCGGTAAACACATGGACTGATCTTGCAAAACTGTTCTTAGACAAGTACTTCCCGGAAGTCAAAGCCTCTATTCTACGCAAGGAGATAATTGGGATTAAACAAGCAAAAAGAGAAGCTTTGCATACTTATTGGGAAAGATTCAAGAAGTTATGAGCTCGTTGTCCACAACATGGCATCTCGGAACATCAACTACTTCAATACTTCTGTGAAAGGTTGGCACCACTAGAGAGACGTTTGATAAATGCCTCTAGCGGGGGAGCTTTACTTGATAAAACACCAACCCAAATCAGAGAATTGATAACTTCCATAGCTGAAGATACCAAACATTCCTCACAAGAGGATGGATGGTATGATGATGTGCCACGGGCGGTTAAAGAAGTGAGCAATCCTCACATTGAAAGCCAACTTGCTGAATTGACTAAAGCTGTAATGCAACTCACAAAAGGTAAGGAAGCTGAGCAAAAACCTCGAGCGTGTGGAATATGCTTACAATTTGGACACCCCACGGTTATGTGTCCCATGCTTCAAGAAGATGTTGAAGAGGCACAAGCGATAGGAGGTTATGCGGGGCAGAATTCAAGGTCATATGAACAACCCAGAAATAATCAAAATTGGGGACAACCACCCAATCTTGGTTATCCACAAAGACCCCCACAAGCAGGGAACTCAGGGATGTCTTTGGAAGATATTGTCAAGAATCTACCAACCAACACACACACGTTCCAGCAGGAAACAAAGGCTAGCATCAAGAACTTGGAGCAACAAATAACTCAATTGGCAAACTCGGTGAGCAAGATGGAATCCCAAGGTAAGCTACCCGCACAAACCGAAACAATCCCAAGCATAATGCTTGTTCGATTACCTTGAGGAGTGGGAAAAGCTATGATGGTCCTGAAATTCAAGAGGAGGAAGAAGAGATCGTGGTTGAGAAGAAAGATGTGGAAAAGAAGGACAAACCAAAATCTGATGAAGTTAAGGCAAAGTACACACCTCCACCTCCATTCCCTTCAAGACTGAAAGGTACACAAAAACAAAGGGAAGAACAAGAGATTATGGAAACATTCCGTAAGGTAGAGGTAAACATACCATTAGTTGATGCTATAAAACAAGTTCCAAGATATGCTAAATTTTAAAAGAACTTTGCACATCTAAGAAAAAGCTTAAAGGTAATGAAACAGTTAAGGTAGGTGAAAATATTTCTGCAGTTTTACAAAAAAGATTACCACCAAAGTGTAAGGATCCGGGTGTCTTTACGGTTCCTTGCAAATTAGGGAATCTTAGCATACCTCGAGCCATGCTCGACCTTGGAGCCTCCATTAACGTCCTACCATATTCTATTTTCAAAACACTTAATGTAGGAGCGTTAAAGAGGACCGGGGTAGTTATTCAATTGGCCGATCGTTCCATAGTATACCCAAAAGGTGTACTAGAGGATGTATTAGTCCAAGTGAATGAGTTGGTATTTCCGGCTGATTTTTATGTTTTAGACATGGAAGATGATGATATCTCGAATTCAAGTTCCATTTTGTTAGGAAGACCATTTTTGAAAACTGCAAAGACAAAAATTGATGTTTATAGTGGCACTCTTTCAATGGAATTCGATGGTGAGGTTATCCATTTTAATATATATGATGCCATGCGATATCCAAGTGATGTTTCTTCTTTGAATTGGTTAGATGTTATTGAACCTTTAACTGATGATTGTTTTGAGTTATCTAACCATGATGTTCTAGCATTGGTGTTAAATAGAAGCATTGATGAAGTGACAGCAAAAGAGCTTACTGAAAAGTTCAAGCTTGGGGAAGAGTTGATGGAAGTAGTAACATTCATGGAGGAACAAAAGAAATCAAGGTATGAACCACAAAAGATGCAATTTCCAATTACTAATCAAAAGCTTCTTCCATCTATTTTGCAGGCACCCGAGCTAGAACTGAAAACCCTCCCTAATCATCTAAAGTATGCATACCTTGGAGAAAAAGAGACTTTGCCGGTGATCATATCTAATAAGCTGACAAGTGAAGAAGAAGAGGAGTTGGTCAACACACTCAAGCAATATAAGGAAGCAATTGGGTGGACCATAGCTGACATAAAAGGTTTGAGCCCATCACTTTGCATGCACAAGATCCTCATGGAGGAGGATTACAAGCCAACAAGAGAAGCGCAAAGAAAATTGAACCCTCCAATGATGGAGGTTGTGAAGAAGGAGATCCTAAAGTTGCTAAATGCGGGTATGATCTACCCCATTTCCGATAGCAAATGGGTAAGCCCCGTGCAAGTTGTGCCTAAGAAAACAGGTATAACTGTGACTGGAAATGAACAAGGTGAATTGGTCCCCACTCGTGTCCAAAACGGGTGGAGGGTGTGTATTGACTATAGAAGGCTAAACGCCTCAACTCGAAAGGACCACTTTCCATTGCCGTTTATAGATCAAATGTTGGAAAGACTAGCAGGTAAGTCTCATTATTGTTGCCTAGATGGGTACTCTGGTTTTCATCAAATACCCGTTGCACCGGAGGACCAAGAGAAAACAACGTTTATGTGTCCTTTTGGCACGTTTGCATACCGGCGGATGCCCTTTGGGCTTTGCAATGCACCCGCCACGTTCCAAAGGTGTATGGTAAGCATATTTTCTGATTATGTTGAAGAGATAATTGAAGTGTTTATGGACGATTTCACCGTATATGGAAATTCTTTTAAAGAATGTTTGGAAAACTTGACTAAGATCTTAAAAAGATGCATTGAGACTAATCTTGTTTTAAATTATGAGAAATGTCATTTCATGGTTGATCAAGGTCTTATTTTAGGTCATGTTGTCTCTTCAAAAGGTTTAGAGGTTGATAAAGAAAAAATTGATGTTATTAGATCTTTACCTTACCCTAATAGTTTGCGCGAAGTGCGTTCTTTTCTTGGTCATGCAGGATTTTACCGAAGATTTATCAAGGATTTTTCTAAGATAACAAGACCAATGTGTGAGCTTCTACAAAAAGATGTAGAATTTGTGTTTTCTGAAGCATGCAAGCAAGCCTTTGATACCTTGAAGAAGTCATTGGTTAGTGCACCGATAATCCAACCGCCGGATTGGAGTTTACCATTCGAGATCATGTGTGATGCAAGCAATCATGCCGTAGGAGCGGTATTGGGTCAAAGGAAGGATCGAGTGCCACATGTGATCTACTATGCTTCAAGAACTTTAGACCATGCTCAAAGCAACTACTCAACCACGGAAAAAGAGCTTTTAGCTATTGTTTTTGCTTTAGAGAAATTTAGACAATATTTATTGGGTACTAAAGTAATTGTATATTCTGATCATGCAGCTTTGAGGTACCTCATGACTAAAAAGGATGCCAAGCCAAGACTTATCAGATGGTGCTCTTACTTCAAGAATTCGACTTGGAAATCAGAGACAAAAGTGGAAAGGAAAACCTTGTGGCGGATCACCTAAGTAGGATCATAAACAATGAGGAACCAATGCCCTTAAATGACTCATTCCCGGATGAACATCTATTTGCTGCTCAAATCACCACTCCTTGGTATGCCGATATTGTAAACTACAAAGTGGCAAATACTTTTCCCTTCGATCTCTCCCGTGCTCAAAAAGATAAGATAAAAAGGGAAGCAAGAAGATATGTTTGGGATGAACCGTACCTTTGGAAGTATTGCGCCGATCAAGTTATAAGAAGATGCGTCGACATGAGTGAGGTACCTTCTATTCTAGAATTTTGTCACTCACAAGCTTGTGGAGGGCACTTTGGTCCAAAACGGACAGCACATAAGGTACTCGATTCTGGTTTTTATTGGCCAAGCATATTTCTTGATTCATATATGTTTTGCAAATCTTGTGAACGATGCCAGAAAACAGGTAGTTTAAAAGCTAAAGATCAAATGCCCCTCACCCCCATTCATGTATGTGAAATCTTTGATGTATGGGGCATTGATTTTATGGGTCCCTTCCCATCATCGTTTGGTAACATTTACATATTGTTAGCCGTGGATTACGTATCTAAATGGGTAGAGGCAAAAGCCACAAGGACTAACGATGCTAAGGTTGTTTCAGGTTTTGTGAAAGCTAATATATTTAGCAGGTTTGGCGTGCCAAGGGCATTCATAAGTGATAGAGGATCACACTTCTGCAACAAAACGATCGAAGCACTTTTCAAGAAATATGGCGTTACACATCGGGTGTCAACTGCTTACCATCCACAAACAAATGGTCAAGCCGAGATTTCTAACCGGGAGATAAAGTCGATACTTGAGAAGACGGTTAACCCGAATCGTAAAGATTGGAGCTTGCGTTTGGATGATGCATTGTGGGCATATCGCACTGCCTACAAAACACCCATAGGTATGTTACCTTTTCGTCTTGTATATGGAAAGGCTTGTCATCTTCCAGTTGAATTAGAGCATAAGGCCTTTTGGGCCATTAAGCAATTCAATATGATGATCGACGAAGACGGGGTTTACGTAAGTTACAAATTCAAGAGTTGGAAGAAATTCGTAACGATGCTTTTGAGAACTCTAGAATTTACAAAGACAAAACCAAAGCATATCATGATAAGGTAAACTCGCGAAAATCTTTCAGCGTAGGTCAAAAGGTTTTGTTATTCTCATCAAAGCTCAAGTTATTTCCTGGAAAATTACGATCCCGCTGGGTCGGACCATTTTTATTACTAATATTTTTGCTCATGGTGCAGTGGAAATTACAAGTGAGAAAACAGGGAAAACGTTCAAAGTGAACGGGCATAGGCTAAAATTGTTTTATGAAGGATTCCAAAAAGAAAAAGGTGATTTGATGGGATTGGAGGACCTAAATTACGAGAATTAAAAAAAAAAAAGGATTACGTCTAGCCAAAGACGTTAAAGAAAGGCGCTACGCGGGAGGCAACCCGTATTTCGTTTGTTTTATTTCTTTTTCTCTTTTCCTTTTTATAAAAAAAAGTTTAAAATTGAAGGGGTAGTGTCAAAATATTCTCAAACAGCAAGTTAAAAACGACCACGTCAAAAATATTTGACAAAATTTAAAAAACAGACGTGTCAGAATTTTGTTTAACTTAGAAATTCCAGAACGTTAACACGGTCGCGTTAGCCCTAACACGACCGTGTCAAGCTGCTGTCTAATTTAAACAAGAAAAAAAATATGGGAAGGGAAATTTCATTTAAAGTCCAAAACCTAAAAACCAAACCCATTGTCATCCAACCCAACCCAGTCCACCACCTCAATAAGTTCCATCCTACTCTCTACTCCAAGCCTCGAGGACGATGCTGAATTAAAAGCTTGGGGAGAGGTAATTTTCATTTTTTTTGGTCATTCGATTACGTACTGCATTTAGGATTGCATTGCATTTAGTTTATCATTTTCATGCTAGTATTAGGACTGCATATAGTTAATCATAGATTAGGTTTGCAAAAAAAAAAAAAAAAAAACAAAAAACAAAAACAAAAAAAAGGATAACACCTCCGTAGCCTTGGGAAAGAGCTAGGGGAATAACATGAAAAATGATATTACCTTTTATTATGCCAATCGTAGGTTGCATGCACAAATAGATTTATGGTAATAAATAGACAAGATGTGCTCCGTTATGCTAGTGCCCTTTGTTCTCGGGTTTACAAAGATAAACACTTAATAGCCATGTGTGACTAATGTCAATCTGATCACATAAGAGACTGAGACCTAGCAAAAATAGGTTGAGAGCCGAGTCCAAATAAATAAATAAAAAAAAAAAAAAGAAAAAAAAGGGACGGAGAGAAATAGTTCTGATGAATAAGCCGCAATAATGGCAGGGCAATAAAAAAAATATATTTGCGATCTCGTGTGGTGAAAAATTGACCACGTGCTCTCTATAGTCCTTGAGGTTAGGAAGGTTTCCACCGTGTGAAGAAAGGCGTTGGCACTGAAATGAGTAATTTAATACGGCTTAATTGATATGAAACGATAAATCCGGAACATAAGGGTTAGAGGACCATGACTCGCAAATTGGGCACATTTGTTTATAAAAGAATTCTTGAAAATCCAATTTGTCCACGACAACTGAAAATTAGCATAATAAGATGATTTCATGCTCTTACTTCTTGCACGGGGCTAAGGTTGGTGTTGTCAATTTCCTAATTATATAACTATGTGTTCTCTTTAAACTCCTCGGGTTATTCCTAGTCTTAGCTTCCTTGAGGACAAGGAAAGGTTTAAGCTTGGGGAGATTTGTTAGTTATATTTTTAGTCATAAATTATAGTAATTTTAGGTTGCATTATTGCATAAATTCTGCATTAATTGCATGCATTTTTATAAAATAGAAGTTTTAGTAGGATGGAATCTACTTTTGTATATTTTTGTTTTTTTATAGGAATTAAATGGCTGAAAAAAAGAGGATAAAGATTGAAACTTTAAAACCTAAAAAAGTGGAGAATTAGTTGGAGGAGTTCAAAGATAAAAGGAAGATCTTGGAAACAAAAAAGGCATCTTGGAAACAAAAAAGACATCGACCACAAGGAAGAAAAAGAAGAAAAAGGGTATCTTGGAGGCACGGAGTTCTAGAAAGAAGAAAAAGTTGTTTTTGATGTTTTTGGATTATTAAGAAGACATTGAGGCTATTGTTGATTTTGGGGATTTTCGTAAGCTCATATTTTTTTTTTCATTAACCTAGCCACCATGTCCGGCTAGGGCACTTTTTAGTTCCGACATTAATGTTTGATTTCTATGTTTTGGTTTGAACTTATGTGAAACGTTATGAGACGTTTTTATTTTAATGGTTTGTTTGCGTGATTCTTGATCTTAAATGTCACACCCTCAATTTTCACGAACGGGGTTTTACCGTTAGGCGTGTGACATACCAGGATCTCAGACACAGTCATATCGAACGACACTATATGAATTTTAAAAATAAACGTTTGAGTTAAATCAGAGTACTTAAAAGAAATGAATAACAGTGCGGAAGCGTAAAAGTGAAATGTAAACTACACTGAAAGTCTGAAAATGTTATGCCAAAACAAACATTCAATGCAACTAAATTAAACTGATGAATGCATGTCCTGAGTGCGTTTCCTGTAGCGTGCATCATAGGCTTATGCATTCCTGTGACCTGAGAAAACATGCTAAAATATGTCAACATAAAGTTGGTGAGTCCACAGGTTTTATCAACAAGAAAATGTGTTTGTAAGCGTTTCCATAGTTTGCGTTTCAATGGTTTAGTATATAGAGCATATCGATAGGTAGCTAGCCTATGTTCTTGTTACTTAGCGTTTCGAACCGAAGCTGACTGTTTACGTCCTATTGTGTTTCCACCACGTCTTAACCGACCGTGGCAATCGTTGTGTTCCACGTCTTTACCGACCGTGGCAATCGTATGTTAGGTCAATAATGCACCCGTTTGACCTCCAATCAAGCTAGCGCGACTAGCCCGGGCGGGGTTTGTCAGACCCAGTAGTACTACTCAGTATTACCTCGCTAATCCCATTACTAACGGTTCGAGCGTGTCAGGACATGTTTGTGTGTTTACACTAACGTAACAGGCGATATCAATAATACTGGCAACCATTCATAAAATATGTTTGCATGTTTTCTCCCCCAAAAAGGAAAAAAAGTAAAAAGGGGCCGTGAAACTCACCTTGAATGCACAGCAACGAAAGAACGATCGCACAATGATTAGGGTTTCGATTAACCTGAATTTACATTTAATATTTAATTAATATTAAATACTAATAATGGGGTTGTTCGGTTTCGCGTTCTCAGTTCAGGTTACCAGGTCCACCAACGACGTTTACACCCAACCCCAAATAAAAGAAAACATACATAACTCTCACTGGCACAAAACCCAATATTCACATATAGCTCAAATTATATACGAAAACAATCTTTATATATATAATCAATTATATAACGCTTTAAAAATATAACTCTTACGTTTAGCACTACATAACTTACACTCCTTAATGCATACTAATCCACCCTCACGTATATCTATATGATATAATATCATCCGCACTACATAATATATATTTTGCTCACACATCACACATATTGTGCATAAAAGCACATATAAGTACACCTACCAAATATATTTGTTTTAACATTTATTTATCCCATATGACCATGCACCAACATATATTATCCTAAAACCTACACCATAATATTTGTACTACATATATATTATTAGGTTACATGTATGGTTTTATTAAGTCCATGCCCCCACCCCATGTGACCCAAACCACATGTCTGCCAACACTCACAACACATTTATATGACAACATACATACATACATATTCGCATACATAAAACCACACCTATTCATACCTTACTTGCAGAAATACACACCATACATTTCACACACCTTTATATATATATATATATATATATATATATATATATATATATATATATATATACCCACACACAGATTACATGTTTATATATCTATATGCATATACACACAAAGCTGCGTATACACACACATACAGGAACACATACGCGCAGAACACATACGCGCAGAACACATACATATACCAACCATACATTAAAATATACGCAGCCTTACATAAGCAAAACGTATACGCATACATACATACATAAGTTCGATCTCCCACCTACATCACTCGGTTGCTATGACCCCTGAACCCGAACGCATGAATGAGCGCATAAACCGCAACCCGAAATCGTCATATAACGAACATGAAATGAGTAGTGAAAGAATTATACCAAAACGAGGCAGTTCCGATCGATTTTTGTGACTGCGGGGGTGGTGCGGTTGTAGAGAGAGAGGCCACCAAAGTCAAGGAAGAAAGCTGCCAGAGATGGATCGTCGGAGGAGCAATCCGACGCTGTTTGGTTAACGGAGGAGCAATCGGGCTGCCGAAGTCTTGCGGTTGTCGTAACTCGCGCTTCGCAGAGGGAGAGGAGACCGAGACTACTTGGTTGATGGACTGCGAAAGAGTGGAGGAGGAGATCGATGGAGGTTGCGGTCGTGATTGTGGTTGCGGTTTGGCCGAGAGACAGACACCTTCGGACGGTGTTCTTGCGGTTGCCGGAGAAGAGACACTCGCACGAAAAGGAGAGTGCGAGAGAGGCTGTCATTGCAAGAATTTATGAAGCTAGAGTTTCGAGTGGTGATGGTGTTTGATTCTATGAAAGTTGAGCACTTTTTTTATAATATTTATGAAATTATTATCGTTACTTCTTTTACATTATCAATAATAATATTTATGAAGCTTGGTTGAGCACTAGCACAAGTTGGAACCACTTTACATCCTAATTTAAATATCTATATTATTGTTTACATTATCGTGGAAACATGCAACGGAGTAGAGTTAAACCACTATCTGTAAAGAAATGTGACAAATGCAACTTGACATAAATTATTAGATATAATTTATCAAACTATCTGTCAACCATAACGTGATATTATTACTTATAATCAATAATAATAACAATAACTATCACCTTACAATGATCCATTATATTAAAGGTGGTGGGGTTAAGGGTTATAGAAAGTCCCGTAGGTGGTGGGGGAGATGATTATTTAGAATAAGATATGGTTTCCAACTTGCCATTCTAGTCCCTCACCTTTACATGATTTGGCATTGAACCTAGTTTAGTTAATTGTAATTTATTTGGAGTTAATTATTAATAATATTTAGGATAATAACCAATATCACCTAATAATAATAAGTTAATTAGATATAGATAACGGAGAGGGGTTAGGTTAATAGAATGAGGTTAACTTGAAATATACGGGTTGTCACATTATCCCCATGTTGAAGGAATTTTCGTCCCGAAAATTAGAATATAAGGGTAACGCAGAACATCAGGTTTCAATAGCAGCACAGAAGAGCAGTCAAAAGTTTTCTTAGGATAGGGTTTTCTGGAATTTCTAAAAAAAATTCCAATATAAAGAAATGTAGGGTTTTAAGGTTTCGCGAGGGTTGTCACATCATCCCCTTGTTGAAGGGAATTTCGTCTCGAAATTTAAGGGAAAGATATCTTAGGAATGGATACCCTAAGAAGTAGACGGATGATTGTTGAACAGTTGTGGGTAGTTTTTCTTCATCTGATACTCGCGCTCGCAGGTAAACTCTGATCCACGCCTTGATTTCCAACGGACTTTGACAATAGGAATACGACTATGTTTAAGCGTTTTGACCTCTCAGTCCATAACTTCCACCGGCTCTTCAATGAAACGTAGTTGTTCATCCACATGTATCTCATCTAACGGAACGACGAGAGTCTCATCTGCAAGGCATTTCCTCAGGTTTGAAATGTGGAACACATTGTGTACTCCACTAAGCTCTTCGGGTAGGTTCAGCTGGTAGGCTACGGGGCCAACCCGTTCGACGATTTCAAACGGTCCCACGTATCTAGGGTTTAGCCTTCCACGTTTCCCGAAACGAATCACACCCTTCCAAGGTGACAGTTTTAAAAGTACTTTGTCGCCAATTTGAAATTCCAACGGTCGACGACGCTTATCAGCGTAACTCTTCTGTCGGTCACGTGCTGCTGCCATGCGGTTACGAATTTGCACGATCTTCTCAGTCGTCTCGTACACAAGTTCAGGACCGGTAAGTTGACTTTCTTCAACTCCCGCCCAACAAATAGGTGATCGGAACTTTAGCCCATACAGTGCCTCAAATGGAGCAGCTTTGATCGATATGTGATAACTATTATTGTAAGAAAACTCAACCAACGGTAAGTGAGTTTCCCCACTGCTGCCAAAATCAATCACGCAGGCGCGCAACATGTCTTCCAAAGTCTGGATCGTACGCGCACTCTGGCCATCTGTTTGAGGATGATATGCCGTACTCATGTCTAACTGTGTACCCAATGCTCGTTGTAATGATTGCCAGAAATATGAAGTGAATCGAGCGTCACGATCAGAGATAATGGAAATTGGCACACCGTGCCGAGAGACTATTTCTCTTAGGTAAATACGTGTTAACTTCTCCATTCTATCGCTCTCTCTGATTGCCAGAAAGTGTGCGGATTTCGTTAAGTGATCTACTATAACCCAGATGGTATCGCATCCGCTGGGAGTCCTAGGTAACTTCGTGATAAAGTCCATGGAGATCTGCTCCCATTTCCACACTAGAATTTCCGGTTGTTGAAGTAAACCGGATGGTCTCTGGTATTCCACCTTAACCTTGGAACAAGTTAAGCATCTGCTTACGTATGTGGCTATCTCCGCTTTCATTTTCGGCCACCAGTACAATTCTTTCAGGTCCTGATACATCTTGTCTGAACCTGGATGAATAGAGTAACGTGACTTATGAGCTTCATCCATTATCAGCTCTCGCAAATTTCCGTGCTGTGGTACCCAGATCCGTTTCATAAAATAACGGATTCCATCAGCTTTAATCTCCAACTGTTTCTCCATGCCTCGCATGGATTCCGCTTTGAGATTCTCCGTCTTCAAGGCCTCAGATTGAGCAGCTTTGATTTGCACTGGTAGGTCAGAGTGGATAGTCATTTGTAATGCGCGCACCCGACGAGGCTTTAGGGTTTCCTTACGACTAAGGGCATCGGCTACCACATTAGCCTTACCCGGATGATACTTGATCGCACAGTCGTAGTCGTTCAACAACTCGACCCAATGACATTGTCTCATGTTCAGCTCCTTCTGTTCAAAGATGTGCTGGAGACTCTTGTGATCGGTGTAAATGGTGCACTTGGTACCGTACAAGTAGTGTCTCCATATCTTGAGTGCAAACACAACGGCTCCCAATTCTAAGTCATGTGTTGTGTAGTTTTTCTCATGAACTTTCAGTTGACGGGAAGCGTAAGCAATCACCTTCTCGCGTTGCATTAGCACACAACCGAGACCTTGAATAGAAGCATCACAGTAAACTACAAAATCGTCTGTTCCCTCAGGCAGGGATAGAATCGGTGTCATACAGAGTTTCTGCTTCGGGACCTGAAATGCGGATTCTTGTTTGTCACCCTAATTGTACGTAGTGCCTTTATGAGTTAACGCGGTGAGAGGTTGAGCAATCTTTGAAAACCCTTCGATGAATCTTCCGTAATAGCCAGCCAACCCAAGAAACTGTCGTACCTCAGTCGGAGTCTTAGGTGTCGCCCAGTTCTTGATGGTATAGCCAAATTTCCGCAGAGCACTCTCAAATGTTCTTGTTGTACAACCCATGGAGATTATAGTTGTATTTGTTGCTTATAATGGAAAGGTGAAGATGTAATGGCCGAGGTCGTCATAATATCTTGCTATTTGGTCCCACGCCAAATGTAGTCAGCCAGAAAAAATCGATTGAGTCCCACCACTGGGGAGACAAACGAATGTAACGTATGCTTAAACAGGATAGATATCAAATGAAATGAATGCTGGAACGCTAAAATTACCGAGATTCTAAGTCTTAAGATCAATCCAGTGAACAAAGACTACACGCGTCAAGAATATTATCACTTTATTGCAACTTTTGAAGATCTGGCACAATGTAGATGGATAGTGTTACAAGAATACTGAAATGCTAAAAAAGAGCACGTCTCATAGAGAATAGGGCTAATGTCATAACACGAATCTCATTAAGGCTCAGGGTAGATGATAACTTTCATGCTAGTAGGAATGAAGGATTTGTTTGCATATCGATAGTGTGGCTTTGTGTTGATTTCGAGGCCTCATGCCTCTAAGTATGGAATTGAGAATTTGTACCGACCGTATCCGTTATCACCCAATAGAGTCGCCAGAGTTCTCATGCACGACAAATTACAATTACGTGTGCACCCGTGATTCTAATTTGTTTTGCATGGTCACACATGGTTCCTCCTTTTCGAGATAACGTACCTTGTCGAGTACCGAGTGTTATCAATGATAGAAACATCAAAGATATACTTGTTATACCAAGAGTCAAATAACTAAGATTGTACTAAGGTCGTACAAGTGATTTGGTTAAGATAACAACGGGAATCAAGACAATTTGACCCTTTTTCCCTTCGAAGTTCTAGGTGTTTGGATGTCTAAGTCCGATTCTCTAATCGACTTGAATATCTTAGTTGTCCCTCATTTACTGCTCGGACTAGTGTAGAGGATAGGATATGTTGGGAATAGTAACAAGTGTGAGAGAGTTGGAAGAGTGAGGTATTGTTCCTTTTTGTTTGTCATCGTTAACCTTATCACGTGCGTTAGAAAAGAGTTTTGTGTTCCAATCATGGAAATGTTTGATTCAATTCGTTGTTGCTTTCACTCCGCGAGTGAGGGATCAAGTGTAAGCGTTGGTTGTGAGCGAGCGGGATTCTCCGCCCCTCTGTCAGCCGGTAATGACACACATGTCATACCCATAGTGTTATGTTTGCTCAGCAGTGTAATGTCAATACACCAGAAGGTTGTTTGCACAATAGTGGTAACCATGTAAAAGTGTCTGTGCAATACTAGTGTTGTGTCTAAGGCTATAGTCTAGATGCAATGCAATCCTAGTTCTCTATAACCTGTGGCTCTGATACCAATCTGTCACACCCTCAATTTTCACGAACGGGGTTTTACCGTTAGGCGTGTGACATACCAGGATCTCAGACACAGTCATATCGAACGACACTATATGAATTTTAAAAATAAACGTTTGAGTTAAATCAGAGTACTTAAAAGAAATGAATAACAGTGCGGAAGCGTAAAAGTGAAATGTAAACTACACTGAAAGTCTGAAAATGTTATGCCAAAACAAACATTCAATGCAACTAAATGAAACTGATGAATGCATGTCCTGAGTGCGTTTCCTGTAGCGTGCATCATAGGCTTATGCATTCCTGTGACCTGAGAAAACATGCTAAAATGTGTCAACATAAAGTTGGTGAGTCCACAGGTTTTATCAACAAGAAAATGTGTTTGTAAGCGTTTCCATAGTTTGCGTTTCAATGGTTTAGTATATAGAGCATATCGATAGGTAGCTAGCCTATGTTCTTGTTACTTAGCGTTCGAACCGAAGCTGACTGTTTACGTCCTATTGTGTTTCCACCACGTCTTAACCGACCGTGGCAATCGTTGTGTTCCACGTCTTAACCGACCGTGGCAATCGTATGTTAGGTCAATAATGCACCCGTTTGACCTCCAATCAAGCTAGCGCGACTAGCCCGGGCGAGGTTTGTCAGACCCAGTAGTACTACTCAGTATTACCTCGCTAATCCCATTACTAACGGTTCGAGCGTGTCAGGACATGTTTGTGTGTTTACACTAACGTAACAGGCGATATCAATAATACTGGCAACCATTCATAAAATATGTTTGCATGTTTTCTCCCCCAAAAAGGAAAGAAAGTAAAAAGGGGCCGTGAAACTCACCTTGAATGCACAGCAACGAAAGAACGATCGCACAATGATTAGGGTTTCGATTAACCTGAATTTACATTTAATATTTAATTAATATTAAATACTAATAATGGGGTTGTTCGGTTTTCTCCCCAAAATAAAGTAGCTTTGATGGCTTGTATAACTTGTATATTATTACATACAAATGTTTTAATAAAATTTACAACGAAGTGTAAATAAAAATACGCACTTCGTCACGGTATATCTGAAAGTTTTATAAAATATCATATTTTAAAGTTACAAAATAATAAAAATATTATTATTATTGTTGTTATTGTCATTGCTACTGCTACTGCTACTGCTACTGCTAGCGCTACTGCTAGCGCAACTGCTAGCGCTACTGCTGTCGGTATCGGTATCGGTATCGGTATCGGCATCGTTATCGCTATCGGTATCGGTATCGCTATCGGCATCGGTATCGCTATCGCTATTGTTGTTGAACTAAAACTCTATTATAAGACATTTTTTTTGTTTCAAATCATTTATAATTTACTCTTAAATGCAATTCACAAGTCTACTACACAATTTTATCCCTCAACTTTTATAGAAAAAGCATCTACTACACATCTAAACACCACTAATTATATTCTTATTAGTAACACATGTTTTACCAAATAACCGATTTGAATAATATAACTTTTAAAATATATATTAAAACATGTTAGTTTTTACTGCTAAGTGTAAATTCAAATGGAAACGAAATCCTTTAGTTCCACTTATCTTCCATCTTCAAGCAATTATTATTCTGTTTCTCCTGTCATAGCTCAAACACCCCACCCAACTCAATAAAATTTCGAATGCAGTAACAAATGAAATTTCAAATCTCATGCCCTACTAAAAGACCAAGATATACGCTCCAGAAGAATTAGAAGTACCAAACCTTACACTGGTCATGAAACCATATCTTTAATATTAGTATACGTTACTTGATGTACATACTTTACGTGCGAATTGAAAGGTTAATCAACCCACTTTTATATGTGATTATTATTGAACTATCTGTGAATTGAAATTGATGATCGACTTTTGTAATGATTTAATAATCATTTGATACGTCAAGGTCATGCTAGATTTGTGTTGGCATAGGTGTTGTACAATGAGACATTAAACACTAGCTTGTTACTTAGTCACTTTAAATACATATTTATTCATTAAATCAATCAATGTATAATTGAGAGTAAGATGCTTTTTTTATTTTCAAAGTTTTATTGTCTTATCAATAATAATTATTGATTTAAGAAAAGTAAACATATAGACATTAAAGTCAGCAAGAAAACCGGTTTACAGAATCCCAATGCCTCATCCGAGAAGGCGGACAGAAGCCACGGGCAATATGTCACGGGTGATGCCCGTGGTAGGCATTGCCGTTCGTGGAGAACGCGCTCAGGGTGAAGGACGGGGATGAACGTGTGTGGTGGGTCATGGGTGTAAGTTTTGATTATTTTTCCGTGACTTAAATTTTCTCAGATAATCACATTCGTTCGCTATCCGAAATCATCAACTTCTGCCCAACGTCATTCGTTCGCTATCAGATTAAAATATTACGTGTGTATATTTAATCGAACGAAAATCAGAAATTCAAGAATGAACATGAATGTATTAAATTTGTTGGTGTTAATGTAATGACTAAAAATTCTTTCCAACACATAAACCTTTGACATTTAAACTTGTCTAACATAGCAAACTTACTTGACATGTCACAAACTGATTCTCCACTGACCATAACTTGTTTGAAAATTAAATCACAATTCAAAACAACCACATATACTAAATCCGTTAAATTTCAATTAAGAAAAAATCAAGTTGCTACGATTTATAATAAAAGAATACCCAAGATTGTTTAATATTTATTGAAGTCTCATGAACAGTAACACAATCAAATCCATTCTACCCTTGTAATCATACACCCGTAACTAAAACTTGTTGAATCTTTGCGTAGTAGAACATAATTAAACCTTCGCGAATAGTAACACAAACCGAGAAGAGAACCCGAAGTAAAAATCAAACATATACCTAGCAAACAAAATTTATGATGGAATAGAGCCCTTGCGAATAGAACATAAATCTGATCAACGTGTACCCAAACCAATTATATACATATATTAGCTGAAACTGGAACAATAAATGTGCAATCACACAATTCGATTGCTTACACATTCTCTAATCTAATTTAAAAGAGAATAAAGAACATGAAGAACACCATAATGTTGAAATCTCCATCATAACTTGGGCATTCAAAGGAGATTAGAGACTTTTGGCATATGGTTGTACGTATCATCAAGAACATGATTGAATCTTCTAACAAGTAAGTTTTACTTTCATATATATTGTTTATGTTGAAATTAATCAACATGTGGTATCAGAGCATGGTCAAATTTCGTGGATCATGTTCTTGATATTTGCATGAAATTGAAAATTTGTGTTTCATAAGAAATTTTTGATGATTAAAAGAGTAAATTACTATTTTGGTCCCTGTGGTTTGGCCATTTTAACCATTTGAGTCCAAAAACGAATTATCTAACAAATCAAGCCCTATGGTTTGTATTCTATAACTATTTCAGTCCAATACACTAACAGAGTTAGATTTTTCAGTTATTTTTTAATAAAATGACCAAACTGCCCTTGGATCAGAATGGTTATTTTTTAATAACCTCAGGGACCAAAAATGCAATTTACTCTCTCACACAAACATATTATATATATTATAAAAATATATATAATATATATATATATATATATATTATTATTTATTTTGTATTATATATATATATATATATATATATTTATATTATATAAAAATATTATATTATTTATTTGTATTATATATATTATATATTATATTATATTATATATATATAGATGCACGAAATGTTTTTATTTTACTTTTTAAAGTTTTTTAAATATTAATCTTAATTTTAAATCGCTCGGTTATAAAGTCGTATTTAAACATTCATCTTATCTAATGGAAAATTTAAAAGCGTTTGGCTTATTATACTTTTATTTGAACGGTTAAACTTACTTAAACATCCTTGATCCTTTTAATCTTTTTGATTTATTTAAACCACAAAGTCTTTTTAACTGTTATTTTATTTAATATTTTTTTAATCGTTCAATTCTATAAGCTTCTTTTTAAATCTTTTTGTATTTATACATATTTTTAATTATTTCGCTCATTTAAACGTAAATTTATCGCTCTTTTATTTGAACGTATTTTTACTATTTGTTTATTAAAAAGCTTTCTTTTTCAAACCAACCTGTTAAAATTATTTAACTGTTTGACTAATATATGTGTGTATATGTTAAAATATTTTTTTTTTATTTTTTAAAGTTTTAAAAATATATTTTTAAACCGTTTGGATTTTAAACTGATAATTTAATTACTAAAAAACATTTTTTAAGTGTTTATAAACCATTTGGTTTTCAAACATCACTCTTTATACAATTG
Source organism: Flaveria linearis (assembly GCA_024085815.1). NCBI lineage: Eukaryota > Viridiplantae > Streptophyta > Magnoliopsida > Asterales > Asteraceae > Flaveria > Flaveria linearis. The sequence continues at coordinate 10,333,995 of CM044017.1, read as the reverse complement.
GTTTTTAAAGTTTAAAAGGTTGGTTTTTTAAACAATTTTAAAATCACTAATCTTCAAATTGTTCGGCTTTAAAATCTTTCGGCTTTTTAAACATATTTTTAAAATCATTCGGCTTTTTAAATTTATTTTTTAATCGTTCATCTTACTTAAATGTCTTTTAAAATCTTTTCGCTTTTCAAATGTTTTATTTAAATAGCTTTTTAAACCGTTCAACAAATTAAACTTCGTTCTAAACTTGTTTGCCTTATTTGAACGTCTTTCAAATCGATTGTTATTTTAACGCAACGATTAACTTAAAAAGTTTAAATAAACTAAACACATATAATTTTAATATCGTAAAAGCCCTAATTGTAATAATCAAAACTCAAGTTAATCCTTAAAATAATACAAATGACATAAATTTATGACAAAGAATCAAAAAGAGAAAAAAGATGTTTTAATAAAATGAATTATTGAAAAAGAAAGCATTTTAATAAACGAATAGTAAAGAACATGATAAAATTACGTTTAAACTAGCCGAATAATGAAAAACATGTATAAATACAAAAAATTTAAAAAGAAGTGTAATAGATTTGAGCGATTAAAAAACGCGTTTAAATAAAATAACAATTAAAAAATAATTTGCGGTTTAAATAAAACAAATAGATTAAAAGGACATTTAAGTAACTTAACAGTTTAAATAAAAAGTATAATAAGCCAAACGATTTTAATTTTTCTGTTAGATAAAATGAATGGTTTAAATACGACGTTTAAAACCGAGCGATTTAAAATTAAAATGTAAAAAAATTTGAAAAATAAAAATAAAAAATTCCGTGTATATAACATATATATATATATAATATGTTTGTGTGAGAGAGTAAATTTCATTTTTGGTCCCTGAGGTTATTAAAAATAACCATTTCAGTCCAAGGGTATTTTGGTCATTTTATTAAAAACTAACTGAAAAATCTAACTCTGTTAGTGTATTGGACTGAAATAGTTATAGAATACAAACCATAGGGCTTGATTTGTTAGAAAATTCATTTTTGGACTCAAACGGTTAAAATGACCAAACCACAGGGACCAAAATAGTAATTTACCCTGATTAAAATTTTCATATCTTAATGACATGTCATCATGTCGAGGGATGAACTTTTCTGGTTCAATAAAACCATTTGGTGGTTAAATCATTCTATGAAACACAAACATGCATATGGAATTATGATGTGATGATTATAATCGAGAAAGTTTACTGTTTACGTTTATATGCATTCGTGTTGTAAGGAAATTTGTAGATGTCTTTCTTTGGCGCAGCGGTAAAAGCTGTTCCTAAGGGACCGAAGGTCTCAGGTTCGATCCGTGGAAACGGCCTCCCTACAAAATGTGGGGGAAAGACCGCGTACATCTTCCCTTAAATGGGACGGACCCTCCCTGGACCCTGCGAAAACGCGGGAGCTCTTTGCAGCACCAGGTACGCCTTTTCTCTGATATGTATATCTTTTGGCGGCAATAACAAAGGGTATCCATCAAGAAATTTATCCGTCAACCATAAAGAATTTGATTTTTAACATTAAGACTATTTGTAGTGGCTTATTTAGTTAAAATAATATGTTGGGTCGCGTTCCGAAAATTGTTAAGAAACAATGATGCCTGGAAGAAAATGATTTAAGGCATGTTAACGGCAGTGTCAAGTTAATGTGACACTGCATTGTGAGCATTTATACTATTAACTTGATGCCCATATTGTTATGTTCCATTAATCAATATGCATTTACAGTTGCCGGGAAATTCAAATTGTCTGTGAATTATCAAGGTCTACCTTGATTAATAAATCATCCCGCATTACCAATGATCTACCACGGTTGGTAGACGATTTACAATCGTTCACGGATTATCACGTGCTACTACATTTAATACACAAACAAATGAATTTATCGCTATATGAAGACTGCCACTTAAAGTTTTGAATGTCATTTGATGTAAATTCAACCAACTAAACCAACGATATATTTCTTATATGCATTGCCCTAACTAAAAGTGCCTACAAAATAATTGTTTTACTCAAGATGACTTCACTTGCCTAACACTTTACTTGAATTAAAGTATCTTTATGTTTATTTGATTAAAGTTTCCATGTTTGGAAAGAGTAAGTATAAAACTCTTTTCATTAAGCATAACATGAGAATCCTTACGTACTGCATTACACTCTAGGTGAAGCAAATTCTCTTTATGTTTATTTGAATAAAGATTTCATGTTTAGAAAGTAAATATAAATCCTCTTTCCATTAAAAATAATATAAAATCCCTAAAGAAATTATCGTTAAAAAGAGGATTTACACTCACCAAAGTTTTGTTTATCATCAAGTCTTCATAACTTCATGAGTTGATTTATTAATTGGTATATAATTCTTATCCATAACATCTCAAAATAATTGAATTCGTATTCAATAATAACAAATATAAATCCTTTTGTATATATTTAAGTTATTGAACAAACGGGATATTACTTGAACTACTTTGAAAGGATTAAGTAATGTATTTATTATTATAATTTGTTCTGTCAATCATGGAACCCAATGACGGATTGATTGACGTTAAAAAATAATGAAACATAATTTTGATATACACTTGTTACAATTTTTGCCCAATGATGATGTGAAATTCATGTCTAATTAACGTTACTCAACGTTACTCATTTTTATTCTAAGTTTGTAACAAGTACCAACAAAAAAGTTATCAATTTTAGGAATAATTATTACTGATATATTGTTAAGGGTAACATGTACTATATATATTATGTTTGTTTAACGCATGATCATTCTTTGTAGAGTGAGAGTTTTATAGAATGACCAAAAAAAAAGTAAGGCTTGGAGAATGTTATATATGAATGATATTAATGGTGAGTTATAAGTTTTTTTAAGGAGAGGTTATGATTAAAATTTAAAAGAGAAATAAAATAAATAAAATAGGGTTTATGAAAAAGTTTGAAAAGAGAAATAAAATTAAATAAATAAATGAATCAATACAATGTATTACAAAAATCATTTAAAAGAAAGGCTGGGAAATTATCATGTAACATGTAATGTTGTGTGATGTGTAAAATTAATTAGCAAGATTTAGCATAAGATTATTAGAAATTATTATTGAACATTAAATAAATTGTCTAGCCCTCTATTATTCATAACTAAACCGTAAGTGATTACAAAATATAATAATGCATAGTTTAATTAAAAATTAATAATATGCATGTGATCTTTTATTGCGTTATGAAGCATAAGGTGTTGTTTGGTAGCTTTAGTGGTCATGAATAGGTTACCAAACATCCCCTAATGTATATGACAAAATTTTACATAAATAACTATCATAAGTATTCTTATAGCATAAATATTATGCTATAAGAATACTTATGATAGTATGCTAAAGAATCACAAATACAAAGACTAAAGATGTTATGGTGTGTTGCCTAGGTTAGTTAATCGGATCGGGTTAACTTCGTTCGGGTTCATTATTCGAGTTTGGGTAGAAAAACACACATCGTTTAATACAAAAGATCTCCTACAATTATGGAGATACATATGACTAAATTCATTCTAATATAATTAACCAATATATACACGGTTTCATTCAAAATACAAAATTTGAAGTTTCGTTACAATATTTTTTTTTCTTTTTTCTTTTTTTGTAAAAAGGAGTACAAACTTTCATATTCGATTTAATTGGTTATTAGTTAGGTACTATGCTGGTTTTTGGGTTTACTTGCGTGCACCCGATGAAAACTTTATAATCAAGTTCGGTGCACAATTTGCTTCAACTTAATCCGAGTACTTCCTTTGTCCCCAAAGTTTGTATTGATTTACTTGATAAATACTAAATAATTTGATAAAATCCTTTTTCTTCATGACTACTTACGTAAATGGGGAAATTCTAAATTACCACCGGTAGAAAAAACATCAAGATAACGGACACATTTTTAAAGATAGGAGTTAAAATTGTCACCTTAATTAATTGCCGATATCACATATCCTTTAATATTGTTATCAATTGTACCATTGTAGATAAATCAGCGCGCACCTCATATAAAGTTCCGTTAGCTAATTTCACGAGTTAGGATGGTAATAAAAAAGAGAAAAGGTCACATAATAGTAATAAAAAAAAAAAAAAATTTAAAGCTAGTATTTTAATTTGATCACTCACTAGCATAAAAAACATATTTTCTAAAAAATACAAAAATTACCTAAAATTCACGTTATCATTCCACATTAGGATAAAAAAACATGTTTTCTAATTGAAACAAAAAGAAAACATGTTAAAACTTATAACTTAAATAAAACATAAAATCCGAATTACTTAATTGGTTACCTAATTAGAACATTTCTAAGACTTTGTTACTATTTTTTAAAGTTACCATTTTAAAAAATTGACCCTGAATTTTTATCTCGCTTAAGACATCTTAAAATTATGTGTGTTAAACGTGAGTGATTGATTCATCTTATGCTAAGAAGATTTTTCATTACCTAGCTATCATATCGTAATATAATTTCATATGTCAAAAATAGGGTCGATGGAGTTACGTGTAGATTGTTTTAGTCGCCATAAGATGTAATTTACGTATGCTTCTTTTTTTTCATTTTGTTTCTTTTATATAGTTTTCTTTCTTTTATTAAAGTTTCTTTTATATTTGTTTTCGTTATAAAACTTTTATCTATAATGCAGGACGGATGTATATAAAGTTTAATTAAAAAGAAGACAATTATAATAAAAAATCATTTTTAGTTACGTTATATATCATAATTTTTACTTTACTATGATAAGATATTTTATTTGTTTACGAGGAACATGTAACACACTCTCTTGAATTTTTTAGGATAGCCAATTCTCACACTCATTTATTTGTTTTTAAATATACATGTTTTTTTGCCACTATAGGACTAGAATCATCAACCTTATATACAAATGAACAAGTTCCAAATCATATTTTAGTAGTGCTAGACTATAAGCTAGCCTGTGTAATCTTCTTAATGTTTAAGACAAAAACAAATATATCATTATTTTTTTGAATGTTTAATCTTCTTAATGTTTAAAGCAACATTTTTCTATATTATTAATACTAGTGGAAATGTCCGCGCGTTACGGCGGTACGGCTGTTGCATAAGTTTTTGGTGAATTCGATTTTAGTCAATATCGGCTCAGTGCGTAATGACGTAAATTAAAAAATCAAAATATAATTATTAAAAAATGAATGAAAGAAAATAATTACGTATATTACAAAAGTCTTTAAAACAACTATATCATCCCAACAAGATTAGTGAAGCCATAGGTGGTATTTGTGGTGGAATATCGCTTATTACCTAGATTTTGGTAGGGGCTTCGGGGTGGTGATTTGCATAGACCAGAGAAAGTAAAGGGAGAAATTGTCACCACAAATTACCATCTTGAACTGTTAACAGCCGGCAAGGGAAAGGGGAAGAGAGATTAGTGCTCAATCGCAATTAATAAACGGAATCGAAAATAAATGACGATTTTGTTTGGACACATGTATTTGCTTTAGCATGTGTATTATAAGCATCATATGTTATACGTTATTGTAAGGGTATAAGTGGAATAAAATTGTTAATTTTTTAAAATTTAAGCATGACTTTCATACGGATGTCTCATTCTATCCTACTTTCATTTTTATTATAAAAAATATAGATAAATATTAAAACTATTAAACTTACAATATACCCCTAGAAAAATATTAGTAGTATAGTTATTACATATATGAAGATATATATAAGTTATATACTAAAATATTTAAATAAAATAATACGTAATTTATATAGTATTTAGTTATAAAAATATAATTAGTAAATATCAATTTAAATATCAATTTATAGTATCATAAATAAAATAAAATTAATAAAATAAATTAAATAATATCATATTATTAAATAATGTATTAATAATGTTTATTAAATACATGAAAGAGACAAGGGTAATAATGTCAATCTATATAAAATTTGATAGATAAAATTATCATATTGTCCGTAAAATGTATTAAAATATTTATCAATTCTCTATTGTACTCCTCTTAAATATTTTGCACTCCTTTGTACATGTTGCTTCAAAACTTGCATGTTTAGCAAAATTACATCTCTATCTAAAAAAATGTATTATATAGTAATATAGATATAATTATTTAGATAAAATAATACTTAATTTCACTTTTTTAACATTCAACTTTTTTTTAAAATATGTTACCTTTCACCACTTTAAATATTGGTTCATGCAAACACGAAATATCAAAACATCCAAACCACACATGGAAACCAAATCTCTAATTTCATTCATCTTCCTTCTTCAAGCACTCACCAATGGTGTCAATCTCGTCATAGCTCAAAAACCTGGCCCACGCAATCAATTCTTCAAGTGTAGTAACAATGGCAATTTCCAATCTGATATCCAAGTAGAATACCGAGATTCCGCATTCAGTGTACTCCACAAAAGACTTGGAAGTATAGATTACACCGGTTATCAGATCGGTTATAAAATGGGCGACATATATGAAGTTTGGATCGCCATCCTATGTCCCCCCAATATCAAAAAGGGAGCTTGTTGGGAATGTATCAACAACACCATCCCATATTTGAAAAAAAATTGCCCTAAACAAAAGTTTGGTATAGCATGGACAGTTTTAGCAGACCTAAACTGCATGGTGCGTTATGAGAACTATAGAAGTCAGCTAACACTTCTTGAATGGGCTAACTGGACTAGCTTCTCTTCACCATCAAATCAGACTACTTCTAATGCGAGTGAATTGGAGAAGGGGGTGAATAATTTGGCGAATAATTTGAAGGGGACGGCGGCCAATGGTGGTATCGTTACCAAATTCGGGTCTGGGCATGTGCCGTATGGGTCGGGTTCCCATAATTTATATGGGGCCATGCAGTGTACTCCTGATATAGATGAGAAAGACTGCATGAAGTGTTTATCTGATGCGACTAATGCGCTTCATAACTGTTGTAGCAAAGAAAGAAAATTGTACGGAATAACGATGACTGCTAATTGTTATTTTTGGTATTCGCATCAAAAATCTCTTTCTAATACACCTTTGACCATCTCTCCAGAGACTTCAGGTAATATATATCTTTTTACGACTTTTCTGTAAGTTGATACACTTGGTATGCATTGCATAAAAACATTTATTAGTTCAATTTTCGAATATTAACATCATAGAAGTTCTTTAAAATGTATGTTTATGAAGCCAACAACAAGAGATATTTGTAATGGCCGCATGAAGTGAAGCCAATACAACGATTTTTTTTCTAATGGTTTACTGATGTTCATGACTGTTAATTTTCGTGGGTTCAAATTTTTATATATGTAATTCGATGATGATGATGTTTGATACTAAAAATTGTTAAAAGAAAATACAAACGTGGATTTCAGGTATATTGTGACATGAAACTGTAGCTCATCTTTCCTTAATCACTTTAAGTACAAGTGCATAGCAACTTAAGAGATGAAAACAATTATAAATATTTTATGTATATTCATTCATTTTAATTCATTGTATGCGTATTTTAGTAAAGTTCGTGAATATTCAATTATATTGTAATAGGATCTTAAGACTATTAATTAACCATCTTAGTAAATATATATTATATTTTATTATTCAAGTTTATAAACTATGTTACTTAGGTTTACCATGTGACTTCTCAACCGTTTATTCAACGATGATAGTATGTATTTTTTTCAAAAATATTAGTGAAAACATTCGTCACTTGGCAATCCATGTATAACCTTTTGGACGAATTTAATGAAATTTAATATATTTTGTTTTAGTTTTAAAACTTATTGTCTTGTAAATATTATTTTTTAAAGTAAATCATGAATGTGAAATCAACAAGAAAGCTAAGGTTTTATTCTCTTTTAGGGTTAATGGATTAATTAGAATCTGTATATTTATTCATATCAAAAACATCAATATTAACTATATATCACGTACTCAAAACCATGTCGTGCTTATGCTATATCCATTTAATATTCATTGTGAATATAATAACCAATGAATTAGTACCAGATCGATTAGTCAATTAAATTCCTCGGCTCAGGTGAACATTCTATGTACTTAAATTGTTTTTAATAGTTTTTATTCGTTATTTCTCAATCCCAACTAATAAACTTATATTTATCTTCTTAACAGAGGAATATATAAGATAGAAAAGGAAGAAGAACATAGAAGTGAGGATTGATGGTAAATATGGTTTACACATGTAAATGAAACCTCCATATGACATATTTCAAGTGAGATTGATTTGTTATTAAAAAAAATTGTTTAAAAAAATCCAGACAAATGAGCCTAAAATCTCATTCTTGTCTTTTGATAATTAGTTAACATCTCTTAAAATTTATGTGTGACGATTTATATTTGTAAAGTATCTTGAAAATATCTATGTGACTATTGTATTTAATTATTATTCAGTTCTAACAATTTGTAACATTATTAGTTACTAGCGGTTACATATGATCATATATTCTAACTTCTTTTATTTGTTAGTACCTAATCATATGTTCATCAATTTATAGAAAATTATCAACTTCAAGCTAACTTTATCAATTCGTTAAATTTCTATAAAAACTTATATAGACTTATAACAAACGTTTTACATGTTTGGAAACTGTAATTACTTAAAAAGTTATATGATATTTATTTGATTGGACAATCAACTAAAATTAATAAATAAAATAAATATAAAAGGATGTTAGTGAATAAATTTATTTGATTTACTGAATAAATTTAAAGGGGACGGTGGACGAAATTCGATTATAGAACCATAGAAAATCGTTAATTACATAACATATTTAAGATTTTATAGTAGAGATCCTAATTGTTAAGCAAACATATCTAATTAGCAATAGCATTTTCTCTAAATATATTCACACAAACAGAGTTATAACTAGGATAAACAATTTGCAGGTAACGAATAGACTTGCTCATAATATTGTCACTAAATGGATAGTGAATCTAAGCAATATCAAATTAGAAGATGAGCTTTTAAAAAAGACGCGTGTATGTATGATGGCTCATTTGATACAAATAACTTTTTATATGAATGGCATTTGTGCGATCCTGCTTTGAAGATAGGTGTTATTTTAATCGGACTCATTTATCTGTGATCTAGCTGAGACCGCACCCCTAACCCTCTTAGAAGAAAACCCGTTGCTGGGAAAACCCCATGGCTCAACTCTAAGCATATTGCTCAGAGTGAGACTTGAACCCATGACCTCCCTTATATCCTCTATGTTTACATGTCATGGCTACCTCAACTTAACCATTTGGGCTAAGAATTATTGGTTTTTATACAAGTAACTACTTTTAAATTCTAAATATTTATAAATTATAAGTAATTAGATCTTGATCTTGAACATAATATCATAGCGGTGTGGCAACTAGCAACACGCGAAAAGGAAACAAGTTTCGCGAATCCGTTTATATTGTTCGTGTGATCATGATGTCACAAAAAAGTAAACATATATGATTATTCTCTGATATGAAACTCTACGTCCTTTTTAAATTTTAAATAACTATTGAAGATCATACAATTTGTTTTGCAAAAGCCATAGAATTGATCAGGGTTGGTCCCGAGAATTCTCAATGGACTTTGGGTCCGAAGCGAGAACAAAATACGGGGTATAAACATTTCTAAACCGAATAACTTGTATATAAAAATTTATATACGATGATAATTTTTATGACAATAAACAAAACCAAAGTATTGAAGCAAAATGATTTAATTTACTTATTTAAGTGAATCGGGAGGTTGTTTTAGTGTTTTTTAAAGCAAAGTTCTCCATCAAGTTTTTGTAATTCATGTTCTCTGATACATCATTTTCAATAGTTATCATCATTATCTATTGAGTATTTATTATGTTAGATTATTTAAAATGTTAATGAGCTATTAGATAAAGATTAGCGGGCTAAACTAATCAAAATGTTATTGAGTTGTTAGTGAATTAATTAATAAATTATAGTTTGTTTATTAAAAAAATAACATATATAATATAAAAAAATTTAAATTTCGGGCCCCTGAGGAGATCGGGCCCTGGGCGGTCGGCCATCCCCCCCCATCCCACACACACACACACCATCAATTGAGAAATGACAGGAAGTGATGTTCGATATCACTTCTGTGCGCAGAGTATCGAAAGGAACCTCTCGTAGAAGACCCCCCCCCCCCCCCCGCCCTAGAATTGATATTCACACAACCATATTCTCATCATGAAAAAAAATATATTGCACATGAACACTGAACAATCTTTGAAATATGCTACAACCAGTATTACCGAGGCTTAGTTGGGTAGGGGGTCAAATAAATACTATATTTTGTCTGAGAATTCTAAGAAGGTTATTTTTCACCTCAAAACCAATTGAGACGAACTCAGATTGAAGTTATTTCGACGGCAAATTGGCTTGTCCTATAGTTGGATCTATTATCGACGATGAACTATTCTCGTTGACTACAAAATCGAACTTTGACTCTACAAAATAGACAGTTAAATATAAAATGACAATAGAAAATTCAATCAGACATCACAAATGTTATATAGACATTATAAAATTCAATTAGGTAGCATAAATTTAAAAAAAGACAGTAAAATGTTAAAAAAAAAGCACATTCTTAGTCTTTTTCTTAGACAAAAGTTACTTACTAAGATAATCTTCCTCCCTTGATAATAATATATAAAAACTTATTCTTTTATTTTAAATGTATTATTACAGATTAAATGTACGATAATAACAATCGTTTAGAATTGTAATTTTATTTTATGTCACGTTTTTCTAACATTTAACCAATTGAATGGTACAAAATTCCAATTCCTTGATCTTTCACCTTATAAATATGGTTTAGAAACACAAATTACCAAACATTTCTAACCACAAATGGAAACGAAATCTCTAGTTTCACTAATGTTCTTTTTTCAAGTAATTACCAACGATCATCTCATCATAGCTCAAAAAACTAGCTCACCTCAACAGTCCTACAAATGCAGTAGCGATAATTTCAAATCTGATATCCAACTAGAATACCGAGATTCTGCATTCAAAAAACTCAACGAAAGACTTGTACATGAAAAATACACCGGTTATGAAATCGGTTATACGATTATCGGTGATATTTTTGAAGTTTGGACGACGTGTCTGTGTCCTCCTAATATCAAAGCGGAAGATTGTCGCGAATGTGTCAACAACACCATCTCATATCTTAAGAAAAACTGCCCGAAACAAAAGCTTGGTGTGGCTTGGACAGTCTTACCGAACCTAAACTGCATGGTTCGTTACGAGAACTATAAGTCTCAGCTTTCACTTCTTGAATGGGCTAACTGGACTAGCTTCTCTTCACCATCAAATCAGACTACTTCTAATGCGAGTGACTTGGAGAAGGGGGTGAATAATTTGGCGAATAATTTGAAGGGGACGACAACCATTGGTGGTATCGTTACCAAATTCGGGTCTGGGCATGTGCCGTATGGGTCGGGTTCCCACAATTTATACGGGGCCATGCAGTGTACTCCTGATATACATAAGAAAGACTGCATGAAGTGTTTATCTGATGCAACTAATGCGCTTCATAACTGTTGTAGCAAGGAAAGAAAATTGTACGGAATAACGATGTCTGCTAATTGTTATTTTTGGTATTCGCATCAAAATTCTCTTTCTAATACACTTCCAAACGTCTTCTTAAGATAATAATATATATCTTTTTATGATGTTTGATATGGTTCGCATAAAAATGTTCATCGTTTTCATATACTACCATCACTGAAGTTAGCGACGATTAACGTGTGTATAAATAGCACAATCGCTACATATCTGAAGGCTATACAAACAATTTTTGACGGGATAGTGTTACGTATATTGTGACATGAAACACTAGCACATCATATATATCTAAAAAGCTTTAGATACAAGTTCATAGGATCATAAGTATTTTAACCAAATTCAACTTAAATGAATTTCAATGTATGTGTATTCTAACAAAGTTTGGGAATTTTAAATTATAATGGGATGTTAATAATGTTAACCCTTTTAGTAAATGTACTTTTTCTGATATTTTATCACTTATGTTTATAAAACACTATGCTAAATTAGTTATTTTTTTACCTTAGTAATTCTTTTAATCTTTTCCATTTTCGCCATAACCAATGTTTCATCTCAAAACATCGAATATAAATGCATAATATGCAATTATTTGACAATATTCAAGGTTAGCACGACTAATCGTAAAAGGTGTCAAACTTGTACAGTACTATTCATAAATTCCAGGTATTTTACTAAGTTAATGATTATTCATAAATTCCAGGTATTTTACTAAGTTAATGATTATTTTGACCCAGAACTTAGATGTGATGATGCTTTTTAACTCATACAACACATAATGTGGGTCATGAACATATTACATCAAAATATGTTTAGCATATTTTTCTCCAAAGGTAAACAAGTAAAATAGGAGCCACGAAATTCAATGGTAATCCTGAAAGATCATCTAAGCATGCCGTAGAGCAATAACCGACCTACGTGCGCCCTAAAGTAACAATGACGTTAATTTGTAACATTTAATTTCGAAATACCAATTCCTAAGAAAAAGTATTGTGACTTGTATCATTGTGACCAAAGATGACAGAATCTAGATTATTATAAGATTGACTATAACTAGTTCATTTCTATCTTGAACCCAATTACAAAATACACACCTGTTATCCTCCATATCATACAAAAGTTGAAGATGAAACAAATCACCACACTTGAGCCCTACTCTTATACACAAAACCAGCCCGGGCCAAAAGCTTGGTTCGTTAAAGCGAACCCACATACCGCAAGCCTTAGCCATGTGCAAATAACTCCATCCTTGGACCAATGCCACAAAAACGGTCTTAGAAACAGGTCAGTGAAGTTTTAACAGGTCTCGGAAACAATATTTTCACCATACGCAAAAGGGTAAATACGTAATTTCACACAACCCTCTCTTTCCCCCTCTTGCTTAACTTCCCCCACCAGTGCCTGGTCTGCCTATCACCGCCGCCGCCAGCATGTACGCCCTTTACGAGTCTTGTTTTGGCTTCTCGTAACCGAATCTTGTACTCTTTTTTCCACATCTCAAAATTCTTTTTCAAGTTATTATAATCTTCAATCTGTTTTGAAGATGGGCGTCCTGTATTCACACTAATAACAGCTTTAGCATCATTATCAAAATTCTGTTTTCTCTGCTCAAATTCTTTTGACAAGAAGTCGATCGCGTCAGATATAACACCACGGCTTTCACGTCTACTGTTCCCGCTTCTGGCAGGTGTCATTTGTGCAGGAGTTTGGATTCCCGATGTGTTATCCTCGGAATCATAACAACTAGGTGACAGTGGATCATCTGGCCTGGGCCTTCCGGTATGCACATCAGTAATGCTTGAACCAAGAGTCTTCTTGGCTGCAGCAAGATTCATCTGCATCAACAAGTTATACAAATGAGACTTATTTTAATATGAAGTATTTGTAAAAAAAGGTATTCACATGTGAAACTTACTTGCAAAGATGACATCTGACTTTGCCACTTCTTCTCAACAGCCTGCATTTTGCTTTCGTATGCTAACAACCGTATTTCAAATTGTCGTATTTGTTCACGCAAAGCTGTATTTTCAAGATCCCTTTCACTCAACAATGATTCTGCATTCATTACTCGTTTCTGCAGCTCTTCAATATTTTGTGGTGAATTTTGTACATTTTCCTCAAACAAATCCTAGACAGGGTAAAAACAACGCACAAATAAATATAGGGAAAAACACATCATGTTGTTTTAGTAAAAGAATCTTGAAAATACCTTCAATTTTGAATTTTTACTGCACGACCTTCGCCTGCTTCTTGATCTATCAACGGGTGATTTTTTCCATCTTTGCATGTGATTGAAATGCTTTCGAGCCAACCACCCACGAACCACTGTGAAAAATTAGGGTGAATGGTTAAAAATGTCAAATATAACTGTTTAAACTGCTAAAGGATAATGTTTCACTAGAGATGGTGATATGGGCACGTTGGGTAAGAGATCAAAATGACTTCAGGTTGAAACTTGAAACTCGTTATTTGTTAGTATGAATCAAAATGTGGTTCGCCGACCTGCAAAAAACTTTTTGTCCATTCTAAAAGAAACTGGTAAATAACTAATGCGTTAAATGATTAGGAAAAGGGAGAATTTTGTAAAAAGCAATATACTTTTGGCAGTGGTACATTTTGGTGATTGAAGTTATTTTGTACCTATCTGGTAATTAAGTGTGTTTTGCGAGCATTTGGTTATTATTTTTTACGTTTTATACGCAATAATGACCAAAGTTGGCCTTACAAAAACTTGTAATGGAAAAAACTTATAATACACGACTCAAATCACTGTCCATAAGTTTCATGCACTAAATACTACCTACGTCCATAAGTTTCATGCACTAAATACTATCTACTTAGGCGACTTTCAACCCATTTGACCCTTTCTATTTTCATTTGACTAGCTTGAGATAATACACAACTCAAATCACCATCCATAAGTTTCATGCAACATCACAACACGTACCTGATTGTATATGTACAATTGTTGTCAAATGCACATTAAGTGAACTTTGTGCAATCCTTTGGTTATGTTTCTTTAGAAAATTAAACTCCCTTCTTGCATTTTCACCACGAACATCTGCATGAAAACAAACTCAATTCTTAGTCAAAGTTGAACCGTAATTGAACTAATTAAATGAATGATAAGAAAAATTAAATTTATGAAAAAAAAATTTACATGACTGCAGTGTCACAATTCCAATCAACTCATGTGAATCAAGAACTCGACCACCAAGGGAACAACTTTCCAGTGCCGGTGTACCTTCTAGAACTTGTTGTCTCAAATCCTCCAATACATCAACCTGAGCCCAAAAATTTCACCAATAAAACAAACATACAATTATACCAAAAAAATTCCACCAAAAAAAGTTGTGCCCCAACACCCTCCGGACCCCATGCGTGCAAGAGCCTTGTGCACCAGCATTATTATTATTTTCTTGGGCACGAGGTGGGGTGTTTAGATTTGCATTTGAAATTGATTATCAGGTTGCTAGTTCAAGTCGCAGTAATCGGTTTTCAGGGTCAAATAATTAGTTAGAGAAAATCAGTTTGACCAGCTACAACAAAACTGATCGTCTAAAGGTGAAATATATTTAAATATTTACCCCATTTAACATAAAGTAAAAGACTTTTAATCCCATTTACAAAATATTTCCTTTTAGTAAAAGAATATCATTCTACCTATTAATTCCTTGAACAGTCAGAATTTGTCCAAACAGTTGATAATAAACCTCAATAGGTAGTTGGAAAATAATATTCTTATAAGAGTCACATACTTATACCTTTAATACTAACTAAAATATGACTTGTACATCTATTATTTAACATTAGAAAAAGCCATTTAAGGTTAACAATGTCACAACAAAGATTAAACGAATCTAACTATAATTATGGATTGAAAAAGTGTTGTTATTCCAAACGTATATTAAAGATTTACTGAAAGATTAAATTAAACAAGCAAGAAATAAACTTGAAATGAAAAATAAAAATAAATACATAACCTTTTAATCCAAAAACCCTGTTCATTTTATGGCCAAAAAGATAATGACCCACCCGTTAGTCGATTACAAGTTGATTTTGAGTATTCGGTATCAAATAATCACTTTCAATACATACATCCAAACACCCCTTTTAGAAACTGACCTGTCCGCAGAAAAATAGTTTCGTAAATCCAACTTGGTACATTTGTGTGGGGATTGGATGCTGCTTCAAAATAGCAACTGATGTACTCAATGGATCCATACAACTAATATTCCCCGACAAAAGGCAGCCAAACCTGATAAATCATTAATATATTGCAATTTAAAACACATCAATCGTAATAAGAAACTGATAAGATATTTTTTTTTAAATTAATACTAGAGGTCAAGAGTTCCTGCAAGTTGCAGGTAATAGAGTATATTAGAAGGCGTTCTAAAAAAGGGTTTTTATTTTTACCGGCTAGCGAATTCTTGATGTGTGAAGTGTAATGGGTATCTTGATTTTGATATTTGCACTATCTCCATAATCTGGCTACATTTAAGCTGTTCCCAAACAGTATCATTTTCATAGTTTCCAGGAAGTTTTTTGGTATTTGGTTTTATACATCGAATGAAGTGTTGCTTTGAATTCTCCATTTGCTGAATTATTTTAAATAAGTGATCCTACAAGCATCCAAAAAATAGCTATTATTATCTCCACATAGAACAAACATCAAAGAGAGCAATTCCACCTGTTCATGTGATGATGTGAAAAAGGATCACCTTTGGGTTACATTCAAGTTATAACAAACATTTAAAAATCACCTAGATCCAAATATTTACAACCTCTTAGTTTGTTTTATTCAAATAAGACCATGATTTCACTAAGAGTTATGTAACTATATTAATAGAATAACTGTTCAATAAGTCAAAAGGTTATACAAAAAAGTATTGGCGAGTCAACCAAAATCATTTTGAGTTTTTGACATGTTACCCGACCTGGCTATTTTTCTAATCTCAGGAATGAAGTAGACAAAACATTTGTGGGGCAAATATCATATACATCTTTTAACAGTTCAAAATTTCAAAAATCATTCATATCATATCTAGTAATTTACACTTCTAAAATACTAAGAATAGAATATTTACACATTTCATAGTAAAAAATAAAAATCATTAGCTTATAAAATGTATGTTTCATTGAAGAAAAAAAAATTATCAGGCATCCATTGAGATTATTCATACTAATAATGTTTTTTTAATTCATTTATTTAATGACCAGTTGTAACAAATAAATTATATTTTGTTTACTTCGAAATGTGTAAATAAGATATTTTAAGTATGAAAATTTCAAAGGAAAATACATGAAATTCAAAGTTTTGATAAGAAAACTCAAAAAAGTAATCACAAATACCAAGTCAACCAAGTATATTTTGACCTCTTACCCAACCCACCCAAAAAGCCTAGAATTTCACGAACCAAAAAAGGAAGCTTACCCTGAACTTTGCCCCAACACTTTGACCTGTTGTATGGACCTGGTTCATCACACCAAAGGCCGAGCGGTTCAAGGGTTTCTTACAAGACGACATAAGTTGGATGGTATCAAACTGTACATCGTCCCTGTTCTGTTTCAACAACCCTGAAGCATCATATTGAACCTGTAACCATTACATTACATGGTCACATAGAAAACAAACATATGCGAGTAATTAACAAATGTGTGCATGAATATGGTAACAATGGAGAACCTCTCGAGCATAATGGCGGACCCTAAAAGCTCCTTTATCACAGCTAAAACAAGTATTATAACTCAAGTCGCGTTTAATCTTATTAGTAAATGTGTCATCTGTGGCTTCGGAGGAATTTGAACACTCATTGAGTATTGATATTAGCCCCATAGGTTTCTGCAGATATAAAAAAAAAAACACATATGTTAAATGTAATGACAACAAATAACCAAACAGAATAATATATCTTCAGGCATCAAACATACCTTCTCAAAAAGATCCAAACACTCTTGGTTCTCTTCAAACTCTACTTTTTTCCAGTGGATTCCTTCGAATTCATACTCCTAATAATAATACTATAAACAGTTAACATATATTATATATGTTCAAGACTAACATCAACGCATCAGTATCATAACTAAAGATGGTTTATACATTTTAAAATAAATCTTTTTCCATACTTATAAATAAATTTATTTTATAAATGTTCTTTTCACGCAAGTTTTTAGCATATGTGACATCTGATGTGACTGTTAGCACGATATTAATTGGTGTCACCTAAGCAATGTACAGGTATAATGAGATTGGTTGCTAAACTCCAGAATATATTATAAGTTGATCTCTATTATGCACCTACTTAATTTAAAGTTAGTTAATAAAATGAGGAAGTGTAAGGATTGTTTCTATATTATGAAACAAATTATGATACAAGTTGTATTGCGTAGACTTGTGTGTTTATGTGTGTAACTATACCTCTTGTTCAAGCTTACAAAGATGGCGAATGAAGTGCTGTTGCAGTCTCTCATCAGCATAGTTTATAAACAACTGCTGAAAGCTATTTTTCTGAAAAAAGTAATGTTCATGTTACATGATACAGTTGTATTAAAGATGACTATTATTTTTTTAAATTAAAATAGCTGTACCTGTAGTGACTCGAATCCATAAGTGTCTAAAATGCTTATGGTGTGTTGAGTATGTTGTCTGTCTCCTTTAAGTGATGTATTAACTTCTTCCACAAGCCAATTAAACACGCTCTCGTAAACAAATGTTGCTAATGCATCTCTTTCGTCAGTTGCCTAAATAATAAAGAATAAATTGCCATGTTACATTATTTGGAAGTAGTTGTTAATTACTTATTAAAAAAGATAATCTTGATGTACCTGCTGCAATGTTAATGGTTCAGTTATATTATCAGTTCTGTTGGTAGATAAAACCACCATTAGTTCATCCATCTTGCAGCCCATTAACCTAGCAGCACTTCGAATTGCTTCAAATATACAAAAAAGAAAAAAGATGAAATAAACTTCCGTAATAATAGATAGGTAAAAAGTATGAAGTGGAAACTCAAATAAGAGATATTATAATCCTATTTCACACCCAGAAAGTACAAAGAAACAAAAAAAGGTCTTTATTTAACAAAAACCAAAACGAAATGCAATTGATAGAATTCCAGTTATATGCTAATATAGTTCGCTAAAAGTATGTTCACCCATTACAACAGTAAATCAAATATGTGCCATCATTACAAATATTCTTTAAAATTTACATTACAAAATATACGTAAAATTGTTTTAGGGTATACATCCTTTAAATTTGCCTTGCACATTATGGTACCAGACAACCATTGGATGGTAACATAGGGGATGTTTGAAAGTTGAATGTGCATTTCGAATACAATTGTGACATCAAATAAGAAAGAACAAAAATAAAAAGATAATTGATGGTAATAAAACAGGTCGTAGAAGATACTGTTTGGATGTGTTTGTGCAGCTTGAAGTTGTAATAATCAAAATTTTAAAATATTGTGCCTTTAAGTAAATTCTTATTAGATAAAAACTGCATTGTGCCTTTAAGTAAATTCTTATTAGATAAAAACTGCAGAGATAAAATGAATAAAGACATTTTTGTAAGCAAAAAAGGAGAAAGAACAATGCTTTGGGTGAAATGGGTGTAATCTTAATTAGGTTAAAATGGTGGTATATAGATTAGTTTTTGTCTACCCTAAAATAAACAGTTTTAATGCAGTTGATTCAAAACTAATATTTGACCCATATATAATTAGATAATCAGACAAATTCAGTTTATCCAAGCATTAGGAGTTTTAGTTTACCTTCATCAACAACAGGCTCGACGTGTTCTTCTTCATCAATTACTACAAATGAAATATTCCCAAGCCATAAAATTGCAGCAAGCAATTGAAATACATTTTCTTGTTCTTGATTAGAAAGTCCAAGTGTATCAAAGGCATCCTGTTGGAAAATTATCCTAATTAAATTATCACGTTTCATGTTTAAAAATAATAACCATGTTCCTGAGATAAAGATTTGCAAATTACCACTAGGATTATAAAGTTGTGAGCATCATCAACACCATTGATTTTCAAGCATCCACTTTGATTAAGAAACTTGTACTCACTCGACATCTTTAAATTCAGCGTATCTGTAACGAAAAATAAAATTTATTATACTACTACTAATAATAAGTTATTGTAGACATAGTACAAACTACAAAGTAATAATATCAACCTTTAAGAGCAGGTTGGGCCCCAGCACAGAGTTGATAAAATACATGGTATGACCGTTCTCCACGACATATTTGAGATACTCTTGACTGCACAAAAACAAATTTACTTCACGAATTAAACTGTAGAAAGTTAGAATTAAACATAAACTTCAAAAATAGAACTCAACGTTACAAAGTTAATACCTTTTCAAGAAGATCTATTCGTTGCATCGTGTATGTTGATTTTTGCAAAGAAAAGTTCAAATCAGTAGACGAGTCAGCAAGTCAAATAAAATTATCTTATAAATGAACATATATTAAACTGTTTATTAAATAGACTTATGTGCTTACATGTTTGTATACAAGCACCACTCACTGTCCCATCTGCATTATAATGTATATTAGTTAATTTCCCCTACACCACAGAAAACTCAATTAAATTTATGAGTTTCAACAACAAAAATAATAATAAATAATGATGATGATGATGATAATATATTAATAATCATATCATAGCAATAAATGACTAGAAATAGAACTCACAACTCTGCTAGAATTCCAATTTCTGGATGTTTTTGCATTCCCAAAAGCTTCCAAGATACAACTGATTTGAATTAGTTTGGATTTCATATCATAGTTTTGGCTTCCAACTGATGCCAGATATTGCATTGCATATTTTGCAGTTTCTGTCTTCCCAGATCCACTTTCGCCGCTATAACAAAGGTTATTAGGTTATTAAGTAAAAGTGAGACATAATGAGGTGTTTGGATGTGCTTTTTGAAAGTGATTATCTGCGTAATCAGTTTACAGTATTCAATGTCACCTAATTTCAGATACACCCACAAAGTAAGGAATGAACTAACCTGATAATAATAGATTGATTTCCACCACCTGCAATAATTATTCAGAAAGAAGTATTAACATTTACATCAAATTATTCAATTAAACTCGTTAATTTGTTCTTCAACACACCTTTCATCATATCACTGTATGCAGCATCAGCCACAGCATATACATGAGGGTTGTTCAAAATCTTCTCTTTATATGCTGTGACAAAATCATTTCCATAAATATCTACATCCTTGAACGGATTGAATGCCAATAAAACAGGCCCTGCCTTACTCTACAAAAGAAACCAACATTGTTCAAATCATAAGTTCAACAATCATACAAACAAAATAACATATAAGTACAAGGTTCTATGAATACATACATAAATTATATCACGGTTGTATCTATAGTGAAGATTATGAAGAACAGATGGCTCGTTTGAATAAGTAAGTTCAACAAGATCATCAACTCCATCAAGAATATCTGGATTTGCAGGCAATAACTCTCCTCTAGATATCATGATTTGCTAAACAAATAACAACAGAAGTAAATCATCATCAAATTACTGTGATCTACGTCTCTACGAACAAATTAAAACTTGCTAGATAATAACAAACTCACATTCCCATTAGAAAGCATAACAGTTGCTTCTTCACCAGCTGTCGATTTGATCTTCGCGAATTCCGGTTGACCATTTCGAGACTTACACCATACTCCAAGTTTCTGAAACAAAACAACTTCACAGATTAAAAACATCAAAACTAAAAGTGATTTCAGTTTGATATGATATTATTACATTCTTGATGAAATGATCAATACTGTCACGCGATTCAGTCTCCGGTGCAGTGGCAATTGCAGCAACACCGTTCTCCGACAACCACCGTTGACAAACGGGTGGCACGGTGTAAGGTGATTCACCATCAGCAGCAGCTTCATTCACCTTTCTCCGGCCAAAATTACAACCACCATTACTAATGCATTTAACATCATGCTTCTTGTTATTAGTTGAACCACAAGACACCACATGTTCCATAGCCATTTTCGCCGGAATCAGCCGCCTCGGGAGGCGGGCCTTGGAGGTAGGCCGTGACGGCAACGCCGGCGGCATGTCCGATGAACTCTCGCCGGCGTCTCTCCGGCGAAGAGAATCCAACATTTCTTCTAAAGAACTTCGAGCTGCCGAATGTGGAGAAAGTAGCATCTTTACTCTTCAATTGAACTCAAAAACCCCTAAATTGATGAATAAACTGAAATCATATGATCGATGAAAGGTTCTTAAACCCTAATCTGAGTAATCTAATCCAGATCAATAGATCAAGATCAAACAATCAACGACCCCACTTCGCGAATCGTCTTCAGTTACTCAATTGTTATCGAACTCTGCTACAAAACTGCAAAAACCCATCTGAACAACTGAATTCCCCTTACAAAACTGCAAAAGCCCCATCAAAAACCCAAAATTGAAGTGAGAATTAACTGGGTTATAATCAAAACTAGATGGGTGTTCGTCTTTCTGCTGTTAAGAATTACGAGCTACAAGAATAAGACGATGATTGATGAATCTTGAGCAGGTTTGTGCCCAAATTTGAACGAGAAATGGGTTGAAAAATAGGCTTTAAGAAAAGGTTGTCGTGGGTGTTCTTGATTCAAATAATAGTTTGCAGAAAAAGATGAAAGTGATTGTTTTGTTCGTTTGATTGATTGATTGAGGGTTGAAGGGGGAATTTGAATTCTTCGATGAAGATGGTGGTGGCGGGGTTGTGGTATCTGATAAATTTGGTAAGTATATGAAGAAGTGGAGTTGAAATGTGAATTTCAGGTAACAAGAATGATAAAAGGAATGTTCAAGACTTCAACGACTAAGATGTCACGTAATGGTATGGTGGTAAGAAGTTTAAAAGATCTTTTAGGAAATTCGGTTTCAAATGTTCAACGAGTAAGTATTTTTGAATTGTCACTACTGTAGAGAAAAAGAAAAAAAAAAGATGGTCATAACTGAGTCGGCATCATATGCCAATAGTTTTTTATCTTTTAAAAAAGAGAAAATTTATTCGTAAAAGTTTCTTGTTTGAAAAGGTTTTATGACAAATTAAAAACTTACGAGAACACCTACATATGATATTAACAACCTTAGGAGTTGATATCCCTTACGGCCTTCCTACAGTTTATTAATTTTAACATCAATGGAGATGTTTTTGTATGGGTTGGTGATGGCTCCGACTATTTCTTGGTGGCCTCCTTTAAAGAAATAATCAATAAAGTATTATTTATGTTCCTTTTCATGAACTTTATTTGGTTTAACTGGATCCCTATGTATATCATCTTTAGTAGGTCCTGCAAAAAGAAATGTTGCAGTGGCGAGTGCGATTTGCTCATCTTGTGGAGATCACTTGGAGTCCACGGACCATTTTCTCATTCAATGTCCTATTGCAAGACTTCTTTGAGCAAAACTCCAATCTTGGTGCAGGTGCAACCACACTGGAGTGAAAAGTGTTTAAGAATTATTCCAAATCCCTATCAATATCAATGGTGATAAATTATTTAAAAATGTTCTTTTGGTGATTATTCATGCTACCATGCAACACATTTGAATTTGGAGAAATGATCGTATGTTCAAGGACGACAATCGTGATGTGGACGTGGTATTTGAAGATTTTTTGGTGTCATCGTTTATTTGGATTAAACATAGAGGAAAAGTCACTTGTCTTTTTCATCTTTCGTTTTGTAATGTACTTCTACTTGCTAGCTTCACACTAGTTTTTTTTACCATATAAATTTTGTAGTTCAAAGAAAAACCTATATATGACATTAACAAGAAAATCATTTGGACACCTAAAGAACACATTACAACTACAATTATCTTATACCAAATTACTAAAAAACTAGATTATAACCCCGTGTATTACACTGGTTATATAAAAAGTTATTGATTTTAGGGGGTGTTTGATATGGGCTGACTGGGCTGACTGGGCTGACCGGCTGACCCGGTCAGCGGGTCAGCCCGTTT
The DNA here is from genome assembly GCA_024085815.1 of Flaveria linearis. NCBI lineage: Eukaryota > Viridiplantae > Streptophyta > Magnoliopsida > Asterales > Asteraceae > Flaveria > Flaveria linearis. The sequence continues at coordinate 10,310,367 of CM044017.1, read as the reverse complement.
GATTTGCAATCTGACCCGGCTGACCGAGAGGTTACTGTCTGACCCGGTCTTTAAAATCACAGTCGCTGACCCATTCTCCCACACACAGACTCTCTTCCTTCTTTCTTCTTGTTCATTCAAAGAAAAGCTCTGCCAACACCCCCGCTACCCACCCCCGCCGGCGACACCTCCGCCGGCGACAACCCCACTGTCGCGACACCCCACTGCGCACACCCCCACCGCTGCTGCTGCTGTCCAAATCGATTTGGAGGTTCGATTTGGACCGCCTCATCTTCTCCACGCTGATGACCGCTGCTGCTGCGACCGCCTCATCGATTTGGAGGTTCGATTTGGAGGTTCGATCGATTTGGAGGTTGACAGGGGATGATCGATTTGGAGGTTCGACAGGGGATGATTGATTTGGAGGTTCGATCGATTTGGAGGTTCGATTTGGATGAGTATGCAGTATGAAGATGATGATGGTTGCGGTTGATGGGTGTGGTCGACAGAGATCGATTCGTTTGATTTGGGGGTGGTGATGGTTGCTTCGGTGATGATGATGATGAAGGTCGCGGATGTCGGTCGGTGATGGTTGCTTCGGTGATGATGATGATGATGATGAAGGTCGCGGATTTGGGGGTGGTGATGGTTGCTTCGGTGATGATGATGATGATGATGATGAAGGTCGTGGATTTGGGGGTGGTGATGGTTGCTTCGGTGTGGTCGACAGAGATGATTGGATGAAGTGGATGATGGTTTGATTTGGGGGTGGTGATGGTTGCTCAGATATGTATATGTATATGGGTATGTATATGTGTATGTATGTGGGTATAGATGTGTATGTATATGGGTATGTAGATGTGTATGTATATGTGTATGGGTATGTATATGTATATGGGTATGTAGATGTGTATGTATATGTGTATGTATATGGGTATAGATGTGTATGTATATGGGTATGTAGATGTGTATGTATATGGGTATGTAGATGTGTATGTATATGGGTATGTAGATGTGTATGTATATGGGTATGTATATGTATATGTATATGGGTATGTAGATGTGTATGTATATGTGTATGTATATGGGTATAGATGTGTATGTATATGGGTATGTATATGTATATGGGTATGTATATGTATATGGGTATGTAGATGTGTATGTAGATGGGTATGTATATGTGTATGTATATTCAGCAAGTCAGTCAGCTACTAAATCAAACAGCCAAGTTTCAGTCAGATGCAGACTCAGTCAGAACCTCTTACTGAGTCAGCTTCTTACTCAGTCAGATCATACTCAGTCAGCGCAATCAAACAGCCCCTTAGGGTGTTTAAAGTAACGTTGGTAGGTATTTCTACGTATCAACTATGAATAATTCTTTTATTATATAAGAATTTTAATTATAAAAGTACTATGTATGACTGTATTCAACCTTTAGTTTTATATTCAGTCTCTGTCAATATTGTTTAGAATTTGATGATACTAATGTTATAGTGGTAAATATTTAAGCATTTATTTGAATTCTAATATGGAAAATTATTGGCATTTGAAAAGGACAAGTTAAGTTTTCAAATTATTGGCGCACTCACTCGATTTCCAACAACTAAATTGAATTTTGAGAATTAAAAATAAGAGTAAATTACGTTTTTCGTCCTGTGGTTTGGTGGTTATAACGCTTTTCATCCAATAGTTTAAAAACGCCCGATTCAACCACTGTGGTTTAAAATATGTTACAATCAAGTCCAAACCGTTAACTCCATCCAATTTCTCCGTTAATTTTTTTAAAAAAGACGAAAATACCCTTGAACTAAAATTGTTATTATATTATAAATAAACAATATGTGGGTCCCACTCCACCCCACTATACCTTACCCCACTTTCTTTTCCTATGACCACATCCGAACCACCTTCACCACAGCTCTCATGGCAGCAATCCGAGATGGCCCTCTTCCTCCACTTCGAACCCAACACCTTCACCGACTCCGAATGGGGCTCTGGCCACACCGACCCATCAATCTTCAACCCCACCAGCCTCAACGCCACCCAATGGGTCACCGTCGCAAAGGAAAACGGGTTCTCTCGGGTCATCCTCACCGCTAAACACCACGATGGGTTTTGTTTGTGGCCCTCCGATTACACCGATTATAGTGTCAAATCGAGCCCTTGGAGAAATGGGTCTGGTGATGTTGTTGGAGATTTGGCTAATGCTGCTCGAGAACTTGGGGTTCAATTGGGGCTTTATCTTTCAATTTCAGGTTGAAGTCGAATTGTGAAATTGATCACTGCTATACTCGTTTACATGTATCATAATGTGTAATTTTTAAAATTCAAGTTCAATCTGCTATTAAGATTGATGAAAACAAAGGATAAATGTGTCAATGATTGAGTTAGGGTGCTGTTGAATGTCACTGTTTTGCTTTCACTTACTGTTTAGGGCTGCTCATTATGGTCTCATACATACAACTTGATTCATCATTTTAAAATGTGGGTTTTGGTCGAATCTTATCGACTTCTATGTAGAATCCTTTCTGATATGGTTGTGTGGCGGTGGCTGTGTGCCTGTGTGATGGCGGTGACAGTGTGGTGGTGGCAGTTAGGTGGTCGCTATGGTGCGGTATCAGTTAGGTGGTCACTCGGTATCAGTTAGGTTGTCGCTCGAGGATGGCAGCAGTGGTGTATGGAAGTGCGGCGGTGAAGCTCCGGCAGTTGGCGTGGGAGAACGTGGTGATGGAGGCGGAGGCGATGGTGGCGGTAATGGCAGTGTGGTGATGGAGGAGGAATAAAGGGTTGTGAAGAGGATGAAGGGAGAGAGTGAATGTGTGTAAGTAACAATTTAAGTCCAAGGGTATTTTTGTCTTTTTGCGTACACTTAACAGAAAAGTTAGATGAGAGTTAGTGTCTTGGACTTGATTGTAACATATTTTAAACCACAGTGGTTAAATCGGACGTTTTTAAACTATTGGATGAAAAGCGTTATAACCACCAAACCACAGGGACGAAAAGCGTAATTTACTCTAAAAATAATTTTATTTCTAAACTTTGACTTTTCATGCCATGTTGACCTTCAAGAAAGTAGACGTGATGAGATAATTAATTAAATTAACTCTTAATTATATTATCATACATACATTTTTCCTTTTCTAGTGTATTTAAATTTAAATCATCAAAGGAGTAGTTTGCAATATAAATTAATTAAATAAAGTAGTAAATATATAAAGTACTGTTAATAAAACAAAACCAATAAAATATATAAACTTTTAACATTTCTAAATTTTAGTTCTAGCATTCAACTATTAAAAGTAGGAGAAAGAGAATTTAACTATTGCTTAACGATTCTTGTATGTTATATAGTTCGAATTTTGTTTGTATTTATATTTATAAACTTTGTAACCGGTAATGGTAATAATAATAGTTTATGTAACATCCCGTATTTTTATGAACAATTAAAGTTTAATGCGTTATTAATTCCAATAATCACAAAAATAATAATAATAATAATAATAATAATAATAATAATAATAATAATAATAATAATAATAATGATAATAATAATAACATCATAATGATAATAATATTGCTATTAATAATGATAATAAAATTTATTGTTAAAAAAAAAAAAAAAAACTAAACCCAAAAGTTTTGGGTTGAGATTGTAAAATTTAAAACTTGTCTTAAATATTTAACACATGAAATAACAACCAAAACAAACCTCAGGGACTGAATGTGTAAATTTTTATAAAACTCATCAAACCCCCCCCCCCCCCCCCCCCCGTCGACCACCTTTGCCACCGCCGGCGACTATTCCGGCCGACGTCTGGCGAGACCAAACCACCAAATTTACGCGGTTTTGACTCAATCAAAGGCTTCCGACACATTCGAGTGGGAGTTTCGAACTCGTACCCCACATTAATTTGAATAATACGATCGAATTGAGTGCGATTATCTACCTAACACACTCGGCCGAAAGAAACCACCACGATCACCACTAACGCCAATAATTCGTTTAATTAATTGAACCTGAGCGACTATATAACTGATCCTAATCTTGTGCAACTTTCAATTCCATCTAAAACACACAAAACAAACGAATTTAATCATCATCTTCCATCGCGACCTGCAACTGTTCGAACACCAACTTCAGTGTTTCAAAACTCGAATTAAACATAGGGCTTTTGATTATAAGCCTAATTCGAAGCTTCCTGTGCAAGCAATTTGGTTTTCATCATTGTATGATCATCATTCGATTTCGGGTTATATCGCGGCTTGTTCTTCATTGTTCTTATCATCAAATCACTTCGAAACAGGTAATTGAACATACCCATATACTCGGTTTTACATGGGGATCAAAAGCCCCATCGATCTGGTCATAAACAACACTGAATTGTTGTTCAATTTAGCTTCGATCGAAGCTAGGGTTCATAGTGATTTGGGGAAATTGGGAAACTGTGGTTAAAAGAATTACAAACCAATTCTTACCGCGACTGCGGCCTTTGGTTCACTGGTTAAGGATGTGTGTTGCAGACTTGAGGTCCCGGGTTCGAACCCGGGGACCCTCACCTATTTTTTTTAATGCTTTATAGCCTTTAAAAAAATACATAAAAATTTCTAAAAATTATAAAAATAAATTCTATAAATTCTCCTTATTTTAAATATTACAAAATTATTTTCTGTAAATTTATTTTATTTGAAAAACATTAATAATCTTTATAAAATATTAGTTATAAATACTACAAATAACGATTTTTATAAAAATATACATTATATCGTATTTAATTATGAAATAATCGTGGAAAACCATAGAAATTATACGATATATATTTTCACAAATCATTTATAAATGTAATTATAGGTTATATTTTATACTTAAATTAATAAATTATTATTGAATTATACGAATACAAAGAATACATACATATACTTCTTTCAAATAAATCAAAAATACTATATAACTAATAGTGGACGTCAAACCGAACCGACTCGAAATCAATCAAACATATCTATTCGCACTGAATATATTTTAAAGGCTTAGTTATAATCAATAATAGGTATTGATCGTGCATTGCTTATTCTGTGAAGTCTTTGTGCATTACATCAATTCAAGGTGAGTTCCGTGGCCCCGTTTTATGCTTTTATAATTGTTTCAATGTTTTTCAAACTTGGGGGAAAAGTATGCTCACCCGTTTTCGATGCTGTACAATCTTACATACAATTTTCATACTTGGAATCAATGTGATACTATTCTTATATTCTAATACATACATGGTGTTATTCTATTCTTACAACCATTAATTCCGGGTTAGGAACCAACAGATAGGTATTGGTAGTACTACTGGGTTGACACCCCCACCCTCGACAGATCGGTTTAACTTGTGAGTTACCGACTACAGCTGCCAGCAATCAGGCCATGGGTGAATATATTCCGTCGAACTTATATGCATAAACGTCATAGGGTTTGGTTGTAAAACACATGTTATGTGGTTTTTGCTTACAGTATGATTCCATATCAAATTCTATACAGCATCAATTATATGTTTTCAGTTTAAACCTGCGGAACTCACCAACATTATGTGTTGACATTTTGAGCATATCTTTTCAGGTGAACATAATCAAAGAGGATAGCTAGAGTTGATGCCTTAGCCGAGACCCTCAGGATTTCAATAAGTTATGCATTAGTCATGTATATCATTTGTTTCATTTATGAACTGTGTGTAATTTAGATTTGGAATTGATAAGACTATGATAGTCGTGGAACTGACTAACCACGACACAAGTCACCATTGTGTCGGGCGACGTCATGACACGAGGATTTTGCATATAACATGTCTCTGTAATTATACCAAGTGTTATGACGATCCCGTCCGTCGCATCCTCGTGTTTCCGCTATAAGCGAGGGTGTGACAGTTTAAAACCTAAGTTACAACAAATAAAATATATATAATTTTTCAATGAACATACAAATACATAATAAATTTTCATCTATCTCGATTTTTATCCACGTGACATTTTTTATCTCTGTGTTTTTTATAATTCTTTATTATTATCTTATTAAAGAAAAGTGGTTTATAGAGGAAAACGAAATTGTGTACACGTAAGCTAACATATATATAGCATGAATTTAGCTTGTTTATGTATAGAAATCACCTACACAACAAGAATTTTATGTTTTATACTCATAAAAATAAAAATCAACGAATATACAAAAAATAAAATAATATAAAGTTACAAAGAATGTCAAAGGTCAAATGTGGAAATGACAACATGGGAAGGAGTATGACAAATAGTGATATAATAATGCAAAATTATTTATTTTTTCAATTTGTGTTTGGACATTTATGGACGATTTGTTTTATTCCTTTTAACGGTTATGCTTTTTTTTTTAAATTGTCACAATCTCTATTTTCCTTCCATTTGGAGCTACAATGTACTCACGAATGCAAAATTATTTCTGAAAAAATCACAAAGATAGTCCTTATTGTAAGTTTAGATTACGAATTACATTACTATGTATGAGAAACTATTATTTTTTGAACGGCAAACAAAACATATATTAGAAACGGTGCTATTAAAAAACTAAAAACTACACAGTGATACAGCAAAAAAAATCAAAAAATTATGACACCAAAGTACAACAAAACTATCAACTATATAGCCTCCAAAGATGTCCAAATAGAACAATCTTTAGATTTGTTTTTCATCTTATTTTTTACCAATAGAGCTCCAAGGGGTTTAATGCTCTCCATAATCTTTCTAGAAAAAATGAGAGTTTCTTTAAATAGCACTTTATTTCTTTTTCTTCGAATACACCGACACAAGATAAAGATAATTCCTTGAATCGTTTTCTTTTTAACTTCATCACCCCGTATGGTTTTATAAATGTCAACTAAATCTTTGTTGGAGAAAACGTAAATAGGAGGCACTTTACACCATTGGCTAATTTAAGCCCAAAAGAAATTTGTCATCGAACATGAAATGAAAGATGATCCCCAATCTCCTCCTTTTTCCTACAAAGTTTACACAACAGGGACACCCCTCGAATAAAAGCGCACCCGTTGTTGGGATTTGACCCATATATCTCTGCTCTCCAATTAAAAATGTTTACCTTTTTTGCGCTTAATTGTTCCATAGGAAAATATGACCACCGTTATTGTAAGTAGCATTAGCAAGTAATTCGTTGAGATCGTTAACAGTGAAGGAGGATCCATTAATCCCATCCCAGTTCATACATCTTTATTAGAAAATTCATGATACTCAACACACCAACCAATTTATTGAATTCATCTGCTTCATTGTAGTAAATTAATCAAAGGCTGCTTTCATCTCCATTTTCATATCACCTGATCATTTACCCTTTTCTAAACAGTCTTGCAACAGGACATCCTTTGTCTAATCCAAAGTAAACAACAGCGGAAAACGGCACACGAGACGTTTATATCCTACCCATCTATCCATCCAAAAGAAACAAGATTGCCCTTACCCGAGACTCCGATAATTAAAGATCTTATATATGTTAGCATTTGCACCCAACAGATCCAATTCAACCTTATGAATGTTTTATGTTCTTTTGGTGATTTTATATATGAGAGGTTATACTTTGAATTTTTATCAAGTATTCAGACTAACGCACATGATCCTTAAACTAAATGTAATTTGTTTTTAGAGTTAAAATTCATAAAATATATAACTATATCTATAGCCTATAGTATCTAATAAAGGAATGTTTATTTTGCCACTTGTCATCCTCTAGACTCAGATTTTTCCTCATTGTCATTCTTTTAGACATCTTCACATCATTTTTCCCCCCTAAAAGGTATTATAATAATTTAAACATTAAAATTATTTTCTCTATTTTATTAAAGATCAATTTTATTAATTGTTATATTTCTCTCTCTCTCTCTCATTTATATTTTTTAAAATCAATGTATCTTTTTAAAATTAGATCTTATTAAGAAAAATAAAAAATCACATCTTTTTATTAAAATAGAACTAATAATAAAAAAATATATTAATATGAATTTTTTCTAAAACACTAAACATTTTTAAAACAAAATATAATCGGTCATTAATTATAAAAAGGTGAACTTTTCTAAAAACAATCTTATTAGAACAAACAAAATAATTAAAAACCAGAGTTTTTAATAAACAAGTTTTTTATAAAAATATTTTTTTAAAAGAATCTTAAAGATGAATGTTTAAGTTGAAACTATTTAGATAAGAGAGTTAAAAAGAATAATATAATTGTTTTATTTTTTGAACTATTACGTATATATAATTCATATCCTGTATTAAAATATCATACTGTAAATCTTTATGTTTATTACTAACTATACTACATTTAATGAATGAGTTTTTAGGTTATCTATCTATCTGTTTATGTGTCTATTTATCTATCTATAATAAAGAAAAAATAAGATAAGACGTGACGTAAGCGTAAGCCTTGTCATACTAACTTTCTTATTTTTCTCTATTATTAAAACTAATATTGAATACTTATAATATTATTCATATTATTTTCAAATTAAAAATATGTAATTTAATAAATTATAAATATATTTTTTTAAATTAAAAACACACTTTTAGAAAGGAAAAAAAGCAATGAACTTTTTAACAAAATTCATTGTACTTAAAACAAAATATTTAAAAACCATAATTTTTTTATAAAACAAAAGTTTAAGAAAAATATATTATTATTTGTTTACTTAAAGTAGCTATTTATGCATAACTATAATCGTATTTTATCTTCAAACATGATTTTATAATTCCTAAATTATTTTTACTAATTATTTAGTAATTTATATATTCACCCCGTGTAATACACGGGGTACTAACCTAGTTATTAATAAAAAAGAATTAAGAGAACACGTGACATCATTTTAGTACATCAGAAAATATGTTTTCTCTCGTCACTCTCTTAATAAATACAAAAATCACAAAACAATTCATTTTGCTTTCCTTTTTTACTAAAATATTCTAAAACAACATATATTATATATATTTCTTTAGCTTTAATTATTCAGTGTTTCCTATTTTTCAAGATTTAATAATTTTAGGTAATTTATGTTTTTAAATGATTTTAAAAGTTATTTGGTGCTTTCTATTGGTAAAGAGTATAATTACCAACCATCTTATTTAAATAATTTAAAAAAATTATATTTAATACTTAATTTATTTATATTTTTATTTACAGAATAACGAGACGGGTTGACCCATTCACCATACACAATTCCTTTTTAAAGTCAGAACTAAAAGTGGTTGAATAAACTAAATTACATGTCTGTAAAAACTCACACAAACATATGCATGAAACTTCCGTTTGTAACGAATGTTCATTATTAATCTAATTAAACTCGTTCAAACATATGCATAAAACTTTTTTCATACAAGCAGCTAACGTTGATATGCTAATAATTATATATGTTTACTGTACATATTTTTTGCATTTAAGTCATTTTTGTTAAAATTAATAATTAAAATACTTATGTGTATTTTATTTGAATTTTATAGTTGTCGGATGAAGCTTAATGATTCTTATAAAGAAACGTAAGATTTGAAGAAGTTCAATGGGAAAAATGATTCTAATATAACTATATCAAAGCTAAATATGACCATATAAGCTGTCAAACTCCAAATAACTCATTAAAATAAGCTAAATATGGTCATATCGCTTCAAATATGACCATATTCGGGCAAAAATGAGTTTATAATCCAATCCATCTCATTTCCAACATAACTTTCATTTCTTTCAAAACTCTACCCTTCCTCAAACACTAAGGTGATTTTGAACATTTCTCAAGAGTTTTTGGAAGATTTGAAGGCAAAGATAGAAGGATCTAACATCATCCACCTTATTTCCACTCAACATTAATTTGAATTCCTTTAGATCTATTATGAGTTCTTCTATATTATTAAGTTTGAGTGTGTTTTTTGTAAACCTTATGGGGTAAACTCTTATTATTACTTGGGTTAGATGAAACTTAACATAATTTAACAACTTATACATGATTCTTGGTGTTTTTTATGTTAATCTCATGATAAAACTTGATTACTTTTTAATGATTATGTGCATTTGTTCTAGTTTGGTAAAATATTCAAACCTTATGAGCGTTGTAAGCATGTTATATATGTTAAAAAATCTCATGTCTTTTACAACATTTATGCATATGATTACATCTTTTGTGTGTAATTTGTGAAATTTAATTAGGAATGGTGAATGAAGGTTGAAGGTCTATTAAGATTATACAAATGTGCATCCCTATACTTATGTTTGAGAAAACCATAATGTATGTCATAAATCTCTCTTGTCATTGGTTATGAATTGATTTTGTAATCATGGTTTGAAGAAGGAGGAGGAGGAAGAGGATGAGGAGGAGGAAACGACAAAGAAGTGATGTTTATGAGTTGAAGGGTGGTTATACTTTTGTCTATTGTATGCAAATTGTTGTGGTTGTCATATGTTTATCGTGTTAACTTTTCAAAACTGTGTAGAATTAAGTAACTTTAACGGGAATTTTGGCTTAATCTTTATCATTGACATAATTGTATTATCACTTCCTCATGACACAACTTTATATGGCTATTGTGTATTTATCATTCTTCCTTTCTAAAAAGTTATATGTTTAGATACCCTTGATGGGGGGTTTAAGCTACTTTCACATGTTATGTGCAAAAAATGAACTCATCTTGAGTTTGTGCTAGTTGTTAGTTTTATGTTAAGTCGAACCAAAGTCCAAGTCGTATATTTAATTGATTGTGCATCTTCATCTTTATTTCCTCGCTTTATTAGTTTAATTAGCTAATCGTTTTAGTTAATTTCAATCTTAAGAAATACAATCTTAATTGACTGGTTACATAGTGATAAAGATTAAGTATTGAAAGCCATTGTGTTCACGAATCGGTATTTGGCTCTTACCTCAGATATACTATTTTGTGATAGGTGCACATGTCTATTGTGTGTATAGTTAGTTTAAAGGTGATAATCGTGTTTTTTATTAAAAAAAATTATGTGATTTTTCATATTAATAATTTATATACATCAATGCACATCAAACGTCCATATTTATATTTTTTAAACCAAGACGTCTGTAAGCACCATGTCGAATCTATAATTTTCTTCTTATATGCTGCATCCAACTTAGTAATTTTTTTTCCTTTACTAAATCCTAATCTTATTGGATCTAAAATATACATTTATATTTTAATAATGAAATTATGAGTGAAATCATTATTTTAAAAATCTATTTTAAATTGTTAAAGTGAGCAATTCCATGTGTAAGTGGTAATTTAACATGATGAAGTCTTATGTATATAGAAAAATATGATAGTAATATATATTATTTAGAGTAAATTACCATTTGTATCCTTGAGGTTTGGTGATTTTTACCATTTGCATCCCTAAAGTTTAAAAATCCTCATATACCCCCTAACGTTTCATTTTTGTTCCCATTTGAATCCAAAACACTAACACCGTTAAATTATTCTGTTAAGTCTCTTGTTAAAAGACTAAACTACCCTTTTAATTAAAAAAATCAAAAAACATGGGACCACCTTCTTTACCACAATACACACTCTAATCTCTCTCTCTCTCTCTTTCAAAAATAAACATCACCTAAACCCACTACCGGTACCTCCACCACCCCATCTCCGCCGCCGCCGACGAGCTACGGAAAGCATCTGGTACTGTCACTCACCACGGCGGTGGATCAAACCCACACGGTGGCGACGCCGGGGACGCCGGTGGCGATAAAGATTAGCGGGAGGAAGCGATTCCGAACGAAATTCACACAGGATCAGAAGGAAAAGATGCAAACTTTTGCAGAGAAATTGGGGTGGAAGATGCAGAGGTGTGATGATAAAGATGGTTGCTGATTTCTACAATGAGATTGGAATCAGAAGAGGGATTTTCAAAGTTTGGATGCATAATAATAAGAATACTTTAGCTAAAAGAGATAAGAACACCACCGCCACCGCCATAACCACCGTGAACACCACCGCCACCGTGGAACACCACCGCCACCGCCATAACCACCGTGAACACCACCGCCAATTGGCCGCAGCATTAGTGGGTAGTAATGACAGTGGTCATCTAGAACACGGGGCGTCTTCTTCATCTTGATTTTGTATCGAGTAATAACCCATTTGTAGGGTAAATTGAATAACCTTGAAACTCTCTCCGCCGTCGTCCTCCACCGCGATGTTCGCTGGAAGGTGATGGATAAAGGTGAAATTGCTCGCCGGAGGAAACAACGGCGTGTTAGGGCTGAAATTGAGATTCTTGAAGCGTTGGATCATCCGTTTTGCCGACAATGTAAACGGCGGCGGAATCACCGGAGCACTGGAAGGTGATGGATAAGGGTGAAATCGCTCCACCGCCACCCCCACCACAACCCACACAGCCTCCACCGCCCCCCCACCATAACCCACACTGCCTCCACCGCCTCCCCACCATAACTCGCACCACATCCATGGCCGCCCCCACCACAACCCACACAGCCTCCACCGCCGCCCCCACGCAACCCACACGGCCTCCACCGCCGCCCCCACAACCAGGTGGAGGACCATTCGATGTGCAACGATTCTTCAATCTATCGTCTTCCCCAGCCCCAATTTCATCAAACCCTAGTTCCACCTTCCAAAACCCTAACATCCCGTACCCACCACCGTCCTCCGCCGCATCGTACCCCCACCCACCGTCACCGGCGATCTGTTCCTTACCCTACACCCTCTTAGGGGTTTTAACCTACGGTGATGGTGAGGGGCGGTTACGGTGGTGATGCGTGGTGGTGTTGATGGTGGTGGTGTTGATGGTAGTGGTGATGGAGTGATGAAAGAGAGAGAGACAGAGAGAAAGAGAGAGAGAGAGAGATAGAAAGAGTATGTGTGTGTGTGTTTATGTTTGAGAAAGAATGAGAGTTTGTGGTGGTTAAAGGAGAAGAAGAAGATGACGTGGATGGTCCCATTAAATTGTAGCAATGGTAATTTCGTCATTTTATAAAAAGTTAACTGAATTATTTAACGTCGTTAGTCATTTGGATGCAAACATTAGGGTGTATATGAGGATTTTTAAACTGTAGGATGCAAATGGTTAAAATCACCAAACCTTAGGGATGCAAACGGTAATTTACTCTATTATTTAATTACTTTTATTACAGTTTTATCTAGTAATTATTATTTATATATATTTTATATAGTAATATATATTATTTAATTACTTTTATTACAGTTTTATCATACACTTTGTACTAAAGTTAAATACAAAAGGGAAATAAAGCAAAACGTGTACATCATAAAAGACATATATGAAAAAAAACAAAAAGTAATAGATTAAATTTAAAGAAAATAAATATTTAAAGGAAAAAAATTAAAAACAAAATTAAAAAGAACAAAAAAAATTAAAAGAACTAAAAGCAGTATAATATCACACGTGCGCACGCGATATAGCGTGGAAGGCTTGTATACTTAAAATATATACACTTTTACAAGCTTAATTCTATAAAAAGGTGTCACATATAACCTAAAGATAAAATTGTTACAAAACCAAAACACACGATGAAAAATGATTGGTTAAGTTAGAGTTTGTTGGTGTGTTGTTCATCGGCAAAAACTTAATTTTTTAAACCAACATTAAAATATTATTAGACTTAGTACTTATATACAAAAATTAAAAGGTGTTTAAAAAAGATTTAAAGTTTTGAAGAAAAAAATTAATTCGTTTACTTTACACGAAATTTGTTCACATTAGTCTATATATCACACGGATTGAACTAATAAAATATCAAACAGTCTGTAATAAAAATAAACATTAAAAACGTAGTTCAAACAAAACAACAATAATATCATTTAAACTTTTGTTTTATAAAATTGCATTTTTAAATATTTTAAATGATTTCATTTTTAAAATCATCCTTATAAAACTTAAAAAATGATTTTAAAATAGTTCTTATTTTAAAAATTGTTTGTTTAAGGAAATTTCTAGTATCTTTTATTTTTAAAGTTTGTTTTTTAAACTAATCTTTAACTTTTTTACCTTAGCTATCTTTCGTAATATGAAAATATTATAAATAATATTATAATATAATTATTATATACTATTATCATTTATTATAAAAAGAGAAAAACATAAAACTAAAATAAGAAAGACTAATATCACGATATGTGCCACTTCAAAACCTTCTTTTATTATATATATACATATAAATTGGATTAAAATAAACATGTGTCATAAAGCTCCATGCCAGTGTGTTTATCTAATTTAAAATTTTAATTTATATATATTACATACTATTAAAAACACAACCTGATGAATAGTATTTTCAAAATCACAGCCGTCCAACTTTTTGATCTACGGTGGAGACCTTGGTATATGGTGTTGGGTGCCATTTGTCCCACTATCTCTTGCCCATTAAACGCGTCTCCCATTTGCTTCTTCATTTGCCCTCTTTGCAAGGGTTTCTCTACCAAATCTTTGTCCACCTTTTTCATTCTTCGGTCGGTCGGAACTGTTTATCCAAGGTTAATGGTGGCAATGGTGGTTCCGGCGACGGTTGTTTTATGTCGGTTTGTCGGTGAGCCACACCCTTCTGTTTTGATCGGTCTTTGGGCTTCCATCTTTTGATTTTGGTTGCTGGTCTGTTCGACGACTAGCCGCTCCAACGATGGTTGTTTTATGTCGGCGACCCACTACCCTCAGTTCCGATTGGTCTTTGGGCTTCCGTCTTTTGATCTTTGGTGTGTGATGTGTAGAGAAAGATGGTAGGAGACCTCTGTATAGAGATAAAGAGAGTGAGAAGGACGGAGGTGGTTCTAAATCTACCTCTGTCCCTGCTCGATCTTGGTCTCTCTTCGGGTTTCCCCTTTTTGTTTTTTGCATTGACTGTTGCACCTTTCTGCTCGGATGGTGGTCACTCTGATAATATATGTTTGGGTTCTTTTGGCATACATGTTCTTATCATTAAATAAACGTTTTGAATTTTGCTTGTCGCTGGTTGTTTGGTTGATTTGTTGGTTTATCAAGGTTTTTTAAGTAGTCAGTTGACGTTTAGGAAAGACGACCCATGATGTGGGTGTTTTGTTGAATTTGTGATACGGTTTTCGGGTCTGATTTGTTGGATCTATTGGTTCGAGCATCATTTACAATCTTGTCGGTCATTCATACATGATATCTTCCAAGATGATGATTTTGCGCTCATCTGAGATGGTTAAAGGCCGTGATGATCTTTGATAGCTTTTTGAAAGAAACTTTTATGTTTAAGGGACTTTGATCAGTATTATATCTGTGCAGATCTGGTTGTGTGATCTATTTGTATGGGCAAAATTAAAATATCCGATTATTCATAAGTGAGATTCTTCGATGATGATGAGCTTGAGTTTATCTAAGATTGTAAACATTTGTGATGATGAGCTTGGTTCATCTGACCTGTTAACTCAAACTTATATTATTAGCACATGCATGAGATGTTCTTCGGGTACACATCCGACAATAGTGGAACTGTGCAAGTAAAAATTGTTGGTTCAAGAGGCGATGATGTGGAATAAAAATTCAGCATTTGATGTTTTGGCGGGCATCGTTTCTGATTGCAGCCACATCTAGGTTGTGTTTCTGAGCCTCCAAACACCATCAGTGATTAATTTATGTTTCTTTAATTACAATTGTGATTTGCAAACCTTTTTTTTTCTTTTACACATCCTTCTGCTAAGGCTATGATGATTTTAAAGCAGGTTTCCGAAGTTTGGCGCGGCGTTGACTCCACTTTGCAGCCATAACGGAACACCTACTCTGAGCCCTGGTTGCCAATCAGAACTATTTGCGTTTTTTCAATGCAAATGGCATTATTACGTGTTGAGGACACGCGCAACGAGCGTGTTGGAATTCAACTAGTTATAAGAAAAAAAAACAGATAATAGCAATGCAAACCTATGATTAGAAATGGCCAATTGTATCATGGGAGAACTCAAACCACTAACCAAGCTTGTTATTCTATAGATGTCTCACTTCTCAGAGTCATTTATCTATATATAAAGTAGGGTATAACCCAGTTTATTTAATTAAATAATAAAATATTAAATATTTATTTATAAAGAGTTAGTAACTGTAAAATATTATTTTTTGATATAAGATATAAATAAAATTCCGTATTAGTAAATACGTTGATTAATTGATAAAAAACTTTTATTATTTCTAAAACTTTTGTTTTGTTATTGCTTTGATAAAACACTTTTATAAATCTTTTTATATATAAAACTTTTATTTTATAAAAAGAATGATTTTACAAAAAAAGTATTATTTAAAAAAGTTTTGTTGTTTTAGAAAAAAATCATAGTTTTAGAAAAAATTGGTTTTGAAAAAGTGTATTTTATTAATCAAAATACTTAGTTTATTTAGTGAAAAATATCTTTTTTGAGATTATTGATTAAAAATAACATAGATTAATAACATAGAGAGAAAGAGAAAGTTTTGGAAATTAGTTATTTAATATTTTAAAATAAAATAAATAGTTTAGGCGGTAATATAAATGAGATAGTAAATGGGATGACATATGTTGAAAAATGTAAATGAGTATTAGGATAGATTAAAGAAAATTGATCATTGTATCAATGACACATGTTTTTAATATAAATTGTAATTATATGCATAAAGGCTCGTATAGGATCGCGAGCCAACTAGAGTTTGATATGTGAAGCTCGGGCATGAGCTCGTTTAAGCTCGGTTCGGTTTGAGCTTTTAACAAGCCGATCTCGAGTAGCTGACGAGTCGGCTTGACTCATTACCCCTAGATATGATGGACCAATGACTTTACCTCTTCGTGTTAAGGGTTAACGAACCTTTACCTAATGTCTTAATCATTGTGGGCTTGAGCTCACATCACCACTTAGCCACTTTTCCCGTTGGGACCATTTGGTTCGGACCCAAGTGGGCTTGAACCATAATTTGAAAAGAATATATACAATGACAAATGAAAATGTGTATTTGAAACAAGACTAAAAGCAACGTTCCAATGAGAAAAAATAACAATGTAAAACCAATGTTTTTGGTTTCTTTTTGTTGCTAACTTTCTGGTGACAAAGGCGAACGTTTAATAGAAATTTATGGTACGGTGATGTGTTGACGATTGGAAATATATATAAGATGGTGATAATTATAATGCAATCAGTTCCAGTTAGATGTAACTGGATTTACTCATTGAGTATATAAGAAATCACAATAAACATCAACAAATTGAGAAATATTAATGCACTCTTATTCAATGTTTTCAGAAACGGATCGGACATCGAACCAGACGTCTTATGGTTTGGTGGTTGGATCGGTCGGACCGGTCGGACCGGTTTTAAGAACTGAATGACGTCATAATAATATATATATATATATATATATATACACACACACACACACACTAGTTGGGGACCCGCGCAATGCGGCGGCAACGACGATCTATTTCATTACGTAATAATAAAACTAATTATCTAGTAAGAAACCCATCCAATGCAACGATACGATAAAGACATAAATGATAAATATAGTGAGAGATGACAACCAAAGGCAAAAGAAACATATAACAATTACATAGCTCGTAGCTTTGATAGAGGAAAAAACGGTCATGTGTCAAGTCATCGTTGGCCTTTATGACTTGATGCAGATCAGACTCCATGAGTTCAAATACTACATAAATATCTTTAAAGGCGTGTCTAGACGGTGGCAACATGATCCGTTTAATTTCAAAATATCTGGATGCCTTAGAAGCCTTAACAGCTTGATTTCCTGCATATACGAATAGCATCAGACGCGTGTTCAAAATGTCTGTTATTTTCTTGATCGTAACCTTTTCCCCGGTGTGTGTGTCAACAGCTGAACAACAACTCCATAACTTCCCTTCCCTATGATCTCCAGATTTTGTATCGATTTGATTCACCATATTCAGTGAAGAACTCAGCCTCTTTGGGACTCTGTAATAACACAATCACAACATCAATATATGCACCAATCTTACTCAATTGAACCCAAATAACATGCTAATCGAAAACCTACAAAATTATCATACAAGAACAATCTTTATGGCTAACAAAGATACACCCATGAATAATAATATACATTATCAGGTATTCACCTAATTCAAATCTGATTACTTCAACCAAAACAGAAAACAAGTGAAACTGACACATAATATTGTATACAAACACTATTGAGTATAACCAATCAGTTCACAGATCATAGTTTTCACATTACAAACTTACCCATAACATCAATTGAACTCTAGAAACATTCATCAAACACACACATCAATCAAACTATCAAGAACAACATATTGCTCCACAATTAAAACATAAACACAACACATTTCTTGTAGCCGCACAATATTCAGATTCCAACATCGACCCACTTCAAATTTTCAATCAACACACAATTATAGCAAGCTGATGTGCATCACATGTGTTTCAAAGCAAATCATTGAGCTCCAAAATTGAAACATTAACACAACACATTACTTCTTGCTACATAATATACGTATTTCAACATCAACCCACTTCAAAATTTCAATCAACTCACAATTCTAGTAGAACTTACAGAGGATAAGCCAAACTAACCACCAGAGATTTAGTCTCTATCGCCCTGATAAAAGCATATCTGTTGCATAAAAAATTAAGCTCATCATTCACCTACGAAAGCCTTGGCCAAAGCACTAACTTCCACCACCTTTTGAGCAGCAAATGCGAGCCAAGATTTGATCTCGTCATCCAACTTGGTCATCTGTTAAATGTTACGTTATGATAAATTTGATGCTTCTTAGTATATATATGATAAATCACCAGCACTAAAGCATGTCCTTATTGAAAATAATGACTTCAAAAATCAAAATCAGTCATAGAATCATAATCAGTTACCAAGTCTCTAAACATAGTTTATTCTGATCACAATTACCAAACATTACAAACAGTTTAATCAGTTTAAGCAAGCCTCCAAATATTGATTTCAATCTAATTATCTATATATCAAAAATTACAATATACATGAGTATGTATGTATATCAGATACCTTCAGATGTGTTAGGATCTCAGCCTCTAGTTTGATCAATTAGATTGTGTTCGCAGCGGATTTGCATGAATATTAGCAATTAAAGCAAGAACACAAAGAATATTGCATGCAAACCAAAAGTAGATGTAGAGAAAATAATTCTGCCTTGAAGGAATAATATTCGTTTATTTCATGTTTCGGCATAGAATACATTCAGGTGACTGCCCTTTTATAGGCAAATGACCCATACCGTTGTCAGATTCCACTGACATTAAACAATTATTAAACTAACTACTGATAGAACATAACTACTGAAGATGTCATAACAACTGACATCTTCTTACAAAATTTCCTAAGTGTTCTGCCTGTTACAAGTACTGAAAAGGAAACTACTGAAAAGCTACAACGACTGAAGAACAAACTCTTCAGTCGTTTACAACTACTGAACTATAACAGCTGAAGAACAAACTCTTCAGCTGTTATACAAACTACTGAAATGAAAAACATAAAAACTACTGAAAAAAAAATAAACCATCACAACAACTGAAGAAGACTTCTTCAGCTGTTGTGACAAACTCTGAAACTTCAGCACTTTGGTCTTCAGACTTTGGTATTCAGATGATTCATCAGCTGATGACTTCAGTAGTTGTCATCAGCTGATGTCTTCAGTCGTTGTCTTCAGACTTTGTGCATCAGCAGTTGTTCATCAGTTCTTCAGTTCTTCAGACTTTGATCTTCAGCACTTGTTTTCAGTACTTGAAGTCTTCAGTACTTGTGTTTATCAGTACTTTAGACTTCAGTACTTGTCTTCAGTACTTTGGGATCTTCAGCTGTTGTACTTCAGTTCTTTGAACTTCAGCTGTTGATTCTTCAGACTTTGTTAGAACAGCTGATGGGAGTCTTCAGCTGTTGTTGTGATGTCATGTGGACTTAGAGGTTTTCCTGATCTTGGCTCATTGGTTCTTTTGGTCCAACAAACTCCCCCTGAACCAATGCAGCCAAAACCTCTAATTATTTGTTGTCCCACTTATTGTTGGCATAAAGATTTGTCTATTTCCTTCTGGATCAGATCAGAAGTTGACCCTGATAAGCACTGGCCTGGGAGAAGGTTTCTGGTATTTGTTTGGCTAAGTATGGATGGGAGTTCTGTTTTGGGGAATTGGACACAGAGCTGTTATCCCATCCATGAAACCTACCTCCCATGTACTAGCCTGTAGGATTCTCTGGTGTAGGCTCGGACAAAGATCATTTGTTCTTCTTTGCTCATGCCCTCATCCCCACCATCAAATAATCCTTCACGGCCGTACAGCTCTGAGACAAACTTCACCTGTTTGCCATTCTTGAGCTCAAACTGTTGTGATTTGCTTATAAGCAAATTCATCTGGATGTCTGCCCTCTAGCAACAAGTTGAGCTCATCTTTGTGGAAGTTCTCAAGCTTCTTATAAACTAAGCCTTTCCTCACCATCCTGTTCTCCAGCATCATTTCAGAGGTTGCTTAGATTTATAAGCTTTCTCGAACTCATCCACAATTTCCCAGGGTGTTACTACAAGAGCCACTGTGATTACTTCATCTACAATCCTCTTCATCTGGCTCTTGTACCTCACAGGAATATCTTTCTTTGTGATCCTGTGAGCCACCTAGGATCAGGCCAAGTCCTCACTCTCTCTTTGTTATATTGGAAGGTTTGTTTGAGAGTGAAGAGTCTCAGAGCTTCTTTCTTCATATTCATGATAGAGGTAGAGGCAGCATATGCTTGGTCAATTGACTTAAGCATTTCAGCATCATGAAGCTACTGCTGTGCCTCTTCCTCTATCTTTACCCTCACAGTATCCATCTGTGAGGTGGGAGTGATGGTTTGAGGTTTGGCTTTTGGTAGAGGGATGACTGCTGAAGGGGCAGTCTATCCTCCTCATCCTCCTCTTCTTCTTCTTCTTGCAGCCTCAACACCCTTCTCTTCTTCTTCAAGGGTGGATCATTGGCTATGGGTTTTGATGTTGAAGGGGTTGGTTTAGTGGGTTGTGGTTGGGTTGTGGTGTGGGAATGTTGGCAGGCACTGCTAGTAACCTAGAGATAAGGGCTGGTTTGGTCAGTTTTACTAGCAGTGTCCTGTTCCCAGCACCGGCTCAGAGAGGGCCTCAGCGACCAGTCCCTTAGTGAAATCACCAGCCGAACAGATCTTGGTGGTTATTGCCAAGAGTCTGTCCCTGGTCCATGCCTTGACATCAAGGACTGGTCTGCCCAGGTACTTCGAAGTGAACCTACTCATAGCCTCAAGTTTCTTTCTTTCTCTTGGCTATGAGTAGTCCATCGGTACTCAATCTCTCTTCTCTCCATATTCTGATCTCTTGATCTAGCAAGGCAGTGTCCTTGTCAAAGCCTTGCCTGAACACTGTTCAATGACAGAGTCCATTGAACGGCTATGCTCAGCATCAGCCTCCTTGACAAGGGCTGCTAGATCAGGATCAGCACTCTCCCTCACCTCTCCTCTCTCTCTCCTTTCTTTTGATAAGTGACACTGAAATCCTTTTGGATTCCAGTCACTTCTTTTTCAGCTCTCTCATCCTTCTCCCTCCCCTTCCCCTTGTCTCCTGAACCTTCTCCCTCTTAGTCCCTCCTTTCTACCTTCTAACTCCTCCTCTCCCCTCTTCCTCTTAACTTGCACTGAGGTCTCCCCCCTTTTTGGTGCATTGGTTGGGGTTTGACTCTCAGCAAGTGCTTTAGCAACAGTAACCTCCACCAGAGGTTGGATATGTGTGGGAAGCCTCCTCAATGGTTTTCATCACAATTTCTGTGATTATGGGTATGATGAGAGGCAGGGATTTCTGAAGGATAGCATCTAGCTGCTCAGGGGGTTCTGGCCCTGAGAGCTAGTGCCAGAAGCAGGGGCTGGTGGCTGAGTTTGTGGGAGGGACTCAGTGTATGTAGCCTTCGGGTGAAGGTGCCATCTGTGGGTTGGTGGTGGCAGATGGACTTCTATCTTGAGTCATTTTGAGCAAGCAGCTCTTTGAGTCTGCTTATCTCATCCTCTAAGATAGTGTTTTGAGTAACTACGTCAAAGAAGAAGCTCAGGTCATCATCAGTGTGAGCTGAATCACCTGACCTCCTGACTGTGTCAGGATATACATGCTCTGAGTGTGGCTCAGTAGTAGCATGTGCCCCTTTGTATTGGTACTGGGGACTTCCACCTCCGATTGGATCCATCATCGGCAGTTGCCTCTGGTGAGGTCTTATTGCTTGTACCAGCTTCACCCTGCTCATGTGCTGATACAGGGGAAGTGGCAGCCTCACCAATTGTCCTATCTCCCCTAGCCATACTGGGAGATCGGACATGTGATTCTCTATGTTGGGGGCTCCCACCAGCACTTGTATCCACCCTCTCTTCGGTTGGAGTCCCTCCCCAGTTGTAATAGGTTTCTGGGGAGAGGGTGGAGTGCTCAGGTGGGTCAACACTTTGGCAATCATTAGGTTGGACTTTTGTGGGGCGGCTTCTGTGGGAGATGGGCTAGAAGCAGAGTGCACATGGGGAGGAGTATGCATTTCAATGGCAGTCTTCTCAAGTGAGAAAGACCCCAGATGTGTAGGTGCCCCATAGTGGTTGCATCAGGCTCCTGTTGAGAGGAAACCTGTGCGGTTGTGGTGGGTGGAGTCATGGTAGCTGCTGGGAGAATCGAACCAGCAGCCACATCCTGCCTTTGTGTTGCAGGGGCATCCTCAGGGGACTCATTTCCCTGAGTAGCCATTTTGGGTTTCTTGGCTTTGGCTTGGTGGGGACTTTGGATTTGGAGGTGGAGGCTGTGGGTTCCTGCTGCTGGGTTTTCGCAGCCGGCCAGCCTGTTTGAGTGTGTGGTCGGTGTTGTGCCTGGAGTATACCTCGCTAGAACAGCCATGGCAGGGACTCCAGTGCCAACAAGTCCCTCAGCTTGAAGCTGGCTTTGGATGATGCCATTATAACCGAGGATACAAGATCCAACGGTTAGAAATGGTTTTGTGGCCATATCCCTGAGTTCCCAAAATATAATATCAGTAAAGTTTAGGGGTTGTTTCCAGGATAGAATACAATACCTGTTGCCACCTTGTTGACATCTGGTCCCATGAAGAAGTTTTGGGAGCCAGACACACATTCACCATGTGGAAGATCAGTCGTTGGGGATCTGGGAAGTGTTTCTTCAACAAGGTGGTGGCAGAGAGTCGCCCTGATAGTCGTTGGCAGTGAGAAGATCGAGGGCGCCTTTGGGGTAAGAGGTTGGGTAGGTGGCATCCTCCAGCTTTAGGGTTTTCTCGAAGAGTAGCTGGAGTAATAACCACTGGGTGGTTGTTGACGGAGACCCGGAGAGATACCTCGCCATCATTCTCTCCGGTTTGGACGATGATGTTCGTCCAGAACTCCGATAGGGAGTCGGTGTATATGGTGGGGTTAAGGAGGAATGCCTTCGGTATTGTGAGTCGGTCATCAGATCGACGGCATTGTGAAACTTGGCCCAGAATGCGTTTGTTGAGATGAGCGACACAGTTGTGTCGAGGTTTGAGTTGCATGGCCGCCATTAGGTGTATGGGAATTTCAGAGGTTTTGAAAAGTTAGGTCAAGTGAGAATGAAAAGCTCTGAAGGTTGGGTATTTATAGGGTACGGCAAAGGCTGAAAGAAACTACTGAAGTTTGGTGTTAGTTATCAGTTGTTGAAACTACTGATGACGTGGTTTTAACCTTTAGTGGTTGTAACATCTGAGGACTGGTGTTAGTCTTCAGTAGTTGAAACTACTGAGCCTTGTTTTTGTCCTTCAGATGTTTAAACGGCTGAAGACTTGTTGTTAGTCTTCAGTAGTTATAAACTACTGAAGACCTAGTTTCCATCTTCAGACGTTGTAACAATGAAGACTTGGTGTTAGCCTTCAGTATTGTGAACTACCCATTAGTTTGTGAACTACTGAAGACATGGTATTGCTTCAGTTGTTGTAAACACTGACTTGGTGTTAGCATCAGTAGTTGTGAAACTACTGAAGACATGGTTTTGTCCTTCAGTTGTTTGGGTATGAAACAGCAGCTGTTGGCATCAGCTGAAGAGTAAAATTACTCATCAGCTGTTTCCGTCAAATCAGTTGTTTCATGCTGGCCTCCACATTACTCATAAGCTCTTTGTCTGACTTTCAGATGTTTCATTGACCCTTCAGCTCTTGTGAATATTTATGCCTCAGCTCTGTGAACAGATGTTCACAAGTGCTTATGAAATACTCTAGAGCTGGTGAACAAAATTTGTTCTTCAGTACTTGTGTAAGATTACACATCATACTTGTGAACAAATTTGTTCTTCAGTACTTATTTGTTTGAAAATAATACATCAGTAGTTGTAATCCACTTCACTACATCAGTTGTTTTCAACAAATAATGTACATCAGTACTTTGAAGCATTTTAGTCTTCAGTAGTTGTGAAAATGCTGAAGACTAAATTACTCATCAGTACTTATATTTAACCTTTGCTACTAATGCTCATCAGTACTTGTGAACTGAGAGCATCAGTATGGTCAAATTATTCTAGCTGCAGCATACCAAGCCTTAGTACCAGGTTTTGAAATGTGGCACTATCTAAAGGCTTAGTAAATATGTCTGCAAGCTCATCAGCACTAGGCACAAACTTTGGATCAATCAGACCTTTTTCATAGCAATCCCTAATAAATGATGTCTGATCTCTATATGTTGGTCCTAGAGTGCTGGACTGGATTTTTGACAATGCAAAGAGCTGAAGCACTATCCATTAATAAGGGAGTCTTAGTCTCTGTAATGCCATAATCCAAGAGTTGGTTTAGCAATTAAGCATGAATATTAGCAATTAAAGCAAGAACATAAAGAATATTGCTGCAAACCAAAAGTAGATGTAGAGAGAATAATTCTGCCTTGAAGGAATAATATTCGTTTATTTCATGTTTCGGCATAGAATACATTCAGTCACCTGCCCTTTTATAGGCAAATGACCCATACCATTGTCAGATTCCACTGACATTAAACAATTATTAACAACTACTGATAGAACACAACTACTGAAGATGTCACAACAGCTGACATCTTCTTACAAATTTCCTAAGTGTTCTACCTGTTACAAGTACTGAAAAGGAATTAACTAAAAGCTACACCGACTGAAGAACCAACTCTTCAGTCGTTTACAACTACTGAACTATAACAGCTGAAGAACAAACTCTTCAGCTGTTGTACAAACTACTGAAATGAAAAACATAAAACTACTAAAAAAAAAACCATCACAACAACTGAAGAAGACTTCTTCACATCTGTTGTGACAAACTCTGAAACTTCAGCACTTTGGTCTTCAGACTTTGGTCTTCAGATGATTCATCAGCTGAGACTTCAGTAGTTGTCATCAGCTGTGTCTTCAGTCGTTGTCTTCAGACTTTGTGCATCAGCAGTTGTTTATCAGTTCTTCAGTTCTTCAGACTTTGATCTTCAGCACTGTCTTCAGTACTTGAAGTCTTCAGTACTTGTGTTTATCAGTACTTTAGACTTCAGTACTTGTCTTCAGTACTTTGGGATCTTCAATGTGGTACTTCAGTTCTTTGAACTTCAGCTGTTGATTCTTCAGACTTTTTCAGAACAGCTGATGGGAGTCTTCAGCTGTTGTTGTGATGTCATGTGGGACTTATAGGTTTTCCTGACCTTGGGCTCATTGGTTCTTTTGGTCCAACAAGATGAGTCGCGGCTTTGTCCTTGTCGGTAAAAAACTCCGGTTGACTCCACAACGTACTCCGCTCCAGTTTGGGCCCATGGGATCTCTTCAGGGTTCTTACAATGATCTCAAAACATAAGTATTCATCAAGAAGCCTAAAGCCATCTCCAATGTAGTACATAAAAAATTTATAAACATAAGAGATTCAGTTCATAGTCTATGTCACACCCCAACCAGACCGGAATCGTCGAGGTGTGAGAATTACGATTGTTCACATCCACATAACGCTATAATTAAATGTAAATATTCAATTAATAGTTTCAAAAGGAATTCCAAACATAAGTCTTGAATATGCAATAAGTTCAACATAACATAACATTTTGTTTATTTCTCTAAGTCCAATCCTAAGTGTGATAAGCTTCAGAGAGTAACCTGAAACATGTTAAAAATAAAGGTCAACATAAAAATGTTAGTGAGCATTCCACAGTTTTCAATCCATAAGTAATAAAAAGATGGCAATTCAAGTCATAAGTTAGTGAATAAAGTGATTAGGGATGTTATGAACAATGCAACAATCAAACCTCGACAAAGTTTTTACAAGTCTTATATACGTTAAAAGTATATACGATCAGCTAAGTGTATTTGGTTCCCTAGTGCACAAGCATTGGCTCCTAGGAGTCGGCAGTTCATCGACTTTAGCACCAAA
This sequence comes from Flaveria linearis, assembly GCA_024085815.1. NCBI lineage: Eukaryota > Viridiplantae > Streptophyta > Magnoliopsida > Asterales > Asteraceae > Flaveria > Flaveria linearis. The sequence goes on along the minus strand of CM044017.1, from coordinate 10,284,012 downwards.
TAGGTTGTCTGTCCCATAGATCTATGACTTCGCTGGGCTAGCAATAGTTATGATTGTACAATAATGCCATAACATGGTAATTACAAAAGTTCAACTAACCACCACTTTACATGTTGAATTGTCATAAGTTTACAAGTCTCAAATAATTTTACAAGTGTAATGATATAAGTTAACATTTTTCACCCCAAGTGTGAAAATAAGAAAAAGGGGTATAGAAATACTCACTTGATTGATGAGATTAGAATCTGGATGTGATCGATAGACACCTACGATTTCCTTATGATTAACCTAAGGAACGGTGCCTCGATTAGAATAATAATGATTTGAGAATTGGGAAATAGATTAGGGTTTTCATTTGGTTTTGATTGGTAGTTTAAATTAATTATTTATTTAATTTGAATGGCTTGAAATAAATAAAATAAATTTATTGAATGTGATTATGTTTAGAATTTAATAGACATAATTGTTTAATACGCGTAATCGTTTGATTATCGTTAAAGTGTGGGAAAACATATAATTAATTTTTATTAATTAATTATATAATAATTAATTAATTTTTAGTTATTTAAGTGAAAAAAAGATAAAATGATTTGGTAAGATTTTATATATAACTGTTATGTTTGATTGAGATAATCATGATTTAAATAATATTACATAAATATTATTTAATCCAATAATTATTTAGTGATTTCAACAATTATTTAAAGTCTATTTTTTAATAAAAAAATTAACTAGTTATGTTATTTATTTGAAACAATTAATAAAATAAATAATAAAATGTTGAAATAAATTTCAGAAAATAATTATGTGGTTTTAAAATATTTAATGTTTGTAAAAACATTTTTTATAGTTTTTAGAATTTTTTTCATAATTTTTAAAGGCTTAAAGGCTTTAAAAAAATGTGTGAGGTGGCCCGGGGTCGAACCCGGGACCTCTCGGATGGGGAAGCATGTGTTTAACCAGTGAACCAAAGGCCGCAACCGCGGTTAAGATTGTTTCCAATTGGTTTTAAAACATAGTTTCAATCAACCCCAATTCACATAAGAACCCTAGATCGAATCAATCCAAATTGAATACGAATTTGACTTCGATAGGATCTGTAATCATAGGGCTTTTATTGCCCGTGTATAATCGAATATGTATGTATGTTTAATTACCGTTTTGGGATGGATTGAAGACGAACAGAACGAAGAACATGTCGCGGTCAATGTGCCAATCGAATGATGCTCAAACACGATTATAATCAATTAATTTCAAGGGAAGCTTCGTATGATGATCTGAACCAATAGCCCCTTATCAAATTCGATTAAAATCGATCGGAGATGGGATTTACATTGAGTTGCAGGTCACGACTTCGAGTGGTGTTCGAGTGTGATGTTTATGTTTTGTTTTGGATTGAAAATGAATTCAAAGGACAATTATAAACGATTAAAGGTTCGATACTGCGGGATTACTTTGAATATTAAAGTCCATAATGCCCGAATTTGCTCCACTACTTCGGTCGAGTGGAGAAAAAGTAACGGGGAAAAGGGGTGGGGTTGGGATGTTTTCTGATTTTTACACATCTGGTCCCTATGGTTTTAAATTTGTTATTTATGCTATAGTTTCACAAGGTAAGTTTCATAATTTATAATGTTAGCCCCTGGACTTATAAATATATTATTTTTTTATAAATCATTGTTTTTTATTATTATTATATTATTATTATTATTATATTTTATTGAAATTAAAACGACGTTTTAAACTTAATTCTTTATAAATTACTTTTATTATCGAAAATACGCGATGTTACAGTCTTCCCTCTTTAGGAAATTTCGTCCCGAATTTTAATCACGAGGAGGCTGAAACGAAAAGGTAAGGGTACTTGGATTTCATTGTGTCCTCACGTTCCCAGGTGAATTCTGGGCCACGTTTAGATTCCCAGCGGACTTTGACAATGGGTATCCGACTACGCTTGAGTGTTTTGACTTCCCGATCCATAATTTCCACGGTTTCTTAATAAAATGCATAGATTCATCAATCTGGACTTCGTCGAGTGGAATGTGGAGATTTTCATCAGCAAGACATTTCTTGAGTTTTGAAATATGAACGCGGATGTATATTGCTGTGCTCTTGGGGTAGTTCAAGCTTGTAGGCTACTTTCCCCCATTCGCTCAACACTTGGAAGGACCCACGTAACGAGTGCTAGCTTCCCTTTCTTTCCAAAGCGAATTACCCCTTCCAAGGTGATACCTTAAGAAGTACAGTTCGCCAACTTGTATTCCATGGGTTTACGTCTTTTATATCAGCATAATGACTTTGACGATTTCTAGAAGCGACCAAGTTATCACGATCTTATGAATTTTGTCGGTTCACACACCATCACATTCACACATGATCTTCAACAAGAAGAATCTTAGGTTCCTTTCTGATTTGGGAAGATCTTGAATGTTTCTAGAACTTTGTTCATAAGAAGGTGAGCATGAAGCCCAGATAGATCATAGTGATTCTCTTTTCTTTCTTGATGCAGTTTGTGTTTTTATTTTCTGAGGTACCTTTGAAGAACTTTTTGGGTTCTGATTCGGCCATACAAGGCCTCAAATGGTGCCATCTGGATGCTGGTATGGTAACTGTTATTGTAAGAAATTCGATCAACGGAAGATGAAACCCACGATCCACTGAAATCAATGACACAAGCCCGGAGCGTATCCTCGAGGGTTTTGTATCGTTCTTTCAGTCTCACGTCGTTTTACGGATAATAGACTGTGCAAGATTCAGTTGAGTTTCGAAAGCTGATTGGAGACTTTTCCAGAAACGGAGAATGAAAGCGACCATCACGATCAGAGATAATATTTTACTTGACAAAAGATTGTTTAGGACGACTACCATCACGTAATCAGGTGTTGATGATATCTCAAAATGGAAGTTGATAATAAGGAATAATGGTTCGATGTAGCTAGATCGAGTCAAAACATGAAGATAAAGAAATCGATTTAAGAATTTAAATGCTCCAAGCTTGGAATCAAATCAACCTAAAGCGATCGGGTCTTCTTTTCAAGTTCAAGATCATGCTTTGGCTTGATAGGTCGAAACACTAACATAATTTCACCCTTCAAGTTACTACATGCTTCTCATCACTTGATTACAACCATGGTAAGTTGGAGATGAAATAGTCATCAAGTATGGTTTTTTCACCCCTAACTTGATGGTGTACTCTCAAAGTGACCACTAACCTTCCAAAAAAAGTTCGATCCCAACTCATTGTTGAGGATCCACAAAATAAGACGGGTCACTCACCATTAAGGTAAGGAAAATCACTCTATATCTTAACGGTGAAGTTCTTACAAAAACAAAATATAACAAAATGAACTTCCTCATCAAAATCCAAATTCACTCCCTACTTTGACAGGTTGTTCATTTGAGAAATACAATCTATAAAAATGAAATTATCATTAAGGTATGAAATTTACGTCTATCTTAATGATTGATTTTCATAATAACAAAAAACAATCAAGATTAACATTTGTCACCAAAGTACGGGTTTCAATCCTATTTTGGTAAGATCATGTCATTTATGAAATGTAAGTTCCAATGATAATAATTGATGTTAATCCTCAAGATACGGAAATCACCCTAATCCAGAGGATGAAATTTCATAAAAAACACAATTGGAATCCATTTATCAACGAATAGAGAATCATCAAAGTAGGGAATCACCCCAGTTTTGATGGGGTAGAATCATTTAGGAGGTACGAGCGTTCTTAGTCATAGATTGACTTACAAACCCTTATATCTCCCATGGTGCAGACGGTTCAAGGTTGACTTAACAACGAAAGGAAAGAATATCACTTAGAAATTTAGTAATTTCAATTTTACATCAATGTAACCAAAGGAAAATCATACTTACAAAATTCTAGGTCACAGTTCGAGGTAACAGGATTTGTTATGATGGTATTCAAATCTTGGATGGTTTTCGGGAAGACGATGGTTTAAGTCGGGAAGACGAAATCAAGGACACGCGTACTTATAGGTGATCAATCATCTCAAGGGTTCGAGTCAAGTAAACGGATTCAATGATCGAATCAGATCACCATTTACACTTTGCCTAGACAAAGTATCCCGAGATGTAGGAATTTCATCTACAGCATTGCATGTTCTTAGTTAGGGACACCTCCTTAAGAGGATTTGAGAACCATAAGTACGGTTTAAAGTTTTTAAAGACCATACGGTTAGATTTTCTAATATCTTTGGGATATTAAGAGTCATGTTCACGTTGGTCGAGGTATAGGAATAGTTACATGTAACGCTGAGTTCAATACTAATAGGAACAATTTTTAGGTTAATAATGAGAAGATATTTAAACTTTGGTGATAAACCAGTTCAATGATTCAAGGATTTTTAAGATACAAAAAGGATGGTTCCATTTGGTAACGCATTACCATTTGGAATCGTTACACACGTCAAGGTAAATTGACCCATTTGCCTTAGAGACTGTGTATTGACCATAGTTTATCACTTATCTCCTAGAAATCCCCAGGTAAGCATGCTGGTCTCACAATGAGATTTATACGATATGCTTGCCTTAGCCCGAAGGCCTTTTGCCAGGAAATCCAGAATACAGGTGTCTATTGTCACACAAATTCTTTGGTTCATAGAATCAAACCTTGATAAGTTTTCATAGACTAGACATAAAGTCTAAGGAATTGAACCTCATCATGGTCAGGATCACAAAAGAATTTATATAATTCAACATGTCGTTGAGAATAGGTTTAGGAAGTTCATTTGTCGTGGAGAGTCAAAGAGTTAAAGTTAAGTTTAGAACGACAGGTAACTAAGTTTTAAGCCATACATAAGGCAATCCTATGCTCAGGCATCAAGTTGCATAAAAGGCATAGCATTATGTAGCATGCAAAGAATATAAACATTATTCTATAAGGTTCAGTCATGCATAACCTATAGTCTATGTCACCGTTTAATAACCTAAATCCCTATAGTTATGTGGCTCTGATACCAATCTGTCAACCCCAACCTAGACGGCGGAATCGTCGAGGTGTGAGAATTACGATTGTTCACAGCCACATAACGCTATAATTAAATGTAAATATTCAAATTAATATTTTCAAAAGGAATACAAACATAAGTCTTGAATATGCAATAAGTTCAACATAACATAACATTTTGTTTATTCTCTAAGTCCAATCCTAAGTGTGATAAGCTTCAGAGAGTAACCTGAAACATGTTAAAATAAAAGGTCAACATAAAAATGTTGGTGAGCATTCCACAGTTTCAATACATAAGTATATAAAAGATGGCAATTCAAGTCATAAGTTAGGAATAAAGTGATTAGGATGTTATGAACAATGCAACAATCAAACCTCGACAAAGTTTTACAAGTCTTATACGTTAAAAGTATATACAATCAGCTAAGTGTATTTGGTTCCCTAGTGCACAAGCATACGGCTCCTACGAGTCGGGAGTTCATCGACTTTAGCACCAAATAGGTTGTCTGTCCCATAGATCTATGACTTCGCTGGGCTAGCAATAGTTAATGATTGTACATATAATGCCATAACATGGTAATTACAAAAGTTCAACTAACCACAACTTTACATGTTGAATTGCCATAAGTTTATAAGTCTCAAATAGGTTACAAGTGCAATGATATAAGTTAACATGTTTCACCCCAAAGTGTGAAAATAAGGAAAAGGGGTATAGAAATACTCACTTGATTGATGAGATTAGAATCTGGATGTCATCGATTAGACACCTACGATTTCCTTATGATTAACCTAAGGAACGGTGCCTCGAATTAGAATAATAATGATTTGAGAATTGGGAATAGATTAGGGTTTCATTGGGTTTTGATGGTAGTTTAAATTAATTAATTTATTAATTTGAATGGCTTGAAATAAATAAAATGAATTTATTGAAGTGATTATGTTTAGAATTTAAATAGACATAAATGTGTTAATACGCGTAATCGTTTGATTTATCGTTAAAGTGTGGGAAAACAATAATTAATTTTTATTAATAATTATATAATAATTAATTAAAATTTTAGTTATTTAATGTGAAAAAAGATAAAATGATTTGGTTAAGATTTATATATAAAACTGTTATGTTTGATTGAGATAATCATGATTTAAATAATATAAATTAATATTATTTATTCCAATAATTATTTATGATTTCAACAATATTAAAGTCTATTTTTTTTATAAAAAATTTAACTATTTTTTAGTATGTTATTTATTTAAAACAATTAATAAAATAAATGAATAAAATGTTGAAATAAATTTCAGAAAATAATTATGTGGTTTTAAAATATTTAATGTTTGTAAAAACATTTTTATATATTTTTAGATTTTTTTCATAATTTTTAAATGCTTAAAGGCTTTAAAAAAATATGTGAGGTGGCCCGGGGTCGAACCCGCCGGACCTCTCGGATGGGGAAGCATGTGTTTAACCAGTGAACCAAAGGCCACAACCGCGGTTTAAGATTGGTTCCAATTGGTTTAAAACATAGTTTCAATCAACCCTAATTTCACATAAGAACCCTAGATCGAATCAATCCAAATTGAATACGAATCGACTTCGATAGGATCTGTAATCATAGGCTTTTATTGCCCGTTGTATAATCGAATATGTATGTTGTTTAATTACAGTTTTGGTGATGGATGAAAACGAACAGAACGAAGAACAGGTCGCGGTCATTGTGTCAATCGAATGATGCTCAAACAACGATTATAATCAAATTAATTTCAAGGGAAGCTTCGTATGATGATCTGAACCAATAGCCCCTTATCAATTTGATAAAATCGATCGGAATGGGATTTACATGAGTTGCAGGTCGCGACTTCGAGTGGTGTTCGGGTGTGATGTTTAGTTGTTTGTTTTTTTGATTGAAATTGAATTCAAAGGACAAGGACAATTAAATGATTAAAGGTTCGATATTGCGGGATTACCTTGAATATTAAAGTCCATAATGCCTGAATTTGATCCACTAATTCGGTCGAGTGGAGAAGAAAGAAACGGGGAAGAAGGGGGTGGGGTTGGGATGTTTTCTGATTTTTACACATCTGGTCCCTATGGTTTTAAATTTGTATTTTATGCTATAGTTTCACAGGTAAGTTCATAATTTACAATGTTAGCCCCTGGACTTACAATATATTATTTTTTTATAAAATCATTGTTATTATATTATATTATTATGATTATTATTGAAATTAAATCGACGTTTTAAACTAATGTTTATAATTAACTTTTATTATCGAAATACGCGATGTTACAGTCTAGCCCTCAATTCACTCCAAAAAACAAACATAACATCTAGACTACAAAAAGAAAATAAAGAAAAAAACATTTCACCTGCATTTGTTTAATCAAAACCCTAAACATAGGGGACACAGGTAGGATCAAAACACTTATTCACCTTCGCCCGACGCTTTATTACAAATACTTAGAGGGCATCGCATCATGGTCTGTTCACAAAATTTACTTCGCCACAGAGGCCATATGTGGACGATCAGATCAACTACACACGAACGAATAATAAATAATACAGCATTTACCAACTTTATCAATAAACCCAAAACTAATATGGTGCAGTAAACGATGAGATGGTAGGCAAAAAGAAAATTACCTGTAACCCTATTCGTTATCATACCACGAAACAAGCGTTACAAAATTATTGTTCAAAGCAATTCCAGCCTTTGCATCAAATATGCTAGACCTGTAACATCAGACAACCATCAAGTCAATAATATTCTTCTTTACACTCTTTATACGCGACAAGTGGTCCAATTATGAAAGTTGTCAACTGTTATAGTTGTATCGGAAGAATGTTGAAATAAAAAAGAAAGAAACGAAGATATAAATGATCCACTTACCTGCTATCTCCCACAAAGTCTGTGGAAACCAGATCCTCATCAGTGTAACCCAGGATCCCCTTCAATTTTCCTTCAGATTCCTCCCTGTAATCCCACCTAGAAAAAAATTATCAGAATTATATAAGATACATAAAAACAAATAGAAATCATGCATATACTGTAACGCCCGTACTTTTTGTGTTTTATTTTTAGTCCTTGTACTTTGTAATTCATCAATTCATACCCTTGTACTCTTGAGTCTTGATCAATGGAAGTATTATTAAAAGTTATTCTATATACTTATATGTTACACATGCTTAAAAGAAACGTTATGTGCATTCAAATATACTTATGACACGCTGTAAATATAAATTCAGTCGGAATCATACGTAACCGGGTATTCATGAACGAACCCAACCAACTTGTAAACAAGCCCAAATCTTCAAAATATAATTAAGGGTCTTAAAACACATAAAATAACCCAAAATAAAAGCCCAAAACCAAGTCCAATGGTCCAAGCTCAACACAAACACAAGTTGTGATCGTAACTCTCGAACCGTATCAAGATCAATGCACCAAACCTAATTCTCAGTGCCTAATGTTAATTACTCTTATCCATATGAAAGTACTCTGAAAATGGTGAACGTATAAAAAAATCGCGTGCGAAACGGAGTTATAACGAAGCGGGAATCGCGAAAACAAGTTTGATTGTTTTGTTGGCTAGTCAAACCGAAACCCACTCGGGTTTAAGCCCATTTTTTTCTTTTTTTTTAACCTAATTAAAGCCCATTAAATCCAACTCCTTCCCTTTATAAACTAGCCTCCACTCCCACAAAACACTTTTACATTCCACATCCCACCAAAACACTCTCAAATTCTCTCAAGTTCTCTTCTTCTTCTTAAAATTCTGCACAAAACCTTCAAGGTTAGAACACCATTCTAACCCATTTTTCTTGCTTCTAACACTTAAACCTTGCATCTAGCTTTATGGATACACCTCTAGGACTATCCCCAATGACTTTGTCTTGGCAACATTGAGTGGAAGCCATCTATAATGAGGTCCAAAGCTAGTTTTACAAGGCTGAATTTTTATTTGTTTTTGTCCTTGAGTTTTTTAATCTTTTAACAAGCTTTAATCTTATTTTAAAACATACTAAACCACTTGGAAAAAACCATGGACTATCCTCTAGGTTTACAATGGTAAACACTAAGGGGGGAGGCACCTAAAATAGGTTCCCAAGTGGCTAACTTTATGAAATTGTTGCTCTTGAGTTTACCTTGTTCAAACTTGGATTTTCTTTGAACCAAACTTGTCTCCAACAAATTGTTGGATGACTTGAGTTAAGGTTAAATCCAGAAATAAATGAGTTTTGAACTTAACTTTATATCTATTTATTACTCAAGTAATCTAACAACAAGTGTGATAAACCAAACTAAGTATTCAACTTTACCATGTTGAAAGCTTATGTTAAGGTTCAAATGGCAATCTTGAAGAACTTTGGTTCTTCAAGTAGGGCTTTCCCACCATAACTCACCCGGATTACTAAGATATTATATGTAGTATCTATACTTTAAAACATTTAAAACTATTATGTAAGTATTTACAAAGGTTTGTGGATTATTACCCTACCTTCGTATCTCATGACCTCCTTCGAGGAGGGTACACTAACGTACTAACTTTACCATCCGAATCTCCAACACTAGTTGGTGAATTGTGTTTTGGTCCGCCATTTATGATACATGACTTCTATGATTCTATATACATACGTACAAGTACTCTAATCCGACTGACAAACCCGTTTTCCTTGTGTCTAATCCTCCCAAATCCATCTACTCACGACTCGGAACTTTTCCTATCGAAACCGTGAGTATACTTCACCCCCTTTTGTTTTATCACTTTTGGGTTGCAATATGTTACTTATTTAAATACACTCACTTATACATTCAAGCAATACATTCAACACTCAATCTAAATACATGCTTAGTTATGCCATTTATGAATACATGCTAGTTATACACTCTTATACATTCTAATACAACCGCCCTTAACATTTATAGCGCTATAGGACTAGCACATCCGCCTATTTGTATAATGGGTTATGTTAAATTTTCATTCAATCGATACCAATTCGTTGCGACGATGTGGTACATATACTTGTGGACACTATGGTTGATTATTAGGTAATGCTTGCTAGCTTTGATTTCAAATTAGTATACTAAACATGCGGATTGAGATTTTATTCATACTTATGCTATGTATTTAAACTTGTATGCTCACCAACGTATTTGTGTTGACGGATATTTTATACATGTTGCAGGAAATGAATGAAGGTTTATGCAAGAAATACTTAGGTGGACTTAGAAACACACCTAGATTTTATCCAAATTTTATGTTATGATGTAACTTGTCTTTTTCTTGGATTGTACTTCATTTTAAGACTATGTAATGTTTGTTTTAGAATCAATGAAATGAAATTTGGAATTTAACATATTGACACTTTAAATACTATGTTGACTTTGAACAATCTATCACTTATCCCGCCCCGATATTTCCGCCATCGGTTAGGGTGTGACATATATTAGTCGTGATTTACTTGATAGCAGCTTTGATTTCATCATAGGTGGCAGCCTTTTCCAGCCTCACGGTAAGATCGACGACAGACACATCAACAGTTAGGACTCGGAATGCCATTCCAGTCAACTTCCCGTTCAATTGAGGGAGCACTTTTCCTACGGCCTATTCAATATCATATTGCACAGAAACATTAAAAGCTGCCGGAATTTAGCAAAATATGAAACTTGAATTCTTCAATACCTTAGCAACACCTGTGCTGCTAGGAATGATGTTGAATGAAGTAGCCCTTCCACCTCTCCAGTCCTTGGCTGATGGTCCTTCAACAGTCTTTTGTGTGGCTGAAGTATAAACAAACAATGCAACATCATAAAACTACAATATACAAAAGTAAATTTCATGAAGTCGCAAGATGGACGGGTCAGCCGGGTTAATGTGTTGAAGTTCATTTTATAAATGGAACTTAAAACAGACCAGGTTAG